>OW026521.1:117840596-118440596 GCA_932274085.1 Protocalliphora azurea
GGACTTTTTTCTATCGTTATTTGTCCACGAAATGAATGTGGCATTTTTTTACGATACCACTCCAGTCCTTTCATATAGTTTTCATCGCGATCAAAAAAATGTACTTCACCTCCGGCCTTCTGTATGCGAGGATGTAAATATAACATTTCTAAAAGGGCACGTGTACCACATTTTCGTATGCCAATTATAAGAGCCTAGGATGTTAACAAACAAACCAAAAAGAGAAACAAGAAAAATAAAATGAAATAAATTGAAAAATATATTTGACCAAAAAGATTTATTTATTTTTTTTTTTATATTTTAGAAAAATTAGTTGATGTTTTCATTTAGTTGGGTTGGTTTGTTAAAATTGTTGGAGAACATGAAATGGAAATGTTTTGCTTTTATTTCTTTCAGAAAGGAGCAGGGAAAAAAATGTTTTAATTAGAGTTAAAAAATTATGATTTAGAAACTCTTTTTATATTTCTTGTGTATTGGTGTACATACTTTAATACTAAATGAACCTTATGGCTCATTTTCTTTTTTGGTTTTTTGGTTGGTTTCCTTTTTGTCACCGTTTACCTTACAAACATAGGAAATAAAATAACAAATTACGGCAATTAGTTTTATGAAATGAGACAATTGTCGTTTCGCTAAGACTTCTCGCTTGTTGTGGCTTTTTTTTATAATTTTCTTTTGGCGTGTAATTGCTTTTAAGCACACGTTTGTTAAGCAAAGCGAAATTAACATTAATTGTTGTTTCTTTATTAAGTTGAAATTTTTGTATATTCATTCATTTTGACTTCTGCCGCCCAAGAACTCCTATTTAGCTTTACGTCCGACGGTAAACACATGCATTGCACGTTGGGGTAAAATGTGTAAAACTGGCAGTTAATTTAATTTTGAAAATTAAGTTTTCGCAACAAAAATTTATACCGAATAAAAATAGATAAAATTATGTATCAACAGCAATAAAAGTCATTGATCAAGGGTGCGTTGTTTTTTTGTATTGAGCTGTCAAATTAAATTTTTTTTTAATATTGAAAACAAGAATCTAATTACATAAAATGTAGGTGTACAAAATTTCAAAATTGAAAATTAGCGTGTTTTGGAAGAAATTAATATATATATATATATATATATATATATATATATATATATATATATATATATATATATATAGTTTTGTTCACTAGGAAATACAAGGTCGAGCATTTTAGCTTGTCAGTATTGAACAGGATGGAGCTTGCATTGTCAAGTGAGGCCAAATACCTGGGTGTGTACTTGGACAGTAAATTGTCTTTGAGGAGAAACACCCAGGAGAGGGTCAAGAAGGGACTCAATGCCTATTACACCTGCAGGAACTCTATAGGTAAGAATTGGAGCCTTAGGCCGCAAGTTGTATACTGGATTTACACTTCGGTTGTAAGACCGATTCTTACTTATGGCTGTACAGTCTGGTGGAAGGTATTGGGTAAAGAAACGTATAGGCAACTTCTCTCTAAAGTTCAGAGGTGTGCTTCAGTTGGCATTTCAGGTGCCAGGAGAAGTACACCTCAGGCGGCGCTGGACATAATCCTCCACCTTCTTCCAATTGAGGAATTTGTGAGGGGTATGGCTGTCCGCGGCCTATTTAGATTGAAGGAACTGGGATTATTAGGTACTTCTAGAGCGGGGCACGTCAGCATACTAGATGAAGTCAAATTCAACGGTCGGACACTATCCTTGGCTGAGCCTACGGATTATGTCGGCACTACGATTGACTTCGGGACTACTCCCGCTTTGGTGTTACCTAGCAGGGACCTCTGGGATGGAGTAGAAAAGCTATATGGAGGGTGTGCGGTCTTCACGGTTCGAAAATGGAAGTTGGCGCTGGGGCAGGTGTATACTTTATGGGAACTGATATCAGACGATCCTACAAATTGTCTGACAGTTGTAGGGTCTTTCAAGCGGAGATTCTTGGCATTTATAAGGCTCTAGGCTTAATTGAGGGGAATGTTGAACGAGGGTCTGAGATTAGTATCTATGTTGATAGTCAGGCAGCGTTATTGGCTCTGACTAGTCATTTTGTTAGGTCCAGATTGGTACTTGAGTGCAGAAGGGAATTGATCAGACTTTTGTAGAACGTGTGATGATGTTGAGGAGCTAGAGACAGTGGAGCATATACTCTGTCACTGTGTAGGGCTTCAGCCTAATAGGTTGAAGTGGTTTGGAAGCCATACACTACATGAACTAGGTGAGGTTAATGGCAAAGGACTTGTCAACCTCATAGGGTTTGTAATGGGAGTAAAATGGCTTAGGAACAATCATAACTGATTGATTGGGTATAGGTTCCCCTTTTCTC
This sequence comes from Protocalliphora azurea, assembly GCA_932274085.1. Taxonomy (NCBI): domain Eukaryota; kingdom Metazoa; phylum Arthropoda; class Insecta; order Diptera; family Calliphoridae; genus Protocalliphora; species Protocalliphora azurea. Next base: position 117,842,920 of record OW026521.1, read on the forward strand.
TATCTTTCTATCATAAAGGGATCACAATGGGCCATTCGGCCTCTGGGTGTAGGCGTGAATACGCCACCCTTTCTAACCTAATCTAACCTATATATATATATATATATATATATATATATATATATATATATATATATATATTAAATATTAATATGAATATTAAATTGTTCTAAAACACACTAATTTTCAATTTTGATGGAATTGAAATTAAAATGCTACAAAATGTTTATTCTCATATTTTTCTGAAAATTAGTACAGCTAAGATGTAAAAGGCCATCATTTCATTTTTTACAGCAGAAGTTAAAAGCATTATGAAAATTGAAAAGGCAAAAATACATAAAGCAAGAAACACTTTTTGAATCAAAATTTTGTTAAATGCAAAAAATTTTATGACTATTCCATTTATGAAATTGCTGTTACAGCCTTTTGACTTTTGTTAATATTGATGTCATTTTGGAAGATATGAATATGAAAGATTTTGTGTAGATATCGTACGTACAATACAATAAAACACCAACATTTGATTTTTCAGTGGTTACGGCCTTTTTCATTTTAGGTGACGATATTGTCCGTTTTATTATTCTGAAAAAATCCTGCGCATATATAGCTTAAAAATCACCTTAAGTGCAGATATTTTCATTTTATTGGGCTCCATTTTCGACCCCTTTATGCATTGTATAGTAAAATATGAGCTTTGTGTGTTCACTTCTAAACAAAGTAGTCTCGAAATAGAAAATACGTTGCCTGCCACTTGAATAAGGAATCACAATTTTTTTAATTTTAATTAAGTATATCTCCTAAACTAAAGTTCAGAAAAAAATAATTTTTTGCGCAACCAAATTTCTGTGGTACTATTTCGTGTGTCACTTGAATAAGGAATTCTTTTAATATTAATCAGGAAGGCTATGATTTGAATTTCTTTCAATATAAACAGCTAGAGAATTTTTAGTTTGATAGTTTTTAAATAGTTTTCATTCAAAATGGGACGTGGTAAGGCTCTTAATAACTCTGATTTTGAAATCTCAGGGTCAAAATTTGGTCCAAATAGCCAAAAACATTAATAGAGGAAAGACAGTTGTGTACAATTATTTAAGTAACGTGGAAAGATATAGAAAAAACATGAAAAGGCGGAAGAAAATGGCAAAAACTCCAAAAGAAAGACGAAAAATTCTTAGAATTGCATCAAATTTTGCCATGTTTGTATCAAAAATACGTGAAAAAAGTGGAGTCAGTGCCAGTCTAAGAACAGTGCACCATATTTTAAAGTCATGCCCATACATAGTCCGACGAAAACTGCAAAAAAACACCACTTATTGAAAAACGCAAATCACAACACCTACAGTTTGCCAAAAATACAGTGAAATGGTCCGACAAATTGTTTAAAGTTGTATTTTCCGATGAAAAAAGTTTAATATTGATGCAACGACTTACAAAAACATCCTGGAGGAAGCATTTCCAAAATTTAATGATTTCTTTGGATCCATATCTTGGACGTACCAATACGACAATGCTCCGATTCATACCGCCAGAGCAGTAAAACAATGAATTAATTAACAAGGTGTTCAACTTTTGGATTGGCCCCCATATTCACCAGACCTAAATCCAATGGAAAATGTCTGGGGTTGGCTTGCAAGAAAAGTTTATGAAGGAGGAAAACAATTTGAGACGATAGAATCCTTAAAGGATGCAATAACGGAAGCATGGATTTCAATTTCACTAAATTACTTAAAATCATTATACAAGTCGATGCCAAATCGTATTTTTGAGGTTTTTTTCTAAAAATGGTGGCAGTCCTCATTACTAATTGAATGCTAGAAGATAATAACTTTCATTTTTATAAATTAAAATTTTAAAATAAATTATAGTTTGCTTAATTTTAAAATATACCTTATTCAAGTGACACACCAAAAAGTACCACAGAAATACAAGTCTTTAAATAAAATCATAATTTTAGTATAACAAAATATATATATTTTTTTATTTCTTCAGGAAACTAAAGCCAACACTTTGAAATTTGGTTGCGCAAAAAATTAATAATTAAAGTTAATAAAATGTGATTCCTTATACAAGTGGCAGGCCGTGTATATCAAAAAATTCTTATATATAGAAAATTAATCAAAAATTTCCTATAAAAAGAAAATTTATTGAAAATTTCCTATAAAAAGAAAATTTATTATAAATTTTCTATAAACAATTTTATCAAAAATTTTTTATAAAAACAAAATTTATCGTGAGTTTTCTAAAAAACTTTCGTAAATTTTCTATAAAAACTAAATTTTGCGAAGATTTTAAATAAAAGGAAAAAATAAAGATCATAAATTTTCTATAAAAAATTGTCATAAATTTAATATAAAAAAATTTATTGTAAATTTAAAAAAGAAAATTTTTAGTAAATTCTCAATAAATCAATAAATTTTTCGTAAATTTTCTATAGAAAGAAAATTTAGTGATCATTTTATAAAAAAAGGAAATTTATAGTAAATTTTCTATAAAAAGAAAATATAGTGAAAATTTTTATAAAAAGAATTTATCGTAAATTTTTCATAAAAAAGAAAATTTATCGTAAGTTTTCTATAAAAACTAAATATATTATATTATATTAAAAAAAATAGTGAACATGTTCTATAAAAAGAAAATTAAGCGAAAATTTTCCATGAAAAGAAAATTTAGCGAAAATTGTAAATTTTCTAAAAACATTATCGCAAATTTAATATGAAGAAAATTTATTGTGCATTTTCCAAAAAAAGGAAATTTTATCCCAAATTTTCTATAAAAGGAAAAGTAAATCGTGAAGAAAATTTATCATAACTTTTCAATAAAGGAAAATTTAATGTAAATATTAAAAATATTTCTTTTTATTAAAAATCGTAAAATTTTATCGTAAATTATCGTAAATTTTGTGTAAAAGAAAATTTAGCGAAAATTTTATATTAAAAGAAAATTTATAGTAAATTCTATAAAAAGAAAATTTATTGTAAATTCTCTAGAAAGAAAGTTTAATGAAAATTTTATACAAAAAGAAAATTTGAATTTTCTACGGAAACAAATTTTAGTGAAAATTTTTTATAAAAAGAAAATTTATAGCAAATTTTCTATAAAAAGAAAATTTTATAAAAGATTTCTATAAATTAAAATTTATTGTCAATTTTCTACAAAAAGAAAATTTATCGTAAATCTGAAATTTATTGGAAATTTTCTATGAAAAGAAAATTTTTCGTTAATTTTATATAACAAGAAAATTTGTCTTAAATTTTATGTAACAAGAAAATTTATCATGAATTTTGTGTACAAAAATGTATCGTAAATTTTCTATAAAAAGAAATTTTATCGTAAATCTAAAATTTATCGTAAATTTTCTATAAAAGGAAAATTTATCGTAAATTTCCTATAAAAATAAAATTTATCGTAGATATTACATGAAAAGAAAATTTAAAGTAAATTTCCTGTAAAAAAAAAATTTATTGTAAATTTAGAAAATTTATCGTAAAATTTATATAAAAGGAAAATTTATCGTATATTTCTTATAAAAACAAAATTTATTATAATTTTCTGTAAATATAGAATTTATTTTAGATATTCTATATAAAGAAAATTTATTGTGAATATTGTTTAAAAAGAAAATTTATTGCGAATGTTCTATAAAAAGAAAATGTAGATACATTTTTGAAAAATTTCCATTTAAAAAACTGATATTTACTCATATACATATCTTTAAACAATCTTACGTTGTCCTATAATTAAAACTCACCTGTGGTAAACGTCGACTAGTTTTTGGAAAATGTACTCGATTTGATGGAAAGACCATGGGATGACTGATCTGTTGATTGGATGATGAGATATCATTTGGATGTCTGTTATTCATACCACTACTACTACCATCATAGACATCAGAAAAATGATTTGCGCGGTTTTTATTGATATTTTTTATACTAACACCACCACTATTTCCGCTAGCGCCACCACCTACACCTCCACCACCATGGGCAATAATATTTGAACTCATTAAGGCTAAACGATGATGATGATGCTCGTGTACAGCTTGTGCCGCTTGTATGTTATACACCGCACTATCGTACAAGACATGAAATGTTAAAAACAGTGAAATCAGCATAACAGTTAGAAAGACTACGGCTAATTTGGGACGGGAAACACCCACAACCAATATACAATCGGTATGTGATGCATCAGGGCCTACAGGCCTCATGGCGGATTTTGGTAACCATCTGTAAATGAAATAGTAAAGAAAAGCAGAAGTTAATTTTTTGGTGCAAAGATAAGAGTTTACAAATTGGATTTTTTTGATTTTTTTAATTTAATTTTGTTATTTATATTTAGAAATATGTGTTTGTGTGAATTTTGTAAATAGTTTAAATAAACTCAATGTGTTTAAAATAGCAGCAATAATAATGTATTTTAATAATTGTTATTACAAGTACTTTTGTTTGTTTTTTTTTTTTTTTTTTTTTTGTTAAAGGAATAAATGTAAATAATTAGCTTAATATGTTTGTTCAGCACGCATGTAAAGGGTGCTATTAAAAGAGGTGTCATTTTAAAAATATGGATACCGAAGATATATTCGTATTTTTATTGGGCCTGAAAACTGACTAAGTAATTTGGTTTAATATAATCTTGCAATATGTACCAAGTTGTTTTCGACAAGTGCTTCTATATTAAGATAATTATCTCCAAAACTTACCAAAATAACAACAACTTTTAACTCATCCTTTGCGCGAAATCCTTAAGTAATGTTATCATTAAATTTTATTAAATACCGCCGCCAAAAACATTTACAATGGCAAAAGCATTACAAGCACATGCTCCAAATGGGGTCTATAAAGTTTAAAATAAACCTAAACCAAATGCATTAGCGGTTAATGTTTTGTAATTTAGAAATTTAGTTATTGTGGTTTATAACTCCATTAAGTGGAAGCGAAACAGAAATGCTTTGCTACATTTAAAACATTAAAATGTTTCTGTTTATAATCACAGAGAAGCCAAAATTTTGAGCTAATTAACATATTAAAAAAAAAAAAAAAACAAATGCTAATATTAAAAAATAAATTTCTTGAAGTTTATGAGAAAATTTGAAAACTTTATTAAGTTTTCTCGTCTGAAGAAAGATGTTACTTTGTTACATTATTACATTTTTATGATGACAAAAGAACAAAAAATGAATGACTAATTTTGTAATTGTGTAATTTTTTAAATTATTTATAAGAAAAAAAATTTTTAAATTTAAAATTTTTGTGAAATTTCGAATTTTTGGTGCAATATTTAACTATTAGTGAAATGTTGGATTTTTGGCAAAATTTCTAATTTTTAACTTAAACTAAAACCACAGTAGTTAGAGCCTAATAATTTAATTTATATTCATAATTTATTATGTTTATAAATTTTGTAAATAAATAAATTTAAATTTTCAGTTTTTGGTGAAATTTCAAATTTTTGGCGAATTTTTTAATTTGTGTTGGAATTTCTAATTTTTGTGTGAAATTTTCAATTATTGTAAAATTTAAAATCTTTTATAAAATTTCGAATTTTTGGTAAAAGATCTAATTTTTAGTGAAATTTCTAATTTTTGGTGAAATTTTTATTTTTCTTTTTTACTTGAAATACATAATTTTTAGTGAAATGTTGGATTTTCTCAGCTTTTGGTTAAATTTCTAATTTTTCGTGAAATTTCAAATTTTCGTTGGAATTTTTAATTTTTGTGTGAAATTTTTAATTACTTTGAAATTTTTATGAAATTTCCAATTTTTATGAAATTTCCAATTTTTATGAAATTTCCAATTTTTTGTGAAATTTCCAATTTTTGGTGAAATTTCTAATTTGTGTTGGATTTTTAATTTTTGTGTGGAACTTTTAATTGTTGTGAAATTTCTAACTTTTGATGTAATTTTGAATTTTTGGTGAAATATCTAGTTTTTAATAAAATTCTTATTTTTGCTGGAATTTCCAATTTTTGTGGGAAATATTTAATTGTTATGAAATTTAAAATTTTTAGTGAAATTTTAAGTTTTGGTGACATTTCTGATTTGGAGTTTTTAGTAAAATCTGGAATTTTTGGTGAAATTTTGGATTTTTGGTGAACTATCTGCTTTTTGATGAAATTTTGATCTTTTTTATTCATTTTTTGGATTTTGGTGAATTTTCGAAATTTTTATGAGGTTTTCATAATTTGGTGGAATATCAATTTTAAAACACTAAATATTAAACACAAAATCTACTCCCAAAAAATGGTCGATAAAGTGCTGCACGTTTGCCCTCTATTTAATTTGAGGGTAAAACGTAACATATTTTTTTAAATTTTGCAGCAAAACAATTAGAAAAGAACACCTGTTAAATCCGCGAATGGAAAAAAACATTTATAAATTTTTTCAGGATATTATACAAAATAGGGCAAAGGGTATAGTAAAGGGAATATTTTGGTCAATGAAAAATGCCATTAACTAAAATTTATCAATTGTACATTTCCATACGTAATGTGTATTATAAATTATTGTGCAATCAAAAATTTTTTAATAAAATTTCGAGCAAAAATCAATAACTTGGCTTTCTTCTTAATATTCCACTTGGTATGCAGATAAAAAATATAAATTTTTAAGTAATTTTACTATCTTAAGTGATACTCCTAACCTTTTCAGTGATGTACATTTCTTTCATAATAGTCTGTTAAGTGGCAGAAGAGATATATCTGAATTTCTTTTTATAATTTAGGTTTATATATGTATAATTGTATTGACTACAAAATAAAGAAAATAAAATAAATAAAATTGTTAAAATATATACATAAAGATGAATAATATATTTAATTTTATGGTATTTTGGTAGATTTAAGTTGTTAATTTATATTCGGCCAACCCCAGAACGGCTGTTAAATACGTGAATGGAAAAAATTTATATTGCACAACAATTTATAAAATCTAATTTAAAACTTTCGCTAAATATATTAATGAGTTGGTCAACTTAACAGGGGCGATTAAAATTTACTGAAAAACTCATGATATGGGTTGTAAAATTATTATTATATAATATTATACTAAAAATATTGTACTAAAAATATTCTAAAATTTTCAAGAATCGTTGCTAAATTAAACATTCTAATAATGAGCCACTTTGAATATTTTTTATGATCCATAATAACCTCAAAAGTACGAATTTTTTTTAGACATATTTCGAAAAAAATACTCAATCGTTGGTAGGGAACTAAAGAAATTTTTAAATATTTTTTTTTTCGAATTCAGCTCATCAATACGCATCGTTTGAGGGATATTTCTACATTGAAAATGTAAAAAAGAGTTTTCTCGCAACACTTTATTTTACACGGGAGCGGCCTTATATAGAGGGGCCCATTAAAAACGCACCTGCTCTCTGAACATATACGCATATTTAAGACAATTATGGATATTAAAGTATTTTTCTGAGAAACTTTTGTATGGGCACTAGGTAAAAAATATACCGATTTCAACTATTTTCTATAGGTTTCGAACTTAAGTGTAAAAAAACGACTCTGATAATTATTAAATAATTTGTAAAATTGCAACATATATTTCGAAGACAAAGTGTATGTATATAAGCATAGCCAGGACATTTTAAAATATAAACTGTTGAAGCTAAAAGTACAAAACGTATTCTATTATAAAGTCTTAAAAATTAATATCATTCCACAATAATATGTTAGAAAATCTAAATAATATTTGAGAATAAAATATTTGAAGAACATTGGTGACATTATTAAACCCCGAAAAGTTAAAATAAAAAAGCTACTGGAATTACTTAATTATATTCTATAATCTGATGCCCCTATCGACACTGTTGACCAACTGAAAGATTTTAAAGTAATTTATAAAAAACATTATTCTTTAAATTTTAAAATCCTTCCAAAAAGTATAAGGAACGAAATACAGTCCTTTCATAAAATGCCTTTACATTCATTTATATGGTTTCGTTAATGGGTGAAAAATGCTGTTGTATGGTGTTTTCATACGAAATTTGTTTAAAATTTTTTTAGTAGAAATTAAAGCATAATCAAAATAATTTCCCAGCAACAATTAAATATATTGTAATACAAGAAGACATTTAATTTAATACAGAAACCTGTGGTATTATCATATAAATCTCTGAGTCCTTTTGTAGAGAGCTTAACTAAAACAGTCTCAAAAATATTCTATATCGTATACGAATCATATAATTTTAAATTTTGTTAAAAATGTTATAGCTATATAATCTTAAACATAAAAAATTTATACTTTATCACATTGGCAAAAAATCTCAAAAGCAAAAAAAAACCTTTTTATCTTTTTTTTTATTTTTACCCTTTAACATTATGCCACATTAATTCTTGTGTGGAAAACAAGTTGACAATATAAAGGCGAACACAAATGTTGTCACAACAACAGCACAATCAGGCGGAAATACGTATAAATACAAAGATAAATAAAATAAATAAATAAATGTATATGTTTACATACAACATTTCAAGAAACTGTTTTTTTACAGAAAAAAATTACGACAATTCGCCAATATAATTATTTTTTTAATTGAAAGAACACCAACAACCGTTTTTGTAAATTTAAAAAAAATTTTTGTTGCTTAAAATTGTCTACATTAAAGAATTTTTTTCAACAACAAATTTGTAGCAATAAATAAAAATGTTGTTATCAAGCAACATACTACATTCCAACAATAGATTTGTCATATTAAATAATTTTGTTGTTAATATTTATTAGATTTTTGCACTTATGTTATATGAATTTTAAACCATTTAATATACAGAAAAAAGTTTGTACATAAATATAAAAATTTACTTTCATTGATTTCAGTTCATAATATTTAATCATCATTTCTTAAGCATTAAAACTTTTTTTTATTTTTTCAAACGAGTCAAAGTCAATAAGACTGAACAAATTGTTTAAATTTTTATTTATATTTTCAATTTGTAAGAAATAATTGAAATTTTCTTCGGAAAATTTTAAGTTTTGGAACAGAACAAAAGCGCTTTTGATCAAAATGGTGTACTGCACAATGCGAGCAAAGTTATGCAAATATCTAAACGTTATTTTTTTACAGATTTTTCTTGGAAATTTTCCATTTTAATGCGTTTTTTGTCATTATTTTCGTTTATAACTATTTTCAATTAACTTTTGCTATCCAATATAATAAAACTAAATCAAAGATTTAACAAGATTTTTGCAAATTTCCTAAAATTTTCATTATTAACAATTTAATAATATCTATTAAAAAAAATTTATTTTTATGAAAAAAGTCTGTTCGATTCATAATATTTATGAACAAAATTTTAAAATATATGTATTTTTTTCTCTGTGTAATGAAAATTGGTCAATATCTTGCACAAATCATAAAAACTAAAATAAGTGTAAGAACTAAAAGACATTTTTAAAATTACAATTAAATTGAAGGGATGAATAGTTCGATTTTTTTCACATTGTGATCAATGATTCATTATAACGATATCCTTCCAGTAGTTATGGAATAAGTAGTTTTTAATTAAGTAGCTTATCCTGTTGTTATATGAATCTTAAAATCCTAAGGAATTGGAGAAATTCCACAGATTATTTTCAAAGCAAAAGTTTCCGTATTAAAAAATGCAATAACGAAATTAATATATGTGCAAAATTTTGAGTTATTAATATTCCATTGCATTATCTGCTGTTGCTAAATTCTCTTCCTTCCGTATATTTTAAAAAAACATTTTATAATTTTTAATTTTTTGACACATACAAAATTTTATTTTTTCAACAAGAAATTTTAATTAACATTATAACAATAGTTGGGAATCAACTAGTAAAATTATAGATATGACAATTTACAATCATATCAATTAAAAAATTTGTTAATAGTTTTGGTTGTGCATCAACAAATTTTTCTTAATTACTTGATAACTTTTGCAATTTTTTCTATGTTACATTAAAAGAGAGCATCATTTTTCCATAGTTTGGCTTTAAAAAGTATACAATTTTCAGCTAATGTAATATTTTTAATACGAATGTGTTTACTAATATATATATTAATATATATATAATATATATATATATATATATATAATATATATATTATTAATATATAACATAAAGAAAAATAGCATATAAAGATTTTAACTACTAAAAAGAGAGCAAAAACTAAACAAAAACAAATATTTTCGTGTCAAGAAATTTTTTTATGAAATGGCTAATAAGCCCTAAATACCAAAAAAAACTAGTAGTTTTTGGCTTAATAGAATATAACTGGAAGTATATGTGAGAGGCATTTCGAACCAAATTTTCAAAAAAATTACTAATTTTTTTTTCAAAACACAAAAACAAAATACATGTGACTATATGTAAATTGTTCATAAAACGGCTGTATATACGAGGGCGGATAAATAAGTACGTCACTTTTCGAACTTTCCTCGTAGTTATATGAAATGCAACACTATTCCCATCAAATACCACCTGTTAATAGACTACTATCAAATTTTGAGCAAGTGTCGTCATTTACTTTGCGTAAAAATAGGATTTTTTGAGGTCCTTAAAATAGGCATTTGTTTGGTCAATAATTTCATCGTTAGAGCTGAATCTCTTTCCACCGAGCCATTTCTTTAGGTTTGGAATAAGAAGTCACTAGGGGCTAAATCCGGAGAATATGGTGGATGAGGTACCAATTCGCAGCCCAATTCATAGAGTTTTGCCACTGAGACTGCACTCGTGTGCACCCGTGCATCATCTTGATGAAAAAGAACTTTTTTCTTGGCCATATGGGGTCGTTTTCTGTTTAAATCCTCATCAAATCGGTCTAATAAGTTGACATAATATTCGCCGTTTATTGTTTTTCCCTTTTGAAGATAATCGATGTGGATTATCCCGCGTGCATCCCAAAAAACTGTTGCCATTACCTTATTGGCCGACAAACTTACCTTGGCCTTCTTTGGAGCGGGTTCACCCGGAGAAACCCATTGTCTAGATTGCTGCTTGGTCTCCGGAGTACAGTAATGGATCCATGTTTCATCCACAGTTACATAACGCCGCAAAAGCTCATTCGGATTGCGGTTAAATAACACCAAACAATCCTTTCAAGTTGTCACACGTTTACGTTATCGGTCAATTGAGAGTAAACGCGACACCCATCTTGCGGACAACTTTCTTCAACCCAGGTGATCATTTAAAATCGAAAACACACTGCCATATGAAATGCCTATGGCATCAACAATCTCACGCACTTTTACTCTTCGGTCGGACAACATATCGTGGATTTTTTTTCGACATTTTCGGGTGTACTGACCTCAATTGACCGTCCAGAACGTTCAGCGTCATTTGTACTTGTGCGACCACAACGAAAGTCAGTAAACCACTTTTTTACCATTGAAATCGATGGTGCAGAATCCCCATAGTATTTATCGAGCTTTTCTTGATAATGTTTAATGAGCACTCGAAATTCACTTTTCTACATTTTTAGAAAAATACACGAGGTTGTATGTTTTGAACAGCTGTTAAACGCAAAGTAAATGACGACACTAGCTCAGAATTTGACAGTAGTCTATTAACAGGTGATATTTGATGGGAATAGTGTTGCATTTCCTATAACTACGAGAGAAGATCGAAAAGTCACGGACTTATTGATTCGCCCTCGTACCATATGCATTCGCTTATTTCAATCGAATTAAGAGATAGTACGTAGAACCGAAGAAAATTCGATGGCAAAAAATTTTGGCTGTCCTAGCAAATTTGCTTTCCCTGTGTATATGTTTTCATTTCGGCACTCATTTCCTCCATTTTGTAGAAATAAAACAAAAAATAATCTATACAAAAATTTTATATTTTATGTCATAAGAACAATTTTTTTTTAATAAATTGGGAGGAAAAAAATAAATGAGGAAAAATTTGTTGGCGCTTTTTATACAATATTATTAAAAATACTAGAACTTTCTATCACGTAAGAACGTAACCTGAATTATTCAATCAATTTACTAACTTTTAGATAATTTGAAAGAGAGAACGCTTTCATAAGTGCATCGCAAAAATACATCTGTATTGTATTTCTAAAAAATGAATTCTTCCGTTATTATAATATTTAAAGTGGACTATTTTTCCTTTCTAATGCCAACAAAATTAGTGAAATTGGACTTCAGTTTCAAAAGATATGGATAATGAAAGATACGATTTTGTGAAATATTTTAATTTTTTATAGAATTAGAATCTTGAATAAAACCGCAAATTTTGAAAATATTAAAACAGTTACGTTTTATTGGTAGTATAAAGTGTGTATATGCCAAATATGAACCAATTCGAAATACCTAAGGTCATATTTTATGTCTCATAGAATTCATGATATTTGAAAGTTCCTTCATGCGTAGCAAAATTAAATGAAAATAATTCGCCACTTCTTTCTCAAGCGGTTAAAGACAGGGATCTTAGCTTGATGCTATAAAATATTACGAACCATATTTTGATCATTTCAAAAAAGCTATTAATTAGTAGAATGATAACTCTAAAGTTATAGATAAATTACACGTGTATTAAAATTATCCTACCGCTTGTTTGCTACAACTAAGAAAATCTTATTGAAACTTTTACTAAATTGTATGGTTACTAAATTGGAGGGTGCTTTTGAGAGAATCGAAGCTGTAGGAGGCTTCTTGCATATTATATCTATTGACGTAGAGAGGTAATTTTCTATATATAAAAATTTCTTACGAAAATATAGACAGCTTTTATATATAAATAAAAGCTTCTTTTACTAAGTCTGTATAAAACTAAGTTACAAATATATATTTAAAAAATTTAATTAAAAAAATAATGATAGAAATTGCATTAATATTTTAAAACATAGTTTTATTGTTTAAAAATATAAAAATTCAAAATTATTAAAAAACTCTTATTATTTTTAGGTATATCTTGAATTTTAAGGGGCATTTTTATTTCAAAAAATAAATGTATAAAAATCCGCCCTCTAGAGAGAGAGTTATAACCAATTAAAAAGATGAGTTAGTCAGTTATTAATATAATCAAATTATAAACAGAAATAAAAGATTAATTGAAAAAAAAATAATAAAAAATAATATTTTTATTTTAAAGGAAAAGTTCAAAATTATGATTTGATGAACACAAAGAAAAAATATAGTTGCGGTGACTATAATCTAAGAGCAATATATTATGTTTGGACCATATTGTTACTTTAAGAATTTTCATGGTTCTAAATAATTATAAATAGAAAAATTATGAACTTAAAATGATTTAACTTATCACATTATGATCAGTTTTTTTATATTTTATATAAAAATTTTATTATATTATGATCAGCGTTTATTACATTATGATTCGATTGATCAAAATTTCTGATGAAATATTTCAAATTTATCTTATTATGATAAAATATTATTTTTTCAATAATTATTAATTGAATCATTATATATTGTACAAGACAATACAAAGACATTTTTATTAACTAAATTATTTAATAGTTAATTAGTATCTCATATTCTTTGAATCACACAAAATATAACCAAACCTTGTCTTTTTTAATTACATATGTATTAATATTTGTAAAATTTGAGGCTGATTACACAGTGGTTCCAAAATGCATTTTTTTCTGGAAATCATTCTGTAACTTGTGAGCCGTTGAAAATATCTCAAAGATGAAGTGTTTTCGAATTGATTTGAAGGAGCACAGTTTCCTAGCGGGTCAGGTGTAAGTGAATAAACCTCCAAATTTGATCATCTCAAGTATACATTAAAAAATCGCCAAAAATTCATTTACGATTTGACAAAATAATAATAATAATAATAATAATAATAACATTACATATAAATAGTCCTTGAAAATCCCTACAAAAAAAAAAAAAATATATCTACGCTTACAAATGCAAATATTTAGGTCGAAATAAATTCTTCATTAACTTTTAGCTTAGCTTTTTTTTAAGTTGGCGTGCTCAATATTAGCTCATTTCAAAAAAGGAGACAATATTTTTTTTTACTTAAATAATTTGTTTTTTACTCTGGCCCATATAATTTTTTTAATATTTTCAAAAGCGTGCAAAGTAAACCTAAAGGCGCACGGAGCAACGGTCTATCCATAAGCCTTTGTCAATTTTCTACATTTTTATTTTTTATTTTTTTTTTTTTTTTTTTTTTTGTAAAATTCTGGGATAAAACAAAAGTTATATTAATTAAATAACTCAATATATTGGGTAAAAACGCAAAAATTATTTGCTGACGGACACTTCTTATAATGACAGTGTGACCATTTGAATAGAAAAAGTAAATTTTTAAACATGTTTTTTTAAGTTTGTGATTTAGGATATTTGGGTACGAAATAGTGGGTACATTTTTAATATCATGATTTGGAGGCAAGTCTATCTATATTGGGTCAAAATTTCATTTGAATATCTCCACACGTTTCAATTTATATTGGTCCAAATATTAACATTATTTTTAAAAAAATATACTTAAAATTAAATTTTTAAGTTATTCGGATAACGGTTTGAAGAAATTTTACTCGTCTCTGGTTGGTTGAAATTTTATTAAGATATTTTCAATGGTTCACAAGTTACAAAATTATTTCAAAAAAGAGCATTTTGGAACCACTGTGTTACGTTTTATGATTACATTTTATCATATTATTATTTCATCTTATCACATATTAAAATAAAACATATTATTTCAAAATTTTTATAAATTGTTTAATGTGTCCACTACATTTTTTTTAAAGTAATATATAAAAGTTTTTATTAACCACAAAAAAATATTTACATATTATTTGTTCATTAATTAATTTTATTTATTTGTACCATAATATGTTGTGCAAGATAAAACACAACATTTTTATTAACTAAACTATTTAATAGTTTAATATTTAATAGTAGTTAATCAATATCTTATATTGTTGCAATTACACCAAATGTAACAAAACCTAATGAAAATTATAGTGAAAGTGGAAGGAAAACAAACGTCGGAAATAAAACACATATCTAAAAACAAACAAGTCATTAACTTTTCAACCATATTTGTAAAAAGCATATTTATTTGTAACATTTTATAGTTATGGGAATAATAATATTAATATGGTTTGAAAATGAAATATGGTTTAAGAACATGAAAAATACTTATAATATCTAATTGTTGTTGAAATAATGATATTTTTATGTTATAAAAATTTTGTTTCTGGTGAAAATATTCAAAAACATTAAATTTTTGTAGTCAACTATATTAAAATTTTGATTGAATGTAAACATTGAATGATAAAATTCAAACAAAAAGATTGTTATCCTAAACTCAGTATTAGTAAAATTAATGAAAACTAACAATGAGGACATAATATTGTTGTAGTAACAATGAAGTAACCATGCTTTTCAATATAAGTCATATTTCATTGTAGCTTATTTTTTTAATACATGTTCTATTACAATCACCTTTATTAATAAAACTTCCCAGAATTTTGTAACAAAGTCTAGGAATAATGCAGTAAATATATTCGACATCATGTAATGTATCTGTATTTTATTACATAAAAGGAAAACACTTCCTAACAAGTAGCGTGAGTAATTAACCAAGAAGGGAGCGAGCGATGTATTTTGTAAGTATGTGGTAAATATAATGTTAGAAAAAGTGTCAAAACAAGAAGACTTATTTTCTTAAAATACATAATAAAAACATTATGGCAACAAAAATCTAACACTAACAACAAAAAGAAAATGTACACTTTTTGAAGTTTATTACAAGTATTTATACATTGATCTGCTTCAAAAAAAAAAAATAGAAATTCTCGACAGCAACACCCCTTAGGATTATTCTTTTTGGTATAAAAATATTTTCTGTAAAATATTAGAGTGCTCGGATGTCGCTAACACGTGCCGCGTCGACCCTGAAGTTTATAACGTGCATTGCTATGAGAAATTTTGATACTTTTACAGTTTTTTAAAAATGTTGATATTATTAACTCTTTTTTTGCAATTTAATGTAAAGGCATCGTTATCTAGCTTTAATAGTCTGTCAAAAAAAGCAAACAAAGTTAAAATCTGTTAGAAAATATTAAAGTTATTAGAAATTTTCCCGAATATTAATGTGTTTTCGAGCACTTGTGAAAGCAATGTACAGACAAATTTTTTGTTTTTTTTTTTTTTTTTTTGAAATTTTGAAATAAAATTTTACTTTTAGTCAAATTTGAACCATGGATACTGAGAAATAAGCTTTGACTTTTACCGGATGATATACTTTGATTTTTATTATGTTGTTTTATAGACAATACCGCAAAAAGTATAAGTTAGAAAGAATTAGGTCTATATAAATTCTTACAAATTAGCCGTAATTTAGATTTTAATTTTTGCGAATTTCGGCAGAAAGGCAGCTTATACTTTTTATACATATAAACGGATTTTACATATTTTTACATTTCTGAATTCTGTTAAAAACGACATAAATACTGTGTCACAATATCTTTTACAATTTAAACGATATTTTCCCATTTTTTGCCTTGATTCTATTGCGTTTTTGTCCCATAATTTTTAAAACTAAAAGTTAAATTTTTTAAAAAATATGCTGAAAATCTCCATATTTTTCTAAGTTATGCTAAAAAATCTTCTAGTTATCTCAATTCGAAAAAAAGAACAAAATTTTCAAATTTAGAATTTCAAAACAGGTCTCATGAATTGAAAATGTTTGCCAAAAAAGTGACTTTATGTATTTAAATTTTTTAAAAACTTTGTCAACTTCAATATTCTCTGATATTTTCTGAAAGACTAGCCCTTAGAGAAGCTTTTAAAGCTTATACGAAAAATTGTGACAACCTGTCGGTAAATTTAATCACACGAGGTAATTTTCTTAAAAATCCCATATTTTCAATAATACAAAATTCAACCTTTAAAAATATACAGTAAATTATATACATATTTATCTAGGCTTTATATTTTGAAATCTTCGTTAATTACTTTATAACTCGTGCAAAAATTATTTTGATACCTATTATCATTTCGAAAATATTCAGGCTCGAATTTATGAAATATGTTTCTGTAAACATAATGAAACTGAAGTCTCGTTTGAATGAGATTTAAAACAATATTCCATGTTTACATACATATTTTCTACAATTTTATAGATTTCGTTTGACAACAACATTTTGAACGAATCAAATATAACCGCTAAATAACCTTAAATGAGTTTTATGTTTTACAAAATCTTTTTAATAATATTTTTTTTTTTAATTTTAATTTTAGAAAAATTTATTTTCATTCAAATGTCATTTTTATTGAGCATATTGTTGTACTTTAATACCACACTAAAAGAAATTCAGTGTTGAATAACGATATTTTTCAAAATATACTTAAATTTGATGAGATTTTGGTAAAATCACATGAGAAACTAGATTCTGATTCGT
Organism: Protocalliphora azurea; assembly: GCA_932274085.1. Taxonomy (NCBI): domain Eukaryota; kingdom Metazoa; phylum Arthropoda; class Insecta; order Diptera; family Calliphoridae; genus Protocalliphora; species Protocalliphora azurea. The sequence goes on from OW026521.1 coordinate 117,860,284, forward strand.
ATGGAAAATCGAATTAAAATCTCATAAAATTAGGTAGATCTTGATTGAAATTTCATTTAAACCAGATTTTGGGCATATGTAAATATGCTATAAGAAAAGACTTTTTTATTTTAAAATAGTAAAATTTGTTATACATAGTTTTAAAGAAGACAAAATTTACTTCAAATTGATATACAATATGACTATTTTGTGTTTTAAATAAGCAAAATTCAGAAAAATATTGATGACAAGAGCAATACGAAAAAACGTATACATTTTATAATTTCCAACGTTTTGCTTATTTCAAGTTTATTTACTAGAAACATTGCAAACACAAAATAGTCATATTGTATTCCATTTTAAAGGTGTTTTTAAAATTATGTGCAATAATACTTAACATAAAAAAAGCAAATTACGTTTACACACATATTTTATGAAATTGAGCCTGAATATTTTCAAAATATTTATATGTATGAAAATAATATATATATATATATATATATATATATATATATATATATATATATATATATATTTCGCAAAAATACCGAAATCAAAAATCAACATTTTTTACAGGTTCAAAAATTTTAACTTTTCTTCTAAAATTTATTATTTTTGAACATTGCTGGATGCAGAGTGCACGTTCAAAATTTTCCAAAATTATACTTAAACGCTTTCATAATCCATCAAAATTGTTTTGTTTTTTTTTATTTTTATTTAGGTACATATTTTTGAGTACCTCTAGAATCTAAAAATAAGCGCGAACAAAAATATCTAGTTATTTAGTCAAAAAATAAGTAGCTTATTTGTGTTTCCAATTATATCCGCCAGCTTAACAGGAAAGCAAAATTTTTGCTGAGAAGGTGCAGTATTCCACAAAATTTTAGAAAACATTGAACTTTTTTGAAAAAAATTAAAAAAAAAAAATAAACAATAAAAAGTTACTTTTCTGATAAAAAATTTTAATTTTCAGGACCGCTTTCAAATTTTTAGTTTTAAAGATGTTTTTCTAGCTAGTTATCGATTTGAGATAATTGAGAAGTCGTTTCTTTAGTATAGTTCAGAAAAACATTGAGAATTTCAATACATTAAAAAACTAGAATTTTTATTTTAAAATTTATAAGACAAAAAGAAAAAATAGTATAGGCCAAAAATTACATAAGAAAATCAAATACCTTCTGAACCTTAACTGATAATATTGTACAGCAATCAGGTTTTGTCTTTGTCTTGCTTAGTAAAATTCAGAAATGAAAAAATCGGTTCATATAATGTAAAGGCTACGAGCTCCTATATGTTTTTCATTCACGAGTTGGTCAACTCTGGCCCACTGTAATGCTTCTATCGATGTTCCAAATTTCACCGCAATTGGCCCAGACATTTAAGAGATCCATTTTTATTACCATTTGTTTTGCAAAAGGTCCTATTCTGAAGTGTTCTAAAACATGTTATTGGTCTGGGGAATTTCTAATAACTTTAATATTTTGTAACCGATTTTAACTTGTGAATTTGTTTGATAGATTTTTTATTGTGTTTAGATTACGATTCCATTACGTTAAATTGGCAAAAATGTAACATTTTCCCATATAAATGTACCCTGCAAACTTCAGGGTCGACGCCTTCACATGTTAGCGACATCCGATCACTCTTTCGCACACTATGCCTTTTCATTATAAAGAACAATCGTTGGGGGAGTTGCGGACGAAATTCGAAAGTCGGCTTTGTTTTGGAGCAGGCTACTTTATATACATATACATTAGGATGGCTCCAGCTCAGATGAAAATTTACTTCATTTGAAGATATAAAAGTTCCGTATCGTAATAATGGTCTTTAAGAGTGCATTTAATGGATATCAGACTATATCCAAGTATGTTTGAAATTGTGTATGTTTTTCATTTTCCTGAAAAATTACAAAATTTCGAGCATATTTTGATATTGTTAAATATGAATCTTATAGTAACTTCTTACGATATGTAATTTTTATATTGTTCCCTTGGCAGAAATGTGAAAAATATTTTTTATTTTGATTCAGCTCGCAAAAGAATAATATCAGGACGAACATTTTGAGAAGCGGTATCCTAAAATGAAGTAAATTTTCATCTGAGCTGGAGCCATCCTAATGTATATGTATATAAAGTAGCCTGCTCCATACATACATACTTATAACCACGTGCTTTATTAAGTGGAAGGTATTGTAGTGCTTACTGTTAACATAAGTAAAAAAAAGTTCTATATGTGTATTAGTAGGTCTTTGAATTATTTATGCTCCTCCCATTAAACGTGCGAAGTACATGAAGTTTTTAGGTTTAATTTTCTTCTATAACGTTTAAGTTTTCTAGCCTGTTAGTAAGTTATTTTAAATGGCCATTTCAATTTTTTATGTATATTTTTTTCTTTCTTTTTTATAAAAATTTTTGACATTTCTATAAACCTGTGGTGTTTGCGGTGTATGTTTGTGTATGAAGTTTATTTATTCTAGGTCAAAAAAGGCAGTAAGTAGCTCTAGTCTTAGCATGCTTTTAGTTTTCATTCATTAAGATTTTTTTTATTTTTTTTTTTAATAACAGCAAATAGGTTTTGAAAGCCAATACTGACTTCTAACGATTAAAGTAATTTTTTTAATCTATAAACCAGGTTTTATTCGATTTTTTCTTATTCTGTGTATATGGATCATAATAACACTGATTGAAAACTTTAGAGCAAAACGAAAAATTTGAAAAGATTTACTTGAAAAATAACATACACGCAGTGAAAAAACATGGCTACGCTATTCTCACTACAACAATATTATGTTTTCACTGTTAATTTTCATTAATATTAATAATACTGATTTCATGATAACAATGTTTTTGTTTCAGTTTTATCATTCAATGTTAACATTCAATCAAAATTTTAATACAGTTAACTACAAAAATTTTATGTTCTTGAATCTTTATACCGGAAACAAAATATCATTATCTCTACAACCATTAAATATTATTAATCTTTTTCTTTGTACTTAAAATATATTTTGTTTTCAAACCATATTAAAATTATTATTTCCATAACAATAAAATGTTACAAATAAATATGCTTTTTACAAATATGGTTTAAAAATTATATAATTTGTTTGTTTTTGAATATAGTTTGTTTTTAATGTTTGTTTTCCACCTTCAGTATAATTCTCATTTAGTTTACACATGAATTAGACAAGCTTTGATTATATTTTGTGTGATTAAAGGAGTATGAAATACTGACTAACTATTAAATAATTTAGTTAATAAAAATATCTTTCTGTTGTCTTGTACAATATGTAATAAACTAAATAAATAATTAATGAAAAAATAAAGATGAATTTGAAACATATCAGAAATTTTGATAATTTTTTACATAATACGTACGATAAAATCGATTCATAATATAATAAAATCGAAACATAATATGAGAAAATCAGATCATAATGTACTAAAACCGGATCATAACATGAAAAAATTTTTATATACAATATAAAAAGATCTGCTTATAATATGAGTATAAATTTCATATTTCAAATTTATTATTATTTATGACCATGAAAGCTTTTACAGTAACAATATAGTCCAATTATAATATTTTGCTCTTAGATAATGTCACCGCAATTATATTTTTTCTCTGCGTGTAGATTCCTTCCTGTATATTACAGATTTTTATACTCTTTGCATAAAATTAGTAGTTATTTTTTAAGAAAGGCTTTAAATATATGCCTAAAATTGAAAAATGTTCGTGATTGTTATGATTAAAAATAACTTTTGAGAATATATGTCTATCGGTCCGTCTGTATGCGGAAATGAATTTTCTAAAGCCCATAGTCCAAAATATACATTTCTCTTTCAACACATATGTGGCATATAGTCTCGAAAATTTCAGTATTGAAATATTTATATATATATATATATATATATATATATATATATAAATTTTCATTACTAAAAAATATAATAAAAATAATAATTTTACAAGAATTTCTAGACACGTCTTCATGTGTTTTGTACAAAAAAGTATTATTTATTAAAAATATTGTTATTATTATTCTTATTGATATTATTATTGTAATTATTATCATTGTTATTATTATTATTATTATTATTATTATTATTATTATTATTATCATCATCATTATTACTATTATTTGCATTTAAGCTTTTTAAGCATTTTAAGCTTTTTGTATAAACAATAAAGATAGTAAATTTCTACATATCGGTATGGTATACCGCTTGGGTTTGTGACTAAAAAACTTTCGGTTCTGAGTCCGATTCTTGGCCAAGACTTCTAAGAATTGTTTTATATTTTTCAAACAAAAGTTAAAATTTTGAAATGTCTGAAGGCTTTAAAACTCCTAGTTTGGATTACTTACCCCCTTTGGGTAAAAAAAATAATTTTTCAACATTGTTGAATTTTATATATATTCAACATATAGTGCTGTAAATTGATTTTTATATTGTTCACATGTATGAGAAGCTATGTTTCCAGGAGGTTGGAAAAAAGAGACTAAATTGTATTATAAAAAGATCAGAAAAGGCTGAATTCCCAAAAAAATAAGGCCAGAAAAGGCTAATATTTTATTTTTTCTCATTAGTTGTTGATATTTTTTGAAGATATATTGTAATAAATTTATAAATATAACATAGTACCGCTGTTAGTAAAATTACCCAGTGAAAAATCGACCAAAAAATTCCCTTACAAATTTGGGTTATATTTTATATGAAAAATGACCCAATGTTTTGAAGTGATTTGTCATTTCTGAATTATAATTCTATTTAAATCAAAAATTTTGACATTTTCGTGTTATTATTCGCTTTTATAAGATCTTTTTAATTATATTTATAAATAGGTTCTGTGGTTAATGAATCTTATTAAAAACTAATTATAATAACTGATTAAATAAGTCCATATAATGGGTCAATAATTATGGGTCAATAATAATGGGTCAATAATAGAAATACTGGTCTTATTTTCTTTTGGTAGAATCATGTTTTTTCGGAAGAAGCATTAATAATCATTAGTAATGTTAAAATTATACACAACCACTTATATTAACTTAATTTAATTAATTACCTTAAAATATTCTCTGTTACTGTTAATTAAAATATATTTTATCTTTTCTCTTCAATATTTTCACATAAATACTAAATTAATTAGTTAAACTAATTGCACTTACTTAGATAGAAACACAAGTATGAAATGATTTAATTACTTGAGTTATAAAACCATTATTATAAACTACGTTTAACAAACGTCATTTATACATATTTTATATACTACATAAATATAATATTATACTTATAATGGTCTTCTTGGACATTCGCGTACATATTCATTATTCATTTGCCAAACAACTCAACTAGAGGACAATTTTATTGGAGTGTGAATTTAGTGCAAATAATTGCACACTTGAAATGTTTTTTGTGCAGCATATTAAGTTTTTTAATGGGTGTGATTTTTTTATTTTTCAAGTCGTTAGAATTTTGTATTGAAGTATTTAAATATGACAATGAAAATGAGTTGTTGTAATGGCCGGTCGCTCGAGATGACCTTTAAAGTCTAAGAATTTATTACAAAATATATATTGTACATATATAAATGATTTTGTAATACAAAATAAAATCAATACCAGCAATTTTTAAGGCCATGTTACAATAAAATGTTATGTTTGCAAAATAAGTACCATTTTAAATAAATTCAATTCTTATTAGCAATTTACTTCACTTGCTTGACTGAAACACGATATATATGCAACCAGCATTTTAAATATTTAAAACAAAGACAAAAATCTCACAAAAAAGATTTTATTTTAAAACTTTTAATGTGACTTTTGCAGATTCATATGCATGAGTTTTATACAGGGAATAGTCGCAAAAATTGTTCTAAACAATACTGGACTAAAAAATTGTTAATGGCTGCGGAGCAATATAAAATCTTCAAAATTCAAATGGAGTAAAAAAAAAGAAAAAACTTAGCCATCGTTATCAAAATATTATTCATGACTCAATGGAATAATCTTTAAATATCCTTCATTTTGAATTGTAGTAGACTTACTACATAAAAATTAATAGGAGGTTGATGCTAAATCTCATAATGAAAAAAGACAACAAAAAATACATATAAAAACAAAAATAAAATCCCTTTGCCTTCATATATTTTTTTTTTTTTGCTTACTTAAGCTACAGCAATTTCATAAATAAATAATAAAAGTTTATTATTTTCAATAACACTGTGCAACAAATTTTGGGTCATCAAATATTGCCTCAATGGTTGCAACGCGAAATGAAAGTATATCATCAGATTAATAAAATCTCTAAAAAGTCTTTCAAAGCTAGTCCGAATTTTGATTAGATATTATGCAAGACTTTATTGAATGTTCTTGCCCATTTACGCCCATTTTTTATAATTAGATTATCTGGAAAATCTGAGTAGTCACCAGTGTTGCCAATTTAGTCCTTTTAAGGCTAAATTTAGCGTTTCTATTTTGCTTTTAGTCTCAAAATTTTCGTTTTAGCCTTTAGCTTTTTTTAAGCCTTTTTGGATTTTTAAAATAGCCTTAAAAAAGCTAAGATGTTAGTATTTCAAAAACGAAGATAATAATTTCTAATTGACATTTTTGCATATTTATTCCCACAAAAAATCAAGTTTGTTTATATTTGCCTGCAGGGCTTCATTTTCCAAATCAAAAATAACATTCAATTTTATAGTTTATTATAATTAAATAAAATTATGAATATAATTTAAAAAAAAATTACTCAAAAATTTGGAAATGCTTAATCATAAAGAAATTGTAGTTAAAAAAATTTTGAAAAATCACCTTAAAAGTTGATCGTTTTAAAAATGAAATATAACTCATTTTGCATCTACATTTTTTGTGGTATTTTTACTGGCTGTCGTTCTATGTTTTATTTCCAAAATTATTACAATATCTTTAAAAATATCAGAAACTAAAGAGAACAATAAAAAATCAGTTAAAAATTTAGCTTTTTTCTGGCTTTATATTTTTGGGGGCATTTAGCCTCTTTTGACCTTTTTTGAAGTTCAATTTAGCCTCTTTTTTCTCACCCCTTGACAACACTGGTAGTCTAATTATTAAATATTTTTCACATAAATAATATATATCGTGCAGGGTGAAATAGTAGTAAAAATTTCGCGTTGACTTTATGTACCTATTTCTTTTTTGAAAGGTAAAATTAAATTTAGCACTTATGTGTAGCTTTTTTATTTTTTTTGGACAACTATGGACTAAAAATTTAAGTTATGTACGGCCAGTTCTAAGCCCATATTCAGCAAATAAAAAAAAATTGCTACATTCTTGATGCTATTAAGTCAATTCACATAACATACACAAGGAAAAGAAAATACTATACTTTAGTGTGAGTGGATGCCGTGCCCCTTTTTCGCCCACTTTTTTAAAGTTTGATTTTTTGCCATTATCAGTAAGATTTTAATCATATTTTCATATGCCTTTTGGAAAGACATATAAACTATTTAAACAAAAAGCCATATCTCACAACGAACTGTTTAATTTTTTTTATTTTAGAATTCAAAAAAAAAAAATTTATAAAATGATAGCTAAGACTTTCAGTATTGAAAATATGTTTCGGTTTTTATTGTGCAATTAATTTTCATAAAATAGGACGACCCTAAGATGAAGGAAGGTATTTTTAAATTTAAGTAGCAAAAAACTTTTTATAAAATTGGAAAAATTTCACTTTTTGTTTTTGTATTTTTATATAAATCTTGAGCGGAGATAAATATAATTGAATGATACCCTAAATTTAAGTAAAATGTCGTTGACAGTTGGAAACGTGACGCTCTTGTCAAAATACATTTTGCTAAGCATGGGTAGCACGACCATAATTAGGTAGTGTTTGCAATTCTCAACGGAAATATAGAGGCGCTTCAAAAAATTTCCATAAATAAAAATTTTATGGATAATCAAAAAAAAAAAAAAATACTTGGGTTCAAAAAGATCACAATATTAGATAGCATTTCTTTGTAATAAACTATAATAAATTATATTTTTGTATAATATATGGCGGAATAATATAGATTCGAACCAAATTTTTCGCAAAATTTTTAACGATCGCGATTTTTAGAATAAAGAAAATTTTTTTTATTCTACTAGGAAAGCGTAAAATAAGCTGCACTAATACCATTGAACATAGAAAATATCATACATTTTATTTGAATATTTTTTTTTAGTGTTTATTTATTTACAATATATAATATTTTTTACTATAATAAACTCTAGTATAATACATATTTACATAAATACAAAGTCCCAGAAACGAGCTCTCGAGTATTATGGATAAAATAGTAATTTTGTTTTGCAAATATAATAAATTTGTATATATAATAAAAATACAAAATTATATTTTTTATTATGTAATGAAAACTATGAATAAAAACATACTTGTATATAGAATAAATAAAATAAAAAAAGGGAGATTTTATATTTTACTATTCATACATCCACCAAAGCTTTTTGGTATTTTTACTTTGTAATGTAAAAGAGTCTTTATTCGATATACTTTTATCATACCTGTTTGATAAGTTAGATACATTAGTGCAATCTTCTGTTTTGTTATTGGCACGTCTATAATTATGATAGAAAATAGGAATATTATTGTTATCTTGAATTATTTTTAACCTGTCTAATAACAAAAATGACTCAGGGGGCCCAAAGCCATTTTGTAGAGCATTAGATATATAATTATAATTTGTATAATAAGGCGCCATTATCAAATTATTTTCATTACATGAAATACATCTCAAAATATAATTTCTAAATAAACCTGTGCAAGCTCTTAAACATTTTCTTTCAGATACCCTAATTTTTTCCATGTAGGACGGTGAGATATTAAACCATATCGGACACCCATGTGTGAGGATTGGACTAATCAGCGCTTGATACATAATTATTTTTATCTTAGTCTTTAAGTGTTTTGAGTAAAATAATGCTTTGTACATACAGAAAGCTTTTTGTGCTTTACTTATTGCTTCGATGACATGATTTTTATAATATATGAATTTGTCTAATTGAATTCCTAAATATCTAACAATTTGTTTGTTTGGTATATTGGCATTATTTAACTGCGATTTAATTCTAAAGGATTTCCAATTTCTTTTCATATTGTTGTTGCATTTATTAACTGGCGGTCTGAATAAAATTGTTTCACATTTGCTAATATTTATTTTCATGTACCAATCAACTTAAAACTGCTCCACTATATTGAAATTTATTTTTTCAATTGTATCATCAGAATGATATATAATTATATCATCTGCAAAAGCTATAATGTTATCTATTTTTTTAATCAAATCCAAAATAAAAATATTAAATAATGTAGGGGAGTTTACCGTGTCTTGTTACAATCCATTAACAATATTAAACGATTTACTACTTTGGTAATTTTGGTAATATATCTTGGAGGATTTATTACTTATCATATTATAAATAAGCAATATCATATAAAAAGGAAATTTAAGATCTAACAATTTATATATTAACCCTGCAATCCAAATGCTGTCAAAAGATTTTTCCATATCTATTGTACACGCTCCTGTGCATAATTTTTCCAGTTCCAGTTCCAATTAATATTAGAAGTGAGAAAATGTATTGCATTAACTGTGGAATGGTTATATTTAAATCCAAATTGTTTTTCATTTACTTTTCCATTTTTATAACAAAATTTATTTATATTATTATTAATGCATATTTCAAATATTTTACTGACATTAGGCAATAAGTTTATAGCACGTAGATTTCTTGGATCTGACCTATTTTTGTCCTTTTTTGGTAAAAGAACCACTTTTGCATTTTTTCACTTATAGGGAAAATACGAATTATTTAACATATTATTAAAAAGAGAACAGTATTCCAAAATTAAAATTTCAGGTATATTTTTTAGTACAATATTTGGTATACCATCGTTACCTGATGATAATTTGGCTCCCAACTTAGAAAACATAAAGAAAATTTGGTCTTTAGTTGTAAGATAACCATTAGCCTGAAGATCACTTAAGTTATTAGACCTTTTTTCTGCATTAAAAAAGGTTATAGTAGTTGGATTATTATCGAAATTATTTTTAAATTCTATAAATCTGTTAAATTTGTCATTTACTTGTAAATGTATGCTATTATTTCTATCTATTTCTTTATGGGCATGGGCTGATTGAATACAAGAACCAATGACATCTAACATTTGGTTCTGTTCACGTGTTATATAATTGTTGGAATTATCTTTTTCTAAAACATTTGTATCTATGTCTACATTATCAATTAGATGTTTAAGGTTTTGTGGAATTTTTATGTTGTCTAAATGTAATGGTTTAATTTTTTTTTAATTTTTTTTTATTTCTTCCAACATTTTTTTGGAATCTTTTGGGTCTAATTGGGTTAGTTTATTTTGTATTTGCAAAGCTTGGTGATCACTGTCATAGCCTAAAGTTTCTATACAGTTTAGCGTGTTCTTTTTAGTAACTATGTGTAACCTACAGTCAGCAATACATACGTCTATATATGAATTTGATCTAGGATATGAAGGTTTTTCAGAAGCGTATAATTTACATCTAAAATCTATCTCATTGTCAATTAACCACTCTTTCAATTTCTTTCCCTTAATATTATCAATGGAGTTACTCCAATCTTTATGACGACAATTTAAATCTCCCGCTAATATGTAGTAATTGTTGATGTTACTTAGATATAATGCTTGGAAAAGTTTACTAAATTCTGAACTAAAATTTGTGTCGTTATTTCCTGAAGGATAATAAGCAGAAATAATTAGCATATTTTTATTTTCAGCCATAGGTATACGCATTATACAACTTTCTGAAATCTGAATTGAATTAATTGTATTGTTTGTATATACAGTGTACTTAATGTTGCTTTTGATCAAAATGGCTGTACCTCCTCCTCTTATTGCCCCTGATCTGTCTTTTGTTATCATATCATAATTAGCCAATTTAAGTTTATGTTTCGGATTGTTTCATTTAAAAGTACACTATCAGAATTGTGTTCTTCTAAAAATTTCTGAAGGTATTTATATTTATCATCATATTTTTTTAATTCTAATATAAAGGTGTTATTATCCGAATTCGAATTTATATTATCATTTTTTATTTTTAACACATTTGCAAAACTTGTTTCTGGGCTATAAAAAGAATTTACATTAGTAGCATTATTTTTATTTTCTATTACTGATCTTTGCTTAATTCTAAGTTTTTGCTACAGTTGCTTGTATTTCTCACATCCTTTATATGAGGCTGGATGACCATATTTGTTGCAAAGCACGCAATACAATTTTTTTCTTTCTTCTTCGGCAACGTTAGTTAGTTTACATTCAACTCTTTTGTGATCGCTATTGCATTTAACACATCTTGAAGGTAATAACAGTTTGCCGCGCTGTGGAAAAAGCCTTGACAATTTCGGCACTGGGGAATTTCTTCCCTTCTTACTTGTTCCCATTTTATTATACGCTAAAAAATAGTTTTAATATTTTTTAACTGATTAACATTACTTTCTGGAGTAATTTGTACTAAAAAGAAAGGCAAATTGTACCCTTTCTTAACGAAATTTTTCGTTGTAAATTGACTAACTAACAATTTTTAAGTCTTCAGTTTGATACTGGCGTAGATCATTTAAAATGTCTTCTGTTTTTATATTAGGGTCTAAACCCTTTAGCAAATATGTCTTTGTTTTTAATGCTTTTGGCGTAAATGTGAAAAAATTTGAATTTGTTTTAACTAGATATGTTTTAACTCTTGAAAAGTCATCTAATGAATTCATAAATAGAGTTTTTTTGTTTCTAAATTCTTTAATTTTAATTTTTTTCAATTAATTCTTTAGTTTCTATATTTATTATGTTAATAGGAGGAATTTTTTTGTTTTTATTTTTTTCCGTATTGAATACGGTATTATTATTATTTATTGATACAGGAATATTCTTTTCATTTATTTTTTACATTTCAGTCATTGCAGTTAGAGCTGAATTAAGTTGTTGCGATTTTTTCTTGTTGTTTTTAACATGATCTTCAAATTTTTTTAGTAGTTCACTGTCACAATCAGTATCATTTTCAGTGTCTAGCACTTGATAATAGTTGTTTCTATAATGCTTGGACGTTGATTGATCCATGTTTTCGTTTTTTCACATTCTCGGTGTTGTTATTGATTTTTAAATTTACATTGTTATTATTGTTCAATGAGTCTTGAGCCTTAAGCTCACTCATATCGCAAATGTTTTAAACTTGTTTAAATGTTTTTTTTTTACAGTTAATACAAGAACAAAAATATTATTTCTTCGATTTTGAAAAAGAAGTAGAAAATATGAAACGAACTTATTGAAAATAATACTCGACTTTTTATCCGCAATGCGACTGACTCTCATCAGGGTCACGATCGAACTTTTTTATTTGAATATATATATATATATATATATATATATACACATAAACTATACACACATTCAAGTCCTTTATATTTATACAAATGGATTTAGATGTGCATAAAAATTTTTTTGAAGGCTTAAAATCAAAAAATTTTTGATAATGGTCTATATATGTACTCTTATAACTTTTAATATCTAAAAAAAAAAACGTTTTGGGTAATTTATTAATTCACTACAGGCAAAATATAAAAATTTGTTCAAACTTTAAAAATTGTATATATATATAGGTCAATATCTACACATATAATAAATTTCATTGTTGTACCTAGTTTCACTCTATTTTTTTCCAATTTCAGTCTATTTTTTTCCAATGATTTCAGTTCACTGTGTGTCCCTTTATAGGTATAATTTTTGGTAATTACCTAGCAGTTGTTTCATTGAATTAGTTAAACCTTCTCTGTGTCAAATTTAATGCAACAACGTGTCATCTAATGTAATGTAAGCTTACATTTTCTTTCAAAACTCGCCTCTTTTAAAAAATATGTGGAAATTTTCGTTTAATTTTGTTAACTAAGGGACAAAGCAACCCTTTTTAGAAAAGGTGAACGTCGTATTTACTTAAGCAATGACTTCAAGTATGTACATATGTACAAAGTTTCATTTAAATCGGTTCAGTTGTTTAAAATTTATTTAAAGTCAATTAAGGTAAGAATCTAGTATAATGATGAAAGTACTCCCTAAAATAACGACTACAAGTACTCGTAATAACATTTAGATTAAATAATTTTTTTTTAACATTCAAAGAAACCCGGGCCATAAAACATAAAATCGAACTAACTTTGGGGGTTTTGTTAGAATACTGGTACGCTTTCATTATACATAGTTGTGGTGACCATAATCTAACAGCAACATTTAATGAAATGATTATAAGTATTAAATATTATGATTCCATTGTGTCATATTGTGTTAGATTTTATGGTTTGTTTTTCGTGTTATGATTTAAATATAATTGAACAATCTTACTACATCATTATTCAATTCTATCAGATTATGATATGATGTTCTTGTATTATTATTCTATATATCTCTTCTACCATATTGTCATATTATGATTTCATCTTATAATATTATTATGTCATTCTTCATATTATTATTTCATTTTATCATATTATTAACCCATGTTATCATACAGTTATCCTATCTTATCATATTATTATTTCACCTTATCATATATTAAAATAAAACGTATTAATAAAAAATTATTCCTATAGAATTTTTATTGAAAATAATGGAGATAAAATATTTATATATTACTTGTTCATTAATTATAATCATTTGTATCACCATATGTGGCTCAAATGCAATTGCTTCTTGTTGCACTGTGTTTCTATTCAACAAGGATTTAAAACATAATGCAAAATCGCCGTTTTGGCTTTTATTGCGTTTTAGTAGGTGCCAAATGGAAAGTTTGTTAGGTCAAAACGACTTTATTGTACATTATATTCTATAAACGAACTGTTGAAAATTTACATAAATAAACAGAAAAAATTATTACAATTAACATAATTGTTTCATTTTGCATATAAGCTTAATAAATATATTCAAGTAAATATAAAATAAAAATAAAATTTTATTTCTCACTTTTATTTCTAATTCATTCAATTATCTATTTGATTGATTTGATTAATTTTTTAAATGGAAAAATATTTCTATTTTGCATTTTTTAGAGTTTTTAGAAATTAATATACGTAATTATTTTGGTGAGAAGTACAACTCTAAAAAAGTTTTTAATTCAATGAATTATTTATTTGGTGATTGGTGACTTTTTTCTATTTATGTAACTAAATGAATTTCGGTTTATAATATGCTTCTAATAGGGCATTCAGACCGACGCGAAATTACGTTCTTTCGTGATTTCGGCCGAAATCAAGTTGAAATTACGTAATTTCCCATACATTTTGACACCTGTGAAATTACATAATTTTGTTTAATTTCGGCGAAATTGAAATTACGATGCCCAGTTCCGTGCAACTCTGTAAATGGTTGGAAAAAATACTTTTTTTCAACTATGTACTGCATGTTTCAACCGTGAGAAGAAAAAAAAACAATTCACTGCTGATCTTAAATTTAAATACAAATCTTAAAATTAATTATTAATGTGATTTTGCAAAATGAAACCTATCCTTTTTACATTTTTATTTGTTACAAATTAATAATTTCCAATTTTGTAAGTAATTGTTTCTTATTATATAAATACCCCTATAACAATTTAAAATGTAAACAATAAATATCACCTCTTCACGAAATTACATCAAATGTCATCTAGCCGGTATGAACACTCTAGATTTCATTTGTAATTTCGGAATGAAATTTCGTAATTTCGCGCCGGTCTGAACAAGGCTTAAAAATATCTCTCAAATTAATTTATTAATAACTTTTTGGCTAAAACACAAACAATGTCCAAAAGGAGAATATTCCCAACAAAGGCAGGTTGAAAGTAGCGTACAGGATTCATGAATCATTATACCCACACATACTCATTTATAGTCACAAAAATAAGTAGATAACATATTTAAATATCCAACGCAAATGTGCAAGAAAATCTAAAAGGAATAATACCCACATGTTTTTTGGTGCTCATAAAAAAATCAAATGAAATGTAATGTATGCAATACAATTTTTTTCAGATTAAAAGGATAAAGTGTATTAAATCAAATAAGGATTTAAAGCACAGTAGCATTTGAGTGGTAAATAAAAAACTTATTTATGCGCTAAATTTAGTATCCATAACGAAATAGATTTTGATGCTACCTTATTTCTCAGCAATATGTCCTCTTTTTGTACCCTTCACCAAAGCTGTAAAGTTTGTAATTCCGTTTTCAATTTCTAGAATATTCATCTAAGACCCCAAAAGGTTTATATTTTTTGGATCCTTATTGTTGGGGTAGTCGATATAGCGATGTCCGTCTGTCATGTGTCTATTGAAATCAGTTTTAAAAAAGCTCCAGTTATCGGATATATATATGTTTTATACCAATATATGTTGCATATGGTTATCGCGTATATATATTTTGCGCAGAAAATTCGTATTTTTTTTTTTTTTTTTTTTTTTTGTTATGTTTTTGCAGAAGAAATGAGTAGAATCATTAGTAACTGCAATATCGGTCAAAACGGATTCTTGGACTTTGTGAAGCTTTTCTATAAGCTTCAGAATTCATTTTTGTACAAATATATTGCAAATTGGCCATAGGCTAAATTTAACTCTAAAAAAGGTTTAAAAAATCTAAATGTATCAAAAAATAAGGCCACAAAAAATTATTTTTTTTAATTTTAAATTTTTTTAATTTAATTAAAAATTTTTGTAATTAGTTTTTAAACTAATTACAGTTTTAAAAACATATAAAGGTTGTCAACAAAATGATAAATAAAAAAAATAATCACCCGAAAATCACCATACAATTTGGGGTTATATTTCATATGTAAAACGATCCAATGTTATGTGGCCAAGTAAATTATAATTTATATTATAGTAATCGATAATGTAAGAATCCATAAAATTAGTTTTTATTTTCGATTTGATGAAAGAAGCGCCGCAGGCGAAAATTGGAATTAAATATGAAAAATCTTGATTTTTTGTGCGATAAATACACGGAAATGCTTAAATGGACGATTTTTAAAAATAAGAGTAATAATATCAAATAAGAAATAAATTTCTTCGTGCTAGAAATTTTAATTTTAATCTTTTTAAGGCAATTTTAAAAATAAAAACAGACTAGAAAAGCTTGAAGCTAAATCGAAAATTTTGAGGCTAAAGCAAAATAAAAAGGTTAGATTTAGCCTTAAAAAGCCTAAACTGGCAACATTGGTATATACATAAACACAATCATTTTTTATGTATCTTTGGAAGAAGCATTGCAATGACTCAGTGTTGTTGTTTTTTGTATATAAATTTAGTGGTCATCGGAAGCTATCAGTGTTGTTGTTTTTTTTTTATTTAGGGAAGTAACGCTTGCTATGATCGATTAATTAATTTTATGTTTACATTTTTATAGTTTAAAAAAAATTGATAATTTTTGTAAGTATAAGTGAAAATATGAAAGCGTACTTTTAGGCGTAAATTTTATTATTTGTCAATAAGGTGTTGAAGGGTATAAAAGATTCAGCACAGTCGAATATAGCGCTCTAACTTGTTTTGATTAATTTTCAACATTTCAAAAAAAAATATCTTCGAAAAAACTGTTTTTTAGTTGTACGTTATAGTTTTTAAAAATTGTATTACTTTAAAAATAAATTTATTTTTATTTTTTTTGGAAAATTATACAAAAGAATTTAATGGACGGAAGGAAATTTTTGGTATTTTGTACATGCTGTTGAAAGTCGCCGATAATCAAAAGTACGCTACGCGAGTTACTTGTGGTTAATGGTCAGAAAATTCAGTTCTTTCCATATATCTCGCTTATTACGTATCGTACATGTCTTAATGCCATAACAACATTCAAAAATTCTTGTGAAATATATTATTATAAACACGAAGACAAAAAAGTATGGTGGCGGTATTGTTACGGCAACAATATTATGTTTGCAGAAAAAGTCAGAAACAAATTATAGTTAAGTTAAATAATATTATTTTCACCATAATAATATTTAGGTTTTACCATATTATGGTTACCCAAATAAAATATATTTATTATGATTGACTGAAGCAAATTATATATTTACCATAAACAAAATATAATAACCCGATATAATCTTTACTTTTTAAAAGTAGAAATATAATGGTTGAAAAAATCATAATTTGTTTGTTTTTTAAAAAATATTTTCTTTTCGATAAACATTGAATGTTTGTTTTACAAATGTATTACATATATTTATCACAACTTTTTTGTGCTTAGTGTTTTACTTTAATAACCCAGCAGCAAAAGAAAAAATAATGATTTTAACATTGTGCTGTCATTGGAAGGAAGTATTTTTTCAACCCATGGTTGCCATTGGTAGGATGTTATTTTTTATAATATTTATTCAATACTTTTGAAGTAAAAATATTTTTCTCTTAAAAATACGATGTCAGATTTTCCAGCGAAAAAACATAACAAATTTGCATATAAATATACAAAATTCAACTAGTTCATTTTCCGATTTTCGCTGCAGAGAACATTCAAGTTTCCTTGTAATGGCCAGAATAATTTATGGAATAATCATTATATGTTATATATATATATTACATTAAATTAAAACGATATACTTAATACTTTGAAATCAAAATTTTTCAAAATATTAATATTTTGCGGTTTTTTTTCGATTAGAAATTTTGTGCCGTTTCGAGTATTGCAAAATAACGAATGGAAGCTTATTGCTCTTGTAATTATAAATCGTTTGCGATACATCTAATTAATATGCCATCAATAGCAGCGTTATAATGGGTACCCAAACTTGGCTCTAAGAGGTGCTTTTTTCATAAGGCATACTTACTGCGTAATTTCAATGAAAAAAGTTTTCCAAAATCATTGTGTCACGATTAAATATTAATTTGCAAAAATTTTATAACACTTTAAAATCGATCTAAAATTTTGCGTATTTTATATTAGCATTTTTTTATATTTTATATAATCATTTTTTATGTTTTATACGAAATTATATTTATAATGAGTACATCTATTCTGTTTTAGTTAAGCGAAAAATTATGAAATCGTCAAGGCACACCCAATCCGCTTATTGAAATGTGTAAAAATGTATACAAATCTGTAGGTGTTATTATAGCTTATATCGGAATCAAGTGGCACTCAAAAATAATCACGCGATTGAATTTAGTACAATTTTTAAAATTTTTGGGTATGTATTTTTGTCATTGAAAAATTTATTTTATAGTTATATAATTAATATTTGCAACAGTTAATATATTAACATCATTTAAAGGTCTTTTTGTGGTTAGATGTGAAAAATCAATGAGTCAAATGCAATTAAAAAATATCAAAAATCTTTGCACACTTTGTTTATACTCGATATTCTAAAGATAGGTTAAATTAGAAATATGGTCCCGATTATGTTCACTATTATAACACGTATCGATCCTCCTTTAATTTGTATTTGGTACACCTTCGAGTAGGTTAAATATGTGCATTCATTTCTGATGTCGGACCTAAATTGGAATTTTACATTTTTTTTTTTAATTTTAGATTTTTAACTACCGTAGCATAAACTGTCATTTCTTGTCAATAATATCATTTAATTTTTTTTTTTTTTGGTTATCAGATATTAAAAATATATCAGTGAACTTTATAAAAGGAAGGAAAGGAAAATCTATGTATACTTTGTTAATATTTTTTTTATAATATTAAAAAATCACAATGTCCGCTACTATCTTCAGTTGCATCAACCATATCGTATCACCTTTAATTTGTATTTTGGACATATTGATGTAGGTAATACACATGTGATCATTTTTTATATATTGTTAAAAATATAATTTTTGCAATTATTTTAACTTTTTGTCTTAAACCTCCGTGACACTGAAGCCGTTTACGAACAGTCATTCACGTGAACAGATTTGTGTTCCTATAAAGCCAAAAGCGTTGATGTGCCATTAAAAAATTTCAAATTTTTTTGAACCCCAAAAGAAGAACTAATTTGAAGAAATCCGCATTATATATGAAAAGAAGACAAAATTTCTTAAACATTGGTGTCTAACACGTCTACATGTTCATTTTTCTTGCGCAATTAAAAGATTTAAAGTTAATAATTTCAAGTAATTTGGTTAATTTTTCTTCAATTTTATATGATCGGTATTGCCGTTACAAGAAATATATGGTGAACTATTTACAGTTTTTTTTAATCTTAAATAAAACACTTAAAATAGATTTGGATATCGGAATCTTTATTATGAGCCGAAAGAACATTATCCAACATTTCCTTTTTAAAAATAATTTCATTCATATATTGACCGTAAGTACATTGAAGAGGGTTTATTCGGAAGGACCTATATTCGATCACACTTTGCAGCAGTATCTCACGAGTTACGCGAGTAATGTTGGCTTCCAATGAATAGTATTTTCTTTTTGTCAGCATAGTGTTAAATTTATATCTTTTAGTTAGATCCGTCAGAGAGATAAGAAATACATATTATATATCATTGTTTTTAAATATATAAAAAAAGTTTTCAATAAGAAAATTTATTGAAGAATTTTGCAAATATATACCGCAAAAGGATTGATTTGAGATTTTGCGCATACTATTCGTTTTTAATTATGAAATAAAATTTTTGTTAGCGAATATTTTGTGAATGGAATTTTACGACTTGGTAAATTTTTGATGATTAATTTCAAGTGTTATTCACTTTTTTTAGATTTGTCAACAGATATCCTGCAACTCCCAAAAAAAAAAAAAAAAATTCAAAAATTTCCAAAAATGGGATTCCTATCACAAAAAATTAAAACCATACTTGACCTTGTAAAAAGTATTAATTATTTTTGATTCCCGCTTTGCGATTTGAGAAATTAAATAAAATTTTAGAAGCCCTGGTGCTCGTAGATATATATTTTTTTTGCTTTAGAATATTTTGCATTTAGTTGTATAAACGAGTATATTGTGCTTTAGAAAAATTTTTTCATAATACTTTTCTGAAAAAATAAAAAATAAAAATAAAAAAATACTTTCTTTCAAAGTTCAAATTTAAATGCATATAACTTTGACTCCATAATTTTTTTTTTTAAATCTTGTGAAATTTGACCAAAAAAGGTTAAAAAATTGTAAGCCGAATATCTCGTAAACTAACAAAGATAAGATATGATATTTTCTGCAGATCTCGACCAGGAGAATACTCTCATGTAAATTCTTTCCAATCGTTTTATATATAACGAATCAAAATCGTTTTTAAAAATTTTTATGCCCTGGGTGTCCAGCTTAAATAATATAATTAATAAAATCATATTTTTATATTATTTCATGAAAAATCTGAAGATAATATGAAAAAATCAGGATCACAGTAAGATGAATAATTTTCATTATTAAATTTGTTATTATTTATGACCATACAAATTTTTACAGCAACCACATAATCAAATGCAGGAATGGAAAATTGAAATGGTCCTTTTTTCACTCTCTACTAAAATAAAATTTTTTTATACGTATTTATTTTTTAAACTCAATGAATGAATATATTGAATTTATATATCTTAAATTAATATTATAGGCAATAATTTATTATAATATATAACATATTTATTATAAGTTTTTTTAAATATATTCATAAATAGATTCTACGGTTGGTGAAGTATACAGGGTCTGGGGTCCCGTTTCCCGTTTTAAAATCCTATAGCAAAAATATTACTGCTTTTAAAGCCGCAACGAAAAACTTACATTATTGTACACACACTTCTTACTAAAGGCATTTTTAGATGGTTATACTGAACATTAAGATTTGACAAAAATTCGATACAAAAGTGATATTTTAAATTATTCAAAAACTTTCGATTTTCATATGTATCAGTAAGTTATTCTCTACGTTATCAAAAATAAAATTATACCAGTCTCTTAAAAAAAAAAAAAAAAAATAAAACTAAAAAGAAAAATTATTGAAAGAAAAATAAAAACTAAATTAAATATAAAATCATTATTAATATTTGAAGTATTCACTATCGAACATTTTGACATACTTATAAAATATGAAATATTTTATATTTCAAAAGTATTAATATTTATACGCTGGATTATTGCAAATAAAAATAACTTGCACATAAATAACTTATTGCTTATACACAGATTGCATAAAGAAAATTTTTTTGTTGTGCCGCATGTGAGAAATACAACTATTCCTATCGAAAATTCTATGAACGTAAATGGAAGTGGCAACGCCGTACGCTTTATTTGCAATTAGTTTCACTAATCACGATTAGTTTTCGTGAGTTACTAACTTACAAATAACATTGCAATATTTTAAATTGCGAGTGAGAGGTGTGTATAAACATAGTTATAGAATGTCTTAAGAATTTAATAAAAACTCAAAACAATTTTACTTTTGGTTAGAAATTTGAAAATATTCACTATTATAAAAAAATTATTAAGTTGAGAGTTTTTTTTTCGTACACAACGTGTCTCATAATTATTGTTATTTAATATTCTTTATAACAAATCAATGCTTTTTTATTATAATTTTTCATTCCCGTTTTCCGGGAAAAGAAATATCACAGGAAACCCCAAACCCTAGTAATAAAATAAAAAGATCTTTAAAAATATTGCCAAGTTCCCTAAAAGAATAAAAAAAGAGATCTTCGAAGATCAATTCTTTAGAAGCTTTATTATTATTATTTTATTTATTTATTTTTTAACACATTATATAATATATTTGAAATTTGTAAGACTCACTAGATTTTGGTTTGCAGAATATAGAAATTTGAAATTTGTAGATCTTATTATTTTAGAGTGATTTTCGTTTACAGTTTTGAAAAGAAATGAGTTACATTTAGTGTAAATTAAATTATCGACCTACGGAAAAAATATTTCTATAATTTAATTTATTCGACCTACAAATTTATATAAATTACTCTAATTAGATATGAATATTTTGGGACCTCGAATTCAAGCATTTAGTCATCAATATTTCATAATTACTTCTAAGCACCAAGTGTAAATCAAAAGTATAAAAATATTACATGAAGGTTTCTATTCGAAAGTTAAATATCATGAGGCTTATTAATAATCAAATTTCAAATTTATTATTCCTTAATAAAACAAATTTTTCATACAAAATTCAAACTTATCAAACTCTAATAAATTTTAATTTGATTATGAAAAAGGCCTTAAATATCTGCAGAATATATACATTTTCCTTTAAAATTTTAATAATGTATCGAATTGTAGAATAACTAACTAATCGTTTTGAGAGTATCAAATTAATTCGTTAGTTTTGAATATTAAATAGTATAGAAAATACTATAGTATCAACTTTTCCATCCCTGATGTAATCATAATTTGTTGCTTTTAGATTATGATCACCACAAGCATAATTTTTCTCTGCGTGTACCATTATCAGTATTGCAGTTACATATAGTGCATCTTATTTTGATTGATTAAATTGAAATATTAAAAAATTGAAATTCATATCTACTTCATTTTAAACTGATTAAAATGCTTCAAAACTGGATTTCTTTTTTGGTAAAATCAACAAATTTCTGTTTATTTTTCTAAATGTTTTAAAATGCTAATATACATTTAATAGTAATTCCAGTCAACTATATTTTGTTACTTTTTAATACAACGAACACGGAGAGACCGAAAAATTTCGAAAAATATGTTCGTTAACAAAATATATATGATACAAATATTTGTAGTTAAAGAATATTTGTTTCCTTTAAAAATGGACTGTATTTATGGGTTTTAAGTATTATGTATTATTAATTTCAATATATCAGGAAGAATGCTTTTGCATTCATCATTCATTTGACAAGTGGCGAATTGAGATTAAGAATATTTATTATACCAATTCAATGTTTTCATTTTTTACCAAGGTTTGGAAATTGGCATGTTTTGAGATCTTTTATCTTTGAGGAATAACGATTTTCTAATTTTAATTTTTAATCCTCTTATAATTTCAATTTTATTTTTTATAGCTATTATCAATAAATATGTGTGCTTTATGTTAAAAAGGTCAATAACTAAAAACATAAAATTCCTCTTTTATCTTTCCGATAACTTTAATTGAAATTAATGAACATTATTTCTATTTATAGAATAATTTAAATTATAATTTAAGTTGAAATCGCTAAAAGTTATTTATGTTAGTTTATACATTTTTGAAACATTTTATTGCAAATTTATTTACATAAAACTAATAGTTGTGGGAGTTCGTTATAAATGTAGTTTCTTGTATGAAATATTCGTCTTGGGACCATAAAAATGTGTTCTTTAAAAAGAGTTCTTTTTAAAAAGTTCGTTATAAATATATATATATATATATATATATATATATTTATTTATTTATTTCTATTTCTTTTTTTTAATTTTTAATATATATATATATATATATATATATATATATATAATATATATATAAAATATATAATATTTTTAATATAATTATTTTATTATTTTTTGTATATTTTTAATATAATTTTTAATATATTATTAAAATTTTATGTGTACTTTTATGTTATTCTATTCTATAATTCTATATTCTATAATAATTATTGAGAGCATCCAACCAAAAACACAATTATATTAATAGATATTTATACATATTTAAAATAAAATACAAATGCAGATATAGACATTTATTTATTTATCTTTTCCTAACACATTCACACATTTAACAATATAAATTTAAAATTTTTTTAAATAACAAGGTTTCATGTTTGATCCTTTTGTGAGTATTTTAAAAATATTTATGTTAATGCAAAAAAATATTCGGTAAGGGGAAAAATATTTACTACACAGAAAAAAATATTACCGTATATTTTTCAATTAACATAGTTGTTTCATTTTGCATCTAAATTTAATACATATATTCAAGTAAATATAAAATAAAAATAAAATTTTAATAGAACTTCATTTCCTACTTAAAATTTTAATTCATTTAATTATTTACTTGATTGATTCGTTAAATTTTTAATTGTAAAAATTTTCCTGTTTTTAATTTTTTGCAGTTTTTAGTAATTGATATAATCATTTTGGTGAGAGGTGAAAATTTAAAAGAGGTTTAATTTAATGAATTATTTACTAATATATTTGTTGATTGGTGACTTTTTCCTGTGTAACATATTTTTTACTAGAATAAACAAGATATAGGGTGCTGAAGCAATATCTTAAATCCCAGCTGAAAAGGAACTAAAAAGAAGCTGAAAAAGTCATGATTTTTTTCTCATTGAATGGAAGTATTTGGTGCTGAAAAGAATTGTAGAAATTCCTTTTTTTTTCAATCCCTATCATTGGTGGCATGTTTTTAAACACTTCTTGTTTATTGCTTTTGAGATACTTCTCTTAAGACTTTGTTTATAAATTTTTTAATAAAAATTACTTTTTAGCCTTATTAAAAAATAATATAAATGCTTTAAGTTTTGTGAAATTTTAATTTTGTTAGAAATTATTAATCTTTATTTCTCTCTAAAAATTCATTTATTTTTAATTTTTTGGAAGTAATTATTAATAAATTTCAGAAAAGTTCAAAATATGCACTTAGTACTACTTTTGAAGTGGTGAAAATGTTCTATTTTGGAGGCACTTGATCGTTTTTATTTTTTTTCTGAGATCCTTTGTGCTAAAGATTGTAATACACAAGATAAAAAATTTTTCTTCTACTTTTAAAGTGTGTCAGAATTTATTTTTTTAACCCACCCAAGGTTTACAGTTAAAATACAGAATTGTCTACATATTCATAGGTATGTATGTGTGTGTATGGCATGTTGTGTGGTAATTAAGTTTACTTTGTTGAATGTATTAAATATTATATAAACAGAAATTCATTTCATATAAACACGTCTACAAATAAATAATTCAACGTGTATGAATATGAATTTATTTTTTGTTTTGTTCTTTATGATGGATAAAAAGTCTGAATATATTTATTTTGTTTTTCTCTTCATAGCAAAAAAAAAAAAAAAAAAACAAAAAACAAAAAACTCCACAAACAAAGAATAAGCCCGTAATAAAATTAACATAAACAGTTAAACTTGCAATAATACTTATGTAGATTAAAAATTATTTTATTATGTACATATGTATGAGTGAGCCTTGTGTTTGTATTTTAATATTACATTTAATACTTTTGTAATAATATTTATTCCCTTCCATTTTCCCTCTTTTATAAATGATATTTAAAATAATTAAAAGAAATAATTTACTGCAGTATTTTATTAACACTCCATAGAAAGTTGAGAGCTTTTATTATTTGTGTTGTTTTTGTTGTTTGACATGCAATTTCATTTCATTTCAGTTAAATTTATTTTAATTTCTTTCATAGTGAATAAATAAATTATAAAAATCAGAAGGTGGAACGCATAATTAATTTCTGGCTATTAAATTAATTTTAAAAACTAGTTTAGGAAATTTTAACACTGCAACTCGTTGGGGCAATTAACAAATGGACTGTTAAATGTATGCAAAGGTATGAGTGCAGAGGAGAGAATGAGAGTTTTGCTATATGAAAAAACAATTTGTTTTGCTGATGTTTTGGTTTTTTTTTTTTTTTTTTAGTAGAAAATTAAAATTTGACTTACATATAAAACTATTCGACCTAAAAATCTTAACGCAGCTAAATTTTAAAATTTCTATCAGGAAGCGGAGATGCCCGGATTTATATATAATTTTCTAAGCATATTTTTCTTTTCAGAGCTTTCTGAAACTCGCAGACCATGTAGAAAATTAGAATCAGGCATACTTATAATACTATTCGTCCTACAAATCTAAAAGGAGCCAGATTTTGGAATTTCTATCAGGGATCGGAGATATCTGTCTATGTATGTAATATCTTAAGCATATTTTCTCAAGGACGGAAAATAATCATTATTCTTGAAATTTTTAATGAAAACAAAATCAGATAGAAGGGACGACTGCATAAGAGTGTTAAATACAGAAATGTAATCCTCAGGTTCTATTGAAATCCGGAATGATTTTTATTTTTATTTATTTAGTTTTTATTTATTTTAATTTTTATTAAAAAATATTTTAATGATTATTATTGAGTTTAATTTTTTTCTTCAGATTACTCACTATGGCGAGATACAAAAAAACTCAAGAGACCTGTTATAAGTAGACCACCTTTACGTAATACAAATGGTGTATGGGCAAGAAACGATACAGAAAAAAGGAATCTGTTTGTCAGTCAATGTATTCACCCCGAACGAATCAAATGACATAATTGAGTTGCCACCTGTTGTGACCCATTTTAGTTTGAGATTCGGGAGATCGACAAGGCTATTGTTGATTTAAACTCCAAAAAGGCACCTGGTATTGATAAAATCAGTAACTTGATGCTTTTAGAGCTACCCCGGATAGCATTAAAAATAATACTTTACATTTTTAATGCTATATTACGCCTTGAATATTATCCACTAGAATGGAAGGTGTCACTGATTACCATGATACCTAAGCCAGGAAAAGATCACACAAAAGTAGAATCGTATAGACCAATAAGTCTATTATCTAATATGTCTACGCTATTTGAGAAGCTCCTAATGAACAAGCTATACCCGCTAATAAGCCAATGTATACCCAATCATCAATTAGGATTTAGAAGAAAACACAGTGCTATCCATCAAACACACAGATTTGTAAATGTTATAAACAAAACGTTTTAAGAAAAGAAATATTGCTCCGCTCTCTTCATTGACGTATCGCAAGCCTTTGACAAAGTGTGGCATGACGGCTTATTACATAAAATATAACAAAATTTACCCATAAATGTACATAAATTATTAAAAAGCTATATAACTGGTCGGAAATTTATTCTTAAAGAAGGTGACTTTTTAGTACCCCTCAGATTATTGAAGCAGGTGTGCCCCAAGGTAGTGTACTGGGCCTGATATATACCTGCGATATGCCAACTAAGAGTCAAATCCATACATCAACATTTTCAGATAATACAGCTATTTTAAGCACCCTTGAATGCACACAGGAGGCATCTCGAATTTTGCAGAAAAATATATTTGATATAGAGAGATGGTTAAAAAAAAAATGGAAAATAAAAATAAAAGAACAAAAATGCACACATATAATATTTACCTTGTGTAGGGAATCATGCCCACCTATCCTTATAAATAATCAAATAATACCCCAGCAATCGGAGGTTAAATACCTCGAAATACATCTCGACCGACGCCTTACTTGGAAATTCCATATTGACGCAAAGTTGACCCAAATGAAACTGAAAGCACTCCAAATAAATTGGATAATTGGCAGAAATTCTGTGCTCAGTCTAAACTAATCCTCTATAACTCAGTTTTAAAGCCAATATGGAGTTATGGGATACAGTTACGGGGTACGGCCTCAGCATCAAATATTGAGAAAATACAGAGACGCCAAAACAAAATATTGCGAACTATAACCGCAGCCCCTTGTTATGTAAGAAATACTAACATAGATAAAGATCTAAACGTTCTTTTGGTAAAAAATGTTATAAAAGAAAATGCAGAAACATACTAACCTACTAGCACGAAATATACTAAGAAGTAATGGATACATCCGATTGAGAAGAAGAAACACCGCAGAACTGAGCCGAAGTTAAACCATATGCATTAAAACCGCTTTTAGTCTGACATTGGTTGAACTAAACAGATATTAAGATTTAAATTTAAGATTTGATTAATTAATTAATTCACTTAACTTTTGTGAAGATTCAATAAATAAAATTACTGAAAAAAAAATAAAAATTTTTTTCTTCAAATAATAACGATTATTTATGGTTTTTATTTTTTTGCGCAAAAATAATGGTTAATTTTGATTCTTATTTTTGTTGCCCAACTTATAATGATTATTTTGTGAGTTATATTTTTTATTCACAACACAAAACTTAATATGTTGAGAAACTATTGCGCAATTTTTAGAAAAAAAGCTTTTTCATAATAAATTATATTTATTTACTAAAAGGCAAGCATTTTACAAAATAAGTCGGATTTTTTACCAAATATTTTTGTTTAAAAATAATTTTTTGTACTAAAAATGAGGTTGTGTATAGAAATATAATTTTTTACTAAAAATTTAATTTTTTATTAAAAATTTAGTTTTGTTTTTACTAAAAATGGTTTTTTTTACTAAAAAAGCAAATTTGCAATTTAAAATAAAATTTGATTTTTAGTAAAAAAAATTTGATTTTTAGTAATAAATTAGATATCTACTAAAAAAATTGGATTTTTAGTAAAAAAATAGAATTTTGGTAAGTTTGATTATAAGTAAAAAAATTTAGTTTTAGTAAAAAGTTTGATTTTTAGTTACAAATTTGATTTTAGTAAGAATTTATTTTTAATTAGTTTGTAGTTTTTTCGTTAATTTTTTTTTATAGTTTTTTTAGAATTTTAGTATTTAGGCTTAAGATCGTTGAATAATTATAGAAGAAAACATTGTAGAAGTTTTATTAGACACTCGGCAGAATAGAATGCATTTTCTAGTCAGCCACGACCGTCATCAGCACTCTTCAGCGTCCCACCATGGAGTTCTTTGTACGGTCTGATACATTTTTTTAGCCCTTTTATAGAGAAAAAGGGTTAAAAACTGTATTTTGGTACATTTTCTGGCACCCTATGTGTCTTTTCAACCAGTAAGCATAGAAATAATATTACATTATATTCGTAATTAATCGAAAAATAACAATTACAAGTTTGGTACTTTTTGAAAACTCCAACTTTTAAGGGATAAAAATCGTACCTATTTTTGGTACTTTCTGCATAACATCTTTTTCTATCTATTGACATATATGGGTGTACATTTTGTAGTTCATTAGAATACAATTGTTGGTACATTTATAGGGGCAAAGACAGTACTAAAAAGGGGGTATTACTTTTTATTCAAACGCAATTTTGATAAAATTTTATCAACCTATACTTGTTTATTTAGTCTCACAAAATAAGGTAACGGGAAGTTATTTGGAACTCGGGTACCAAGACGTAGATAGAGCCAAGTCCGGGTAATTAGTTTGCTTATTATGGTACTTTCCTAATTTTTTCAGTAAATAAATTTTCCTGCACAAAGCTTATCTAATACGGCTCTGAATGAATTAGAAATCAAGGAAAGTGATAGCTAGTGGTTAGTTCTTTCCTTGTAACGGTACCAAAGGTGGAAATCTAAAGTACTTTTTTTTATATATATTTTTGAGTTTGAATCCACAATAGGCGAAAGGTTAAGGTTAAACAATTTTACTTTTTGGTATTTTTTAAACTAAAGTAGTTAAAAAGTTTGTTGTTATTAACATTGACATAATGTCCTATAAAAATTGTACTGTATATCTCTCCAAAATATCTATACTTCGGTAATTTTTTGGTACCCTGTGTTATTTAATGAGGAACTCATAGAAGATTACGGAGTGGTACGATATTTTAGTCCTCGGATATTTTCTATATAAGTATAAAGTTCATACTAACATCTAGATGATTTTATACACTTTAGGAAGTGAGTTTATGTGAGAGCTATGGCAGATTATGGACCTCTTCTCATAAAATTTGGCAATGTTATTTCAACTTACATAAAACTTATTTGTGTCGAATATTAACTTATACCAACTTTCGTATGGGATTTATGGACGTTAAAGTGATTTTCGAAAGAGGGGTTTATATGAGAGCTATAGTCAATTGTGGACCAATCTTCATAAAATTTGGTACAAAGCTTGATACTTGTACAGAACTTCTTTGCATAGAACTTCATTCTTCTTTTTAAGATACTTTTGATTGTTTTAGCACTATTCCGGGGGGACATTTGTATTGGGGCTAGATGAAATAACCTATCACAACCAATTTCAACAAGCTTCGTCCTTGTATCATAAAAGTCCCACGTGTCAAATTTCATTGAATTATCTTTAAAATTGTGCAGACGGACGGTCGGACACCGTTAGATAGATTTAAAAAGTAATTTTGAGTCGATTGGTATACTTTAAAGTGGGTGTTTGGATAACTTTTTCTACACGTTATAAACATCAGCACAAATGCGTAATATCCCAACCACTTATGGAGGTGAAGGTTATAAATACTTCAAAACTTTATTTATTTAGGAAATATGTTAGTACATTTTAGAGAAATACAAAATATCAATATTTTCCACTATTTTTTACATGTTATAATTTGTACATCTTATTTTCACTTACGTTTATGTTACAAACATTATATGAACAACAAGGTCCATCAGAGAGAAGTTAACATACATTTCTTTACATTATTATATTATTTTGCAACCATATTTAGCATTAACATTAATTTCAAAAAGATCTAGTAATCAAGGCAATCAAATTTTTTACGCCCGCCTTCCTAATAATGTGGTATTAAAAAAAAATTTTAAATAACTGATTAGAAACTAAAAATAATTTATTAAAATTTTTATTGAATTTAAAATTAATATTGTTTAAATAGCTATTAAAAATCAAATAATGTGTTTATTATTTTCTTAAAAACAATTGTTAAAATTTCTAAGTATTTTGAAATATTCAAATTTATAAATAATAAAAATATTTTAGTAAGAAAAAAATAAGTAAAAAATTTACGAATTTGAATGCTTAAATTTGCTAGTTAAGTGATAGGTTCGATTTCAGTAAAAGATGTTGTTTTTATTTATTTTTTTCTGGTGTGCCTGTGTGATATTTTATGCAAATCCAACTAGCAAAATAGAAGTTACGGATTTATTTCCAAAAAATTTCGATTCTGCCCAACTAGGCAATGTATATTTATTAAGCGAGATATATATATAAAAAAAAAATTATTTTTGTAGCGTTTAATCGCGAATACCTAGCGTAACGTACACGGGATTATCGATGAATTTTAACATCATGTATAAGACACCAAAACGGAGTTTTATGCAAAAATATAACACGTAAAAACAAATCGGAATGAAAATATATTAAAAGTTTTTGTTTGTTTCTTTTCTATTTCATTTAACACATAATTCTTCCTTTTTTTTGAACTATGATTATTGAATGCATCTGAGAAATATATTGTTTTTTACTGCAATGAAAACTATAGAAATTTATTCATCTCCCAAGATCATAATACTGTTTAAATTATCTTAAACTAATAACAATAAGAAATAATTTCAAAATTTACTTACAAAATATCCAATGGTAATTTCACCGAACATTCGCCACGCATAATGGAGGCTGTTGATGATGTTGATGTAGCCGATGTCGTTGCTGATGAACCGCTACCCGCTGTGGCGTTGTAGTTGGTATAATGCTGTTGCTGATTATGACGTTGTATTGTGTTCGTATTAGAGGATGAAGTTGGCTCTTGTTGCAGTAAGCGTTGATTTTCATGATTATTTTGTTGTTGATTATAATGATTTTGATTAAAGTATTGTTGTTGGTGGTGTGTTTGTTGTAATTGTTGCTGCTGTTGTTGTTGTTGCTGTTGATCCAATGAACTATAGTGATGATTGCTGTCGGCAACAAATGTCGCACTATTGCCAGTACGTCTTTTGGCAGTAGTCATCAGGTTTTAATAAGGAAGAAATTTCGTAAAGCAAGAAAAAGATTAATCTTTGCTATTTGATTTTTTATTTGTCTGATTTTTTATTTGATGTTGGTTTGAGGAAAAACGGAATTGTAAGTTTCAAGTTGATGACTTAAACTTAAATTGTTACGTTGCAGTGGCTTTTTTAGCTTTTTATTTATTTAATTTCTTTTTTTTTTTTTAATAATAACTTAGTTATTTAGTTTCTGGTATGTAAGAATTAAATTTAATATCCGCTTGTTAGCTAATTTTTATTTGCAATTTGATCTTCAAATATAGCATTTCCGTTACAAATCATCATCATCATAATTATAATCATACACATGATATTTAGTTTTTAGGAAATAACCTTGAAAAGCTTGTTTTGCTTTGAATACTTAACTTCACAATAACGATACACTCACAATTATACTTTGATATGTATGCAGGTTGTGAGCCAGATATGTTGTAATAGTAGTAGTGGTGGTAGTAATATATAGTTGATGTAGTCGATGTTTGTTAATGCAACACAAACGAGAAATATGAGAGCCACAATATTGTTATGGCTTGTCAATGGCCGTTATAAACTTCCGTCAACTATTTCCGGTTGTAAGAAAATTGCATTATTGTATGTCCGGCATGTGCAAATAGAAAAAGGAACTTTGCCAGAAAAAAAAAAAAATAAAATGAAATTGTAACAACTAAATTCTTAAGTGCAAAAAAAAACTGCAGGCAATAGTTTTTGTTTTTTTATTTTTACTATATATACTTGTCTATAAGTTTTTTAATATTGAAATATAAAATTGTTTTAAAATTTTCAACATCGTCATTTTCATTTTCAAAAGGTTCTTGCAAATTGTGGCAAATTTTAATTGCTACTTTAACTTGTTTTCTTGTTAACTTTGTTTTTTTTTAAATTCATAATTACTATGTTGCTAATTTTATGTTGCTGCTAATTTGCTATTTTTATTTTGCTGTGTATATGTTTGTTTAATCCTGCTGTTCTTGATATTTTTCCAATTAATTTCTTTTCTCATTGCATTTAAAACTGGTAAATTTTATGCAGTTTATTGCATTATAAGTTATTAGTGTTTATTTAGTTTCTTCTTATTATATTGTTGTTGTTTCATTTAGTTTTAAATCGTTTGTTTGTTGCCTTAGTTCATTACTTAATTTAATATATGTGGCACATTGTATTGATATGTTTTAAGTTACTGTTTTAGTTTAATTATTATTACATTAGTTTCGTTTATTTTTCTATAGACTAGTAAAATACGGTTCTATTTAATATTTACTGCCATTGAAGACGGGTACATTTTGTTGGGATAATTATTTCTCATTTCCTTTTGTAATTCCTTTTTTTTTGGTTGTGGGTTAGATTTTTTTAAGTTTTGGTTTATTTGCTCGAAATCAAATATCTGGAAAAAACGGCACACGGAAAAAGATTAAATTATTAATTTTTATTATCTTTTTAAGATTCTTTAATGCTACTTGTTTAAAAGATATATATAGCTAATATGTGTTTTAAAACTAGCTTTGTTTGGCTGCTATTGTAGGTGTTTATAAATTTGTGTATTTGTGTTTACAATTCTTTTTTTCAAAATTTGTATTATAAAAACGGCACTCAAATATTGGATTTTTAAACTAAAATAAGTAAATTGAAAATTATATTTTGAGTTGTTTTTAATATCGATAATGCTTTAAAAACTATTTAAATAAATATAAGAACGAAATTAGAATACTTGATTCTTTTTTTTAATTTTATAATATTTTTTTTTATGAAAAAGTTATTTGAGAATAATAATTATTTTATCGAATTCTAGAAATCAAATAAAATTTACACAAAAATTAAAATTTTATATTTTAATATCTCTACACAGTGTATCGTGCCCATAGAAAAATGAAAATAAATACACGCAGAGAAAAATCATGGTTGCGGTATCGTCACATCAACAATATTATATTTATTTGGTTTAAGTTATAATACTGTGTTCAGGATAACAACGTTTTTGTTTCAGTTGTAAAATTTGATGGTTACCCTATATCAAAATTTTAGTATGGTTGCCTACAATAGTAATATGTTTTTAAACATTTTTTATCAGAAACTAAATTTTATCAAAATGCAAAAATAACATTATTCCTACAAATTCAGTATTTTTATTATAAAAATGGTATGCAAATATTATATCTTTTTAATTAAAATAAATAATTTGAAAAAGATACTTTGCATTGTTTTTAATATCGATAATGCTTTAAAAACTATTTAAATATATATAAGAATGAAATTAGAATATTTGAATTTTATTTAAAATTAAACTTATTTTATGAAAAAGTTATTTCAAATTTATAATTATTATTTTATCCAATTCTAGTAATCAAATAAAATTTAAACAGGATTTAAATATATTATACTTTTATATCCCTACACATGTAACGTGTACATATTATATTGGAAATATATACACGCTGAGAGAAGACATGGTTACGGCATCGTCACGTCAACAATATTATGTTTTTATAATTACCTTTCATTGATTTAAATAATACTGTGTTCAAGATAACAAAGTTTTTGTTTCAGTTGTAAAATTTAATGTTTACCCTCAATCAAAATTTTAATGTAGTTGACTATACTAATAATATGTTTATAAATACTTTTTTATCAGAAACAAAATTTTATTAAAATGCAAAATTAACATTATTTCTACAAATTCAGAATTTGTATTATAACAACGGTATGTAAATATTTGATTTTTAAACTAAAACAAAGAATTTGAAAATATATATTTTGAGTTTCTTTCAATATCGATAATGCATTAAAAGAATATTTGAATTTTTTTTAAATTTTATCAAACTTTTCAATAAAAAAATTATTTGAAATTTATAATTATCATTTTATCCAATTCTAGTAATCAAATAAAATTTACACAACATTTAAATATATTATATTTTAATATTGCTACACAGTTATCATGCCCATAGAAAAATGAAAATATATACACGCAGAGAAAAAATATGGTTCTGGCATCGTCACGTCAGCAATATTAAATTTTTATAGTTACTTTTTGTTGATTTAATTAATAATACTGTGTTTCAGTTACAAAATTTAATGGTTACTCTCAATGAAAATTTTAATATGGTCGACTACAATAATAATATATTTTTAAATATTTTTATCATAAACCAAATTTTATCAAAGTGCAAATAATAATAACATTATTTCTACAAATATAAAATTTCACCAATATTTATATTTGTTCTTAAATCATATTTTGTTTTCTTTTTGGAACATGTTATGTTTTCCTCAAATATAGAATATTTGATTTTAGATTATGTTACGTTTTCCACAAGTATTGTATGCTTGCTTTTAAACCATATTATTTTATACACAAAATTTGAATACACATTTTTGTACATCAGTTGAATAGTTCTTTAGTAAGCAATCAATTTAGTTGTGAACAATAAGTGCTTGAATATTTATTCAAAATTCGTAATAAAATGCTAGATATTTGTTAAAACTAAAAGAAAATTAAATACAAATAAAAGAATTAAAAAATTAAGTGGCATTATAATATTAAGAGCATATTACATATCGTCAGTGCGCTAACGAAGTGTTAAAAGAAAACATACAACTGCTGAATTAAGTTCCTTTGTAAATACTTACATAAGTAAATAATTATTTTATTTTCACTCGGAAAACGATCTAATGTGAGTTGTGGACCTTCTAGTGGATATCACAAAATAATTTAAAAAAATTTCGAACCCCCCTAAATTTCCAGATATTGAGAAAAACCGTTTTTAGGTTAGTGTATGCACTATAAATTTCGTAGCTTCATAAATTTTAATTCAATTTATGATTTTTAAATTAATTTTGAGAGTAAAAAACATAGTTTTTTTTAACAATATTACCATCTTCGATATACACTCAAACTAAATAATGAATCATTAATCTTTACTAAATTTATTTTCCTTTTCTTTTTCGAAATTTTGACTTTGATATAAATTTGTTTAATTTTTTTTTTTAAAGTCCACATATTTGTTTACAAGGTTTGAAATTTTATTTTCTCCAAAATTAAAATAAAATATCCCTATATAAAATCGCTTAAAAGCTCAAAAAGTTATTAAGAATTTTCTAAACTTTATTAAAAAGTTCTTCAAATATTTTAAGATAAAATATTTATTTTTTTAATTTTTTACTTGGTTTTTACTTTTTGTGAATAAAATTAAAAATGGCTGAAAAGTTTAAGTAAGTTATTAGAGACAAAATCGAATAAGTTCTACATTTTTTGTTCAGTTTAAAAATATTAAATTTGGTTATGTTCACAACAAAAATGCCCTTAAAAATTATTGCATCGTTTCATAGGCTTTTATAGAAAAAAGTTTTACTTCTTCTTGATTTTGTTTGAAAACTTGCTCTCAATATTTGACCAAAACAAAAATAAACGAAAGAATAGTAGAATTAGAATCTAACAAAAAATAATTTTTTATGAATAACTCGAAACTTTGAGGGTTCATTGCAAATTTTTAAACATGATTTATGATGTCCACAAGAAGGCCTATAACGTACAATATGTCATTTCTCTAGTGATTTTTTAATTTAACAGCGTGGTATTACCTATTCAGAAAATAAACGAGAAAGAAAGATATAGTCGGTCAAGACCGACTAAATGATACCCTACACCATTGTGTAGGAGCGTAAAAATTCGGGAAGAGAACTTATATTGCACCTGTGGTCAATTTTACTAAATCTAAAACGAAATATACAAACATAGAATGATGCTTTGATACTAGCATCTAGATGATTTTATGCACTTTAGGGCGATTCCTTGAAGTGAATTATGGACCGATTCTCATAAAATTTGACAATGTTGTTTCTACTTACAAAAACTTATTTGTGTCGAATATTAACTTGATTCTAAGATTCGTATGGGATTTATGCACGTTAAAGAGATTTTCGGAAGAGGCCGATCTTGATAAAATTTGTTATAAAGATTAATTCTTATACAGAACTTATTTGCAGCAAATTTCATTAAAATATTCTTCTTTTTAAAGTATTTTTGAGTTTTTAAACTCCATTCCGGGGAGACATTTGTATGGGGACTAGGTGAAATAGTGGACCAATCATAACCAATTTCAACAGGCTTCGTCCTTGTGTCATAAAAGTCCCACCGTCCAGCCAGCCAGACGGACGGACGTCGTTGGATTGATTTAAAAAGTGATTCTGAGTCGATTACTATACTTTAATGTGGGTGTTGGATAACTATGCTTTAAAAACATCAGCACAAACGCATAATATCCTAACCACCTATGTATTGTTGTGTAGGGTATAAAAATATATAACTTTTTATTACAACTTCTGTTGATAAAATGTTCATTTACATTTTCTAAATTTCGTTTGATAGGCTAGCATAGAGTTCAGATCTGATACAAGATTAAAAAAAAATGTATAAATTAATATGCATTATTATGACAAAGTTATGACAAAGTTTTTCATTAAAATGCAAAAATATGCATTGACATTTTCATTAAAATTTGTGATTCAGACAGATAACTTCATAGGGTAGTTTTTAAACTCTCCGGTATAACACGACAGTGATGAAGTTCAAGTGCAACATATTCAAAAGATTTGAAATCCAGTAATAAATTTTTTCGTAAAACTGCAAAAGTCTACAAAATTTTTTAGAAAAATCTATTTTCAAATCCAAAATTTAAGCTGTTATTCCAAATTTATTTTTGTAAATATTTTATAATATTTGGGCAAATACATAATTTTGAGAAATTTTTTTCCTTGAGTTCCATTTGTTTAATATGAATGTAAAACAAGAAAAATTTAATTAAACAAATTTCAAGTTAGTGAGGTTATTATTACTGCAATGACAAAAAATACTGTAAAATAAAATATAGTTTTTCGTCATTTAATACACAGTCATAAAATGTCGCCATCTAATTCCATTTTAAAAAAGGTGCCAAGTGGTTGAGAAATGGGCAATTGGCGACTAAATAAACTATTATTATAAAGCACAAATATAAATGGTTTATATAACTCAATATATATTTTATAACTTATAAAAAATTTTAATAATATATGTATTTTTTTAATATAATTCTTATAAGCATACATGTGACCGATTCCACTATAAACTGATGTAAAAAGAGCGTTATATTAAAATAATGCAAATGTGTATGGTTGTCAATAAAACTGAAAATAATATTAGTATATCACTAAATCATAACAAGCTTAATAATATTTTTGTCTAACGAAAATTGCTTATTTTAGTTAGATTTCAACAATAATAAAATGTTCCTTAAATAAACATATTGCCAACAATGTTATTATGAAACTAATAAAAAAAATTGTTACTTTAGCGATCAAATTATTGCTTAAATAAAGTTAATTCAATAATTAAAGTGTTTACGATAACAATATAGCATTGTGGGGAAAATAATGTTGTTGCGACAACCATGTTGTGAAAATGACTTTTCTCTGGGATATACAATAAACTTCATATTCGTTGTATGCCCAATGAATCACGTCTTATAAACTTTCGGACATTCCGAAACTACTGTCTGTAGACTCAGGCTTTGGGATTTCAGAACATATAGCCTAAATTAAAAAAAGAGATATCAACTTTAGATTTCTTTTATTCAATAGATAATTTTGCCCTTTAATTAATTGAGATAGTTGAAATTTCAAGTGCAAATAATTTGAAAACTATAAAGGATAAATAGCACATTCATGCTTTTTGTAGGATTTACCGAGAACTTTAAGAGAATGCAGAAATATTTGAAATCGGATAAGAAATAAAAATTTAGTTAGAAATGTTATATGTCGATAATACCTTATTTTGAGACAAACTACCTCCACTTCTGAGTGGTATGTAGGATTTATTTCCAAAAAATTTCGATTCCAATTTCCAAAATTTTTTTCCACACATGAACAATACATAGTAAAATTGCATAATCAGTTTTATCCAAATTCTAAGCTTTAATATGATGTTCGGATTTTTCTGACAAAAATCATCAAATAGAAAACAGACAAGTCATTAACAACGATATACCACATACTATGATCGGACTTAAAATGGCAACGCTAAACATAAAAAACAAAAAGGGTGGAATTTTGATGCGTGAAAAAAATAATGTTTGCAATTTTGGAAACGCTATTTACTATTCTTTCGTGCCATATTAGGCTTTTTTTCGACAAAGCCTTCCGGGAGAAAAACTGAGTACGCAGTTTTGCTCTGTATAATCTCTACTTTTACACATATATCTACACTTTCATGTATGAAAATTAATGTTGCAGGGTATTATATTTATTAATCAAAGTGTTTCTTCATATTTAATATGCATAAATTTATTCCAAAAAATTAATTTCCCAAATCTGTAAAATTTTTGACATAAATTCTTGTTCAAAAACAAATTATTCCTTAATAAATTATAAATGCAAAAAATTGATGATACTTAGATATAATTTGTTTTTTCTTGAGTATTTTTTAATTAAAAATAAATATTATTTTTAATTTCTCAAATTTTTTCAATTGCCAGAACATTTTTTTTTTTCGAAAACAGGAACGTCAAGCTGTCTGGTATGGTATTTTTTGGCCTTAAATAGAATTTTTTTGGCATCATTTCATTTTCCGTTTTCACTAGTTGTGTCTGTGATTGTTTTGTTTGTATAGGAATGTGTAAGTATATAAGTATGTGGAATTTGTAGACAATTTCGTCTTTTTTTATGATTTGGCAGAAATAGAAAATGTAAATCTGCAACAGCAAATTCCGACTGAATGAATCAAAGCGTGTAAAAGACATATGAGGATTTCAAAATGGTTATGTAGAATAATTGATGCGCTTTGTTGAAAATTTTTATTGGATGGTGAAAATACAATAATTGCGAGAAAATAACACTTTTCAGGACACAATTCTAGAGAAATTCTATTATTGAATAAGACAAATTAAATATTTATATTTTTTCTTGTAGTACAGTAGATTTATAAAATATTGTTATTTATGTAGCGTATTAAATAGTAACTGCATACGTATTTATGTACGATATACTATAACACATTTACATTATAATACATATATTTATAGAAAATGGCATGTAAAATATAGTAAATGCCAAATGGCAAAATGCCAGCAAAAATATTTTATTTTCTTCTTTA
The DNA here is from genome assembly GCA_932274085.1 of Protocalliphora azurea. Lineage (NCBI taxonomy): Eukaryota > Metazoa > Arthropoda > Insecta > Diptera > Calliphoridae > Protocalliphora > Protocalliphora azurea. Next base: position 117,899,920 of record OW026521.1, read on the forward strand.
CACACAATTTTATTTATCCAAAAGAAGCACTAGAAGATGCAAGAGGGGAAAGAAAATAATAAATGAAAAATTATTGCAAATGAAATAAAAATAATAAACACTTATAGGTGGCAAAATTAATTTTCATACATAAAAAATGTTTACACTTAAATAAACAATTAAATTTAGAAATGAATATTCATAAATAAATTGCTTCATCACATACATATATAAGGAATGAGATCGAAAAAATCTTAAAACATACAAAATTCAATAAATTAGAAACGGTTGATCTTAGTGTTTTGACTTTTTTTATTTAATTGATATTATATTAATTGATATTATATTATAGATCACAGAAAAATATAACTTTTATAGTTCTAACCACTACTTATGAACTCGTGAACCTTTATTTGTAACCCTTCCATTAGAGATTTGATATTTGCTTCATGTCACTTTTTCGGAACAGTTTGCCCATCTTCTTTTAAAATCTTCGATATTTTGGGACATCTTTTTTCTGATCTTCAATTCTCATTAGACAAGAGCCCAATATCTCTCTACTGGAGGATTGGCCTCTCTTGGCACAAAAACTATGTTATTGTTTTGGTACCACTCCAGAGCGTTCTTACCGTAGTGACATGACGTCTAATCGGATCAAAGATATGCGAACACATTGTGCTCTCTATTGAAGGGAAGAAGCTTTTTTTGCAAACATTCTTTGATATATATTTCGGTACTTATAGTGCCCACTGTAACAAATGACTTGCATCTTTTTCCGCAACTGCATTTTTTAGAAAATTTTGTCTGCTTTTGGGTTATAAACTTATCTTCAACATTTCTTCGAGCATTAGCAACATAAAAATTTTGACCCGGAAGCTGCGAATAATCTGCCAATACGTAAGTTTCATCATTCATTATACAACATGAGTATTTTTGTATGAAATTTGATTTTAATTTCCTTGCCCTATTCTTAGCTTCTAAATTTTTTACAGCATTCATGTCTGGAACCTTTTGGACTTTATATGTTTTCAAGCCTGTATTACCTTTAACTTTTCGCACCAAATATCAGCTAACCGGACTGCTTTTCTGCCAGATGTGTTTGGAGTTTTCTTATTAATGGACAAATTCTTCTGATACGTTCTAATGATATTGGAAACAGTTCGAGGGCAGATCTTTTTGTAGGACCAGTATGGAATTTTTTTCAAAAATTTTTAATAATTTTAGCGTGCACTTCCTTTCGTCAATCATTTTGATTAAACTCATAACTAATTAACATGGTTGACATTGAAAATAATTACTGACATATTTTTCAAAGATAACTAGATCAAAAAGAAAAAAATAAGTACTGCTTTCGATCTCATTCCTTATTAAAGCAAGAAAAATCTTGTAAATTTAATTGTACATTGTACATTGATGTAAAAAAATCGTCAAAAAGAATATTTTAAAAAATTTTAAATGAATGTTTTGTTAATGATGTCCACCGGAACTACTTAAACGATTGCAATGTTTTAATCTGATAATGAACGCTGTTGAAAGCTTTATCTCCTTGGCTTTACTTCATTAAAGGGAATCTAAAAGAAGTTCAAATTCAGGTAAAAGAAAATATTTTTTCGTGATGTTATCCTTAAAAATTTTAAATACGAGGGCGGATCAATAAGTCCGTGACTTTTGGAACTTCCCTCGTAGTTATATGAAATGTAACACTATTCCCATCAAGTACCACCTGTTAGACTACTGTCAAATTTTGAGCAAGTGTTGTCATTTACTTTGCGTTTAACAGCTGTTCAAAACATACCACCTCGTGTATTTTTCTAAAAATGGAAAAAAGTGAATTCCGAGTGCTCATTAAACATTATTTTTTGCGAAAAAAACGACAAACAAACCCAGGAAAAGCTCGTTAAATACTATGGGGACTCTGCACCATCGATTTCAATGCTAAGTGGTTTACTGATTTTCGTTGTGGTCGCACAAGTACAAATGACGCTGAACGTTCTGGATGACCAATTGAGGTCAATATACCCGAAAATGTCGAAAAAAATTCACGATATGGAGTTGGCCGACCGAAGAGTAAAAGTGCATGAGATTGTTGATGCCATGCCTATGGCATTCATATAGCAGTGTGGTTTCGATTTTAAATGATCAGCTGGGTTTAAGAAAATTGTCTGCAAGATATGTGACGCGTTTGCTCTTAATTGCCCATAAACGTAAACGTGTGACGGGTCCATTACTGTATTCCGGATACCAAGCAGCAGCCTAAACAATGGGTTTCTCCGGGTGAACCTGCTCCGAAGAAGACCAAGGTAAGTTTGTCGGCCAATAAGGTGATGGCAACAGTTTTTGGGATGCACGCGGGATAATCCACATCGATTACCTTCAAAAGGGAAAAACAATAAACGGCGAATATTATGCCAACTTATTAAACCGATTTAATGAGGATTTAAAAAGAAAACGACCTCATATTGCCAAGCAAAGAGTTCTTTTTCATTAAGATAATGCACGGGTGCACACGTGAGCAGCCTCAATGGCAAAACTCTTTGAATTGGGCTACGAATTGGTACCTCATCCGCCATATTCTCTGGATTTAGCCCCTAGCAACTACTTTCTATTTCCAAACCTAAAGAGGTGGATCGGTGGAAAGAGATTCAGCTCCAACGATGAAATTATTGACCAAAAAAGTGCCTATTTTAAGGACCTCGAAAAGTCCTATATTTTACGCAAAGTAAATTATTAAACTTGCTTAAAATTTAACAGTGGACTATTGATAGGTGGTACTTGATGGGAATAGTGTTGCATATCATATAACTACGAGGGAAGTTCGAAAAGTCACGGACTTATTGATCCGTCCTCGTATTTAAGATTCTGATTTTTGCCTTTCTTATTTTAAAGATAATCCTTGCCCAATTTTCTTAAAAATTTCAGAACATACTTTTTGATAGCAATTCATTTACACATTTCTCAAAAAAAAAAAAAATATATATATATATAAACATTGGTTCTGCTCACTTCCTTCATAAGTGATCTAAACAGGTGAATGGTATTAAGAGTCAGTAATCATTAACGTTGCAGTATGTTAAAAGTATATTATTTTTACCATTATTAATATTATTATTATTATTATTATTATTATTATTATTATTATTATTATTATTATTATTATTATTCTTATTATTATTACTGATAAAAAATGACCAAAAATTGGTGACGGAAATTATATTTATGCCGAAATATTTTTCTTAACTTCTTCCAAAGCCTTTTCCTTCCATATATATTAAAGTAAATACACCCAGAGAAATATCTATCACAAACATGTACAAAACAACACATAGTCGCGAAACGATTTTTTTAATAATTCTATGAGTTGTGAACCGTTTGAGATATCTAAGTGAAGTTTCACATAATCAGAGCTGAAATGTTTTCGAGTTGATTTGAAGAAGCATAGGTCTCTTACTAGTCGTAGGGGTAGAGTGTAGACCTCCAAAACTGGTCACCGAGAGTATGTAAATTTTTTTTAAATTCGCGAAAAATTAATTTATCATTGAATGTAAAAAAACATATAGATAGTCTTTGAAAATCTTTACGAGAACTAAGCTCTCACATATAAGAAATATTTAAAATGAATCAAATTTTACCCTCATTTTAGGCTTCGTTTTTTAAAGTTCTTAAAACATGGAGGCTTAGTTTGGCTCTTAAAATTTTTAAAAATATCCACTTGATTTCCTACAAATTCTAAAGAATACTGCTGCAAGAATTATATAAATATATCTGTCTATTAAAAAGTTATATTGATCTGAATTTGAAACTTTAAACAAATTTTACATTTCTGAAATATATATATATATATATATATATATATATATATATATATATATAGTGCTGCTGATAGACATTTTTCTCCTCAATATTATCGGTTTGTTTTTACTATAAAGTACTCTGTACTGATTTCTATCCCTCCAGAATTTTAGGATATATCGATTTAATACCAATCTTTTGCGATGGGACCCAATATGTGCTGTTGGTTTTAATGATAATTTTGCGTTTACTATTCTTTTGTTAGCAATTAGTTCAAGTAGTAAATAAATTGTGACAAAGACGTTAGAAAGAAAAAAAGTCATAAAACATAAAAAAATATTGACTTTAATTATAGCATCTGAATATAAATATAATAATAAAACATTAAAACAATAAATAAAGTAAATGAATAATGAGATTGAAAATAGTGAAAGAAAATGAAAGAAAAAAAAAATAATAGAAATTAAAGCACTCAAATTAAACACTCAACAAGAAGCTTTTGATGTTACAAAATCAAGGCTATTGTTTTCTTAAATTATTTATAGGTACAGTAAGTATAGACCATTGACTGCGGCAAAAGACTGGACGACAAAAAAATGTTTTGCTTAAAAAAAAAAATAAAAAAATAGGTGAACTAGCAAATTTTTTATGTGTTCAACAAAGATAAGCTTTCAGCTTTTTTCTATTATGATTTTTTTTATTGACATGTCTAATATTTCCCCATTTATAATATGCATGTATTTCACCTACAAGTCGAGAAGAGTTTGTCCGATTTAGATAAGTGAAATACATACTATATGATATGAACAAAATTGATTTTAAATCATCTTAATATTAACTTTTTTATCTGTTCAATAGTTTCGAAGTTATACAGAAATTGATGTCGGAATTTTTTTCTCATGCAAAATTTAAAATATGATTTTCCTTAAATCTTTTTTTTAACTAAAACGGTTTTTATACTTAATCATAAAGCCGGTAACGCTAAGAATAAAAAAAATCTTAATTTTATTCACAATTAAGTAAAGACACCTATATTAAAATCGTAACGTATACTTAATATAACATATAGTAATTATTACAAATATTACGTATACGTGCACAGTTTGCATATGTGGACTGCACACGAAAAATCCGTGCATACTTTAAGGCTTATAAATTTTATTGTACATAAAAAATACTAGTATCTTTAACTTTTTTATATTTTTTATTGTTCTCAGTAAGTACGTGCTAAATTTTGTTACAATAGCGTAATTAGTTTTTCTTAAAATGAAAATTTTACCAAAATTCGTTTAAACACATAATTCAAATTTATTATAGAAACCCATGTCGAATATATAAAACAATTGCTAGAAATGCAGGTGAGTCGAGAAATACAGTTTCTTGATTCATGAAAAATACAAAGCGTTCAAGATCACCGAAAAGAATACTGATAGCTGAAGAAAAATTTATTTAGAGGCTCTAGGATGGCAGACAAAATAATGTGAGAGAAAATCCAACATCTCTATATAGAATGAGATTTATCCTTTAAATTTCTATGCACCTTTTATCAGAAAAGTTAAAAGAAGTTGGCCTGAAAACTTACGAATTAAAAAAATTTACTAATAGCAACACTAGAAAAAATCCGAAGGCAAAAGAGGGGACGAAAATTATTGAGATAAAATTTTGCTGCCTAAACAATGAGAAAAAGTACAACTTTTTACAACGTCCTGGTCATGAATTCCGTATTGCAGAGGTTGTGGGAAATATATCAAATAAATATCGGGTAAAAAAACCGAAATTGTTAAATAAACTTTTGGTCTGGCAAGACGTTTATACGTGTAGGAAAAAAGAACTTCATTCAAAACAAATGACACTTTTTACAGAGAAATGTACACATATAAGTGCCGTTTAGAAATATTCCTTCCTATTAGAGAAAATATAACTGATTCTAATTTATTTAGCTACATCTCTCTTCTCATTAATAAAACAAAAAAGTGACAAATGATGCCGCTAAATACCAAAGAGGCAAATCTACAGAACTGTCCGTTTCAAATGTATAGTGTGACAGTAAAAAGATATTTAAACAATACTTAAAGCTGACTATAAAATATAATAGAGTTTAAAAAGTAGTGAAACCATGTCACCAAAAAAGTAATCATCTTATGGAAGGTATTCTAGGAAATATTCAATTTTCTATTAAAAACTAAAAAGAAAAAAATTTCTTCCAAGTTTAAAACTTGAATATAGTAGTCTTTAACAAAATCAATATCTCAAGGAGATTGATCCATTTGTTTCATTTTGTTAGCTAAATTGTATGTGCAGTAATTAACTTTTACTACAGGTGTCTTCAGTTATTTGAGAAAAAAATCATTACTTGTTCATTTTGATTGTAGCATACATAGCTTTATAACAAAAGATGAAAACAGCCGCTTTAAATTGTTTAATTTTTTAAGAAACAATTTCCAAATAACTAATTTCCAAATAACTCCGAATAAAAAAAAAACAATACTTAGATAACCTGAAGATAATTTTAGAGATGCCGATGAAGTTTTTTACTATAGTTCTGCTGTCTATAATATTGTCTATTATGGTTTATTTGTAGTCTAGACTGCAGTTTATTCTGAAGTCTTGACTATTATTTATTCTATATACTAAGCTATAGCTTATTTTATAGTATAGACTATTGTTTATTATGGTTTATTTACAGACTAGAGTATAGTTTAGTCAGCGTTCTAGAATACAGTTTATTCCATACTCTAGCATAAAGTTTATTCTATAGTCTAAACTATTGTTTATTATATAGCCTTGTCCATAGTTTATTCTGCAGTCTAGACTATTGTTTATTGTGGTTTATTCTGTAGTCTTGACTATATTTTACTCTGCAGTCTATTCTACTGTTTATTCTATATACTAAACTATAGTTTCTTTTATAGTCTAAACAATTATTTATTGTGGTTTATTTATAGACTAGACTATAGTTTACTTAGCATCTTAGTCTACAGTTTATTCCACAATATAAACTATAGTTTATTCTATAGTCTAAACTGGTACTTATTATAGTTTATTCTATAATTTTGTCTATAGTTTATGCTCAAGTGTAGACTCTAGCTTATAATAAACTATAGTTTATTATATTTATTTTTTATAGAATAATCTATATTTTAGACTATATTTTATTCTAAATATTGCTCAGATTATGGTTTTCTCTATTATAGAAAAAAAATATCAGAAAAAATTTTCTCATATTAAATCCTTCTTTTTCCTCTTGAATGATGAAAAATATTTTCTTTACAGCATTTCAAAAATAAGTTGCTATAAAAATAAATAAAAAGTTTATAGTTGGTCAGAAAGGTGTTCACAAGTTTATTTATATGAATGAATTAATATTTAAAATACTTAAAGTAGATGAAAAAGAAAGAACATGAAATTAGTATAAATATGATACTGCGGTATATGCAAGTGTTTGCTATACTATTATGTGTAAAAATATACAAGACAAGTGAATGAACTTTGGATTTTACCTTAAATCTTACACTTGCTTTTATAGTTTTAGAAAAAAGAGCTAATACTCATAACGTTTTCATTTTTCTTAGCCATTAACAACACAACACTTATATACAATTTTATATTTTCGAATGTGGTTTTTCTTTACACAACAGTACTAGATGAAATTATCTACAGTTAGGTAAGTAAACACTTATTCAGATTGATTTAATGTTTATTTTTTTATTATCTAAGTGTTTCTTATTTATTTCATGTTAAAGTGACTGATCATATAACCAGGAAAATAACTTGTATTGTCCTCCTTTCGCTAGTTAAGTAACTAGTTGACTATCAATTTTACTTACTACAGGGTTTGTATACTTATGGGGTTTGTCTTCAATTATTTAGTTTTATATTACAAATGTTATTAATATTCTACCTCTGCTACAAAAAAATTTGTTGTTGTTGTTTTATGTCTGTATTTTGTATCTCTGTCTAACTATGTTTTTAACTGTATACAATATAAAATTTTTTCTGGTCTATTTTTGTGTGTTCTATGCTGTTATTTCAAAAAACTAGATATGCCATTAGTTTTGCTTTGGTACGTGCTTAAGGACATTTTTATACTTTCAACGATAACTCTGTGACCCGAAAAACGAACGACGTTTGCGGAGTAATGAGAAAATGGTCCAAAATATTAAAAGGAAATATATATCAAAGAGTAGAAAATAAAGAAACAAGTAAGTAGACAAATTAAAAAAGCTTTTTTCAATTATTATTTTATTTCTTTTCATACTCACGGGCAGCACCTTTGCTAATAACAAAACTGTAATAAATAATATGATATTTTATGTGTATGTATTTTAATTTCGCTTTAATAGTTATGTATTTTGGGTATTCTTATTTGATGAGGGCATAAAATATTTGTATACAGAAATATTTATCGGTAATATTGGAAGATAATATATATATATATATATATATATTTATATCTATATATATATATTTATATATATATATATATCATGGGAAATTTGTAACCTAAAAAGTCCCCGAAAACACTTTGGCCATATGACTTAGGAAGATTTATCAAATCATCTGTATTGAAGAGCTCAAAACAGAAGAGATATGCAAAATTGTAAACTCCCTTTCAGTTTTCTTCCAAACTTTTTTTCTTTTCGATAATTCTAAAGCAATTTGATATTTTAAAATTGAATCAGCTATTTTAAAATTTTCAGAATTTTGAAGAATTTTTGACTTTGGAGCTCTAATATACAATTTCACCAAACATTACATGATACTTATTATTTACATTTAAAAACCTAAAACACAATTACAGTTAAGTGATGATATGATAAGACAGAGTATCTCACATGCTCAGATTTACTTGTAAAACTTATTTTTTTCATAAAAAATATGCCCATATTAAAACAAAATTCAAATTGATTCTACGAGGATACAAACCGTCACTTAAAGGTTCGCAATCTAGAATACCTCCACTATCCTATCCGTACATATAGAAATTTATATATGTCAACAATATAAAAATAAATTTACAACGCTATAAGTTGAATATATGTATTTTTCAAAAATGTTGAAATTTTTTTTTCACAAGTTAAAGTAAAAAAACTATTTTTTGAATTCAGAATATAAAATTGCCATGTGGCCTAGGGGGTAAGAATTCAAAGATAGAAGTTTTAAAGTGTTCGTGTGGGTTCGAATCCTGGCGAATAGAAATGTAATTGTTATTTTATAAATTTTAAAGAAACAATTCTAATTAATCGGACATTTCGAAATATTAATTTTTGTTTGAATATAAATTATAAAACAATTTTTCGAAGTCTTGGTCAAAGATCGAACTCAGGACCTGAATTCTTTTAGTCTCAAACACATGCGGTATACCATACCGATATGTCAGAATTTGCTATCGTTATTATTTATATAAAATACAACTGAAATCTAAATAAAACTTATTTTAGAAAAAGCGCATCAAAATATGCCTAGGAATGCTTGTGGAATTAATTTTTTTTTATAATGAAAATTTGTATATTTTTTTTTTAGGAAAAAAAAAAATGTATAAGGAGTTTTGTGGGGACATGAATTCAGGCATAACGATTTGTTGTCTAGAACACTTCCTCTAGACTATTCAATCTCACAACTTTCAAATAACGCTACAGCGTTAGCGGACTTGAGGAACTCTTACATATATCAGATATTTTGTATTAAGAAAAAATATAGTGTAATATCAAAAGTAAAAAAAAAAAACTAAACTATGACTCCTAAATCCAGTGGGAACAGTTATAATATTGAAAAAAGACAATGAATAACATACATCTCAATAGCACTTTCAAATGGTTCCGATTTCATGCATTTATATTTAAATAAGGAATATCTAGAGAGTGGGATATCGTACCACGTTGTTACCCTATATGAGTAAATCATTAAAATATACAGCCTACTAAAGTATACATACCTCCCAATTAAAAATTTGAAAAATATTTTTTATTTAAAAAAAAAACAAAGTACTTAAATTTTATTCTTACATTTCACAGTCAACACAAATATATAAAGTACATTTTTTATAGGTTTTTACCCCCAAAGATAAAAATGTCTAAAAATTATGAGGGGTGGGTGGTGAGTTGGTAGACACCTGCTGCACAATTTATATAGAACATTGTGTTGGCATAAACAACAATAAAATTTAAAAAAAAGTAACAAAAAGTAAAACAAATATTAGGATTTTTAAAAAAGTACCAACGACATATTTTATATATTTGTGATAAAGAAAGAATAAAATTTAAAATTTGTTTTTATGTCTTTTGATTCAGAAATTTCGTAGGGTACCAAAAAAGTATAAGTTTTTTACATCCTAAACGTTAGAAGATCAAAAAACTAACAAATTATTTCTACTGTTATTCCTAAGTAGTGAAGAATGTGACTAATAGGCTTATTAATTCTTACTCATAATGAGCCGTATATCCTTAATTTCATACCTGTAGGTTAACTATTACAAAAAAATATTAGATATTAGAAATATTAGAAGAACGGAAAAGTACCACAAAATTCCCTCTTAATGATTTATATACACTTAGAACCATATATTTTCAATTTAATATTTCTAAAAATGCAAGAAGTACTATATCATAAGAACGAAAGATTACGACAAAGTCCCCCTTGTGAATTCTTGCCCACATAGGATTATGTATATGTAATTTAATGTCTCTACGTTAAATATTATAGAAAATACAAAAAGTACCATTAGAAGAATTAAATAGTGCCACAAAGTCTCCTCATGTGTATTTTCACTCACTTAGTACTACATACCTTTAATTTAACGATTTTAGGTTCAATATTATAGAAAATTCAAAAAGTAGCATTATAAGAAAGAAAAATTACCACAAAGCCCTCTCTTGTAAGTTATTACCCACGTAGAACTATCGATCTTTAATTTCTAGTTTAACTATTACAAAAAAATCAAGAAGTACTATTAGAAGAACGAAAACGTACACCTGTGGTAAAGGGTATAAAAACAACGACTTTGTGGTACAATCAAAGCACGTGTTTTGGGCAAAAAGGATTAAAATTAAAATGTCTTAAAAAAAAAAAATATATAAAAAACATTTTTAAAATGGCTCAACCTTTCCGTATACACATCCCAAAATATTTACATAAAACTTGATAAATTAAAATATAGTTTATGAAAGTTCTATTATTATGAAGTTTGATCTAAAATTAGTCAGATCTTTCAATACTAAAAAAAATTGTAGAAGATAGTTATTTAAAAATAAAATTTCTTTACATAATGTTAAAAACTCTTAAAAAATTGGGACTATCTTTGCACATTGTTCAAAAAAGATAGAACTTAACACAAAAATGTATTATGTTACTTCCTCCAAGGGTCAAAAGAAAAAAGCCCGAAAAGCGATAAGTTGGCATCAATGGTAAAGTTCCTGGAGAGATAAAGATAAGACATGCATATTCAACTAAATTATCTCTTACAGCTAAAAATATATTTACGCTTGAAATCTGAATTTTTGCTTTTTTGCCTCGACTTTATTTCGTTTTTTGGAAAAATGTCCTGAGGTAAATGATGAATTTTTTCTTCATATTTACGATTTTTTGAAACTTTTACATACTCATTACGGAGTGAATACACGATTATTTTCTGAAAGTATAGATCCTCCTCTGAAAATTTCTCATATATTTCAATTTAATTGGACCATTAGTGTAGAAGATACAGATTTATTACCAAAATGTTTGCGATTGGCCCCACAGCACATTGGAATAGGCATTAACTAAATTAGCAAGTGTTTGATATCGTTGAAAAGAGGAAGTTTCTCAGATATCAATATAAGAAAAAAAGTTTACGCTAAAGGCAAATTTTTGTTCCACATTTGAATAAGTTAAAGCGCTATATTCGGCTGTGCCGAATCATTTATACCTTTCACCATCTTACAGATAAATAATAAAATTTATACATTTATACTTACAAAAATAATCTAAAATTTTGTCCAAACTGCAATAATTTAAACACAAAATTAAATGATTATAGCAAGGGTTGCTTCCTTAAAAAAAAAACAACAATACTAATAGCTTCTGATGACTACTAAATTAATATACACACATATTTTTTTATGTAGATAAATGCTTATACGAAAACCAACACTGAGCTATTGCAATGCTTCTATTACAAAAACACCAATATCGAAGGTCATTACAATGCTTTTTTTATATGTTTGTGTGTGTAAATTTTTAATAATTTTTTCTGATTTTTGCCTATAAATCGGTTGTTTATGGACCAATATGGTTAATTCATAAAACTGAAATTTTAGTAAATTATTTACAATAGATTTGTACAAAAATGCTTATAGAAGCTTATATAGAAGCTTCATAAAGTCCAAAAATACGTTTTGACCGATATCTCAGTTACTAATGAACCAATTTTGTTTACTTCTTCCGAAAAAATATTTCAAAGAAAGATTCCGAATTTCCTGTGCAAAAAAAGGTCGCTATAGGGGCTTTGAAATTTCAAAAACAAATACGTTTTTAGAGGCATTTTCAATTTTTTTAGCGATATCTCGGCCATTAGTGGACCGATTTTTTTGATTTACTAGTGTCATTCTAAGGAATATTCCCTATAATTTGATGTATAAAACGTGTATGTTCGATAACTAGGGCTTTATAAAAACTGGTTTCAAAAGACAGACAAATATTATATCGACTTCCCTATCAATAAGAATCCAGAAAATATATACTTTTTAGGGGTCTTAGGTGAATATTGTAGAAATTACAAACGGATTGACAAACATATATATACCCTTTATGACTGTGGTGAAGGGTATAAAAAGAAAATGTTTGATGTTGTATAATTTACAATTTTTATAACTTATTACACCATAGGAGGAGATGGTCCAACACTCACCTTAAAATCGCTTTCTGCATCAAGATGGAGCTACGTGCCTAAAATTATGAAAAGGGATATCATTTAGAACATCTTGACCAAATTTCAACATCCAACGATGATTGGAACAGGATACTACACTGCTATTTACGTTGAAGATCCTAGAATAAATCTTTAAGAAAATCTTAGCAATTTTAGTTATCCACTCGTATACATCAAACTATAGCTAAAAAAATAAATATAGCCATATTTTATAATTTTCTGTTTTTGAAAAGTTAATAGGAATGATAAAAATGTAATTTTAATAAAAAGAACTCATATAAAAAATATGTGCAAATATAAAAAAAAACTACTAACAAATTTTTAATAAAATGCTATTTGTTTCGGTCCTTTCAACTTTTTTGGAAAAGTTACGAAATATGGTTATAATAATTTTTTAGTAGCTATCTTTTGATTTAGATATATATCATTAATTTTGTTTGGAACAAATTTTTGTGCAGAAATCATCAACTTATATGGCCGTGTAGAATCCTGCTCCAATTTTAAGAATTTAAAAACTTTTCTAAGATATTCTAAAAAATGTCCCCTTTCATTACTTGAGGTACGTTTAAATTTGCAATACACTTTGGTTTTCTTCATATGATATTTAACCACCCTACTGTCAATATAATTCTTGTAATGGTCAAAAGTTTTATGATACCTCAATGGAATTTGATTGATTTGAATAGAATAAGAATACTACTAAAGATCACTTTAGCTTTAACGATCATCGATAGCCTATTGACAAATTTAATGATGATTGCTTTTATGTACTACGCCCATCCGGGAGTCAGAATAACATGCATAAAAGCCATATAAATGCTACTACCATTATAATATTATGCATATAAATTTAAAACATGAATTAGATCTAAAGACCAATGCTATATATACCACTCTAAATGGTTTATTCTTATTATATTTAATTCCAGTTTTAGTATCACATTTAAGAGTTCTGGTCAATATGATCCCTGCTTAGAAAGTACTTATACTCAAATTGCATGATAAAATTCGAGTTAATTTACTGAACACTAAAGAGTTTGAAACGTTTCTATTAATCAAAATCCTTAATTTTGCTTATGTTTTCTTCTTCTATTATCCTATACTCCTTTGAACACAACATTAGCAAATATATGCATGTATATACAAATGTCTGTTCATCAGTGTTGCCAGGAGATGAGAAAGAAAACCTTTAAGAAAGGTAAAAAAAGGCTAAAGTCTCCAAAAAAAAGGCCAGAAAAAAATTAACAAATTTGTTTTAATCTAAAAACCTACTTTTTCTCGTTATAATTAATTTGAAAATAAAACATTCAAAGCGACTTACTGAAAAATAGTCCAAAAAATGTCCATACGAATTTTGGTTATATTTCGTATGGAAAATGACCCAATGTTTTGAAGTGATTTATCGTCTCTCGTGAACTATAATTCCTTTTTGATGAACTATTTGTAAATTTGTAGGCCTTTTATACGATTTTTTTAAATTATATTTATAAATAGTTTATATTGTAAATGAAATATTTAAAAAAAATAATTATAATAATCGATTTATAGGTTCATAAAATGAGTAGAGTTATTTCCGGTAAAAAATGACAGAAATCAAAATCGGGTTTTTATCCAATCTTTATTACATTGTAAAATCAACACTTCAGATAATATGAGTTACAACTTAACATTGTACAATACCAAACTGTCAATTTACCATAAAGATAACTACAGGTAGTACTTGATTTACGCGGTTCATTGAGACCGTAGAAATTACGCGGAAATTAAAAACGCGTTAAACAGGGTTCAGAACAGGTAGAAAATTATATTTTGGGATGATCATTTATAAATATGGCGTAAATTCAAACAGTAATTAAATGAAAAATTTATGTTTTGGGACCTAAAAATCGCACTAAATTAAGGAAAATTATTTATTTAATATTTTATGTCGATTAAAAAATGTATCATATGGTGCCAAAGATTTTTTTGTATTATTGAATTATTATTGAGGATGATCTCCACCATCCTTTACTAATGGAATTAATTTGAAATATTATGGAAACTATTCAGTGACATTTAATTTACCTGATGAAGATTCTCATTCTTTGCCAGACAAAACTCTGCTTTTGCAGGATTCGCCTTTAGTTTACTCCAGGCAATCACAATTTTTTAAAGCTTTTTGTTCAATCACGTGACATATTTTTATTTTGTTTTATTCAAATTATAAAAGAATTGTACATTTTTTTCTATTAAATTGTTTTGGATTGAGAACACAAGGTATTAGTACTATATATTATTTCGATTGTTCTTACTGTAGACTCCTTCAAATTTTAGAATCTTGATATATATGTTGCCTCTTCTCTCTTCTTTAAACGATCCAAAACATTGATCTTTTAAAGCAGGGAGAAAAGCCATTATATAGCATTACGCCTATTCCTTCATATTATATTCTTTTGTTCTAGAGCCATTTTGAAAACACTTTCCTAAAATAATTAATTTCTTTTTTTCAATAAATTCCTGCAATATTTCACACATTTCAAGGTTTATCACTATTATTTAAACGCGTTATACCAGGTTCACGTCAAATAAAATCGCGTATTTCACAAAATGCTTACTATTATTAAATCATGTTATGACGAAATCGCGTAAATTAAGTATTTTTTTTTTTGGGGTTTATTATGATAAATTTATTAAATAATATTATAATTTGCAAATATATCAGTAATAAAAATTATTTCAATTGGATGCGTTATATATAAGGAAAATCACCTATATCTCATCTTATACGTAACCGATTTTTACGAAACTTATTTCATTGGAAAGCATAAAACTATATCTTGTGCATAAACTAGTTAAATTATTTTGATATTTATCAAGTATGAATTTAATATAAATCTTCGTTGTCCCCACTTAACCGACCATCCCCTTTTGGTATAGGTAAAAAACCTGATATGTTTTTATCTGTATAAAGATATTTAACCTATTACCATTGAGAAATAATGGAGTTATTGATTTTTGACTGGGATTTACCACTGTTCCACAGTTGGCTACACGATAGACAAAATGGGGATTAATTCGGGAAAGCTTTACTTTTGAAAATATGTCTTCTTTTATTACTATATATTCATAAATACGTAAAATACTAGAACTTAAAATAAAAATATTTTGAAAAAAAATTTTGTTTTATTTTGTTATGTTTTTTTTTTGGTTTTTTTCGAAAATGGACTTAATTTACATTTTTTATTGTCACTTTTGAACTCAAAAAGCTATTAATTAATAAATCGAACACAGACAAATATGCTTGATATCAGAGTTAATGTTATCCAAAATATTAAAAATTAAGTTTTTTTTTTTTGGTGAATAGAAAAATAATGCAGAAAATTAAAAGTTTGAGAATTATTTAACTTATGGTATATTTTTAGCAATTAACAGATCCTAACTTACAAGAAACCTAGTAGGAAGGTTTTTATTACACTTATCATGGCTACAATTGCTTAAAATCTTTATATTAAACTTCCGAAGTTTCCTCTAATAGTGTAATATATTGTATTTCTTTGCATAACTCCAACTAGTTTATTTTAATAGATTTAATATTCTATTTTTCTCTTAGGCAAATATTGGCAAAATGCTTTTCTTTATTACACAAGCTAACATCTTATGTTTCATTACTCTATAAAAAATTTTACCCAATAACCTTTTGAAACTCAACTTACATATCTAAAATAACAAATTTTTGCGATAATTTTCAAAAAATTATCAAAATTATTTGAAATATATCTTCTTTAACAAATATAGTTTTATACCTGAAGTTGATGTATTAATTTCAAAAAGTATTTATACCTTTAAAAAATTTAGAAAGGAATTTAATTTTTTAACAATGCGCGGTAAATTTAAAAGTTATATTTAAATTTGAGAGAGTGTAGCAAACAAGGTACATAATATATAATAATAAATTTTACAGTTGGTGATGACGAATTGTATCTTCTATTACTCGTTATAAAAATTTATTATAAAATACAAAGTTAAAATTTTGAATTAATCCTTATTATCAGTACCATTCAATTCATCCTGCGTTCTAAGTGTCCGATCGCAAAAATTTTGGTAACAAATCTTTTTTATTCCTTAGAAACAGTTTTTAACAAATCTAGCTGCCGCCGAAATTTTCGTCTTATCTGCGATTCACTTATGTTCTTTTTTTAACTTCGCTTCTATTACTTAACTTATTTCAATTAAATAACTTCAGTAGAAAATGTACTCAATATTCGAATTTTCTTAATAAAAGGACTTATAACTCCATGAGTCACCAAGTTTTTAATATTAGAATTGTTATTTATATTTCAAATGAGTACCTAATACCGAATTTTTAGATATGCCAAATAACATAAAAACAACTTAGTTCAACTAAAAGTCTAACATAAGTGAATCGCAGATAAGCCGAAAATTTCGGCGGCGGCTAGTTTGTTAAAAACAATCGGCTAAGCGGCTAGCTGTCAGCCGTGCCACTACGACTTGCTTCTCTGGTCTCGTAACAGATTGACTCAATTCGATCCGACCAGTAGTTTAGGAGATATAGATGCATTACTAAAATGTTTAGCATCAGCTTCATTGTCCGCCGCAGGTAAAATCTTTTCTTTTTTAATATAAATAATGACAATTTTTTGTGCGAATAAATACACAAAAATGCTTAAATGTGTGATTCTGTAAAAATAAATCAGCAAACAAGAGACTAAAGGCAAAATTAAAAAACTAGATTTAGCCCTAAAAAGGCTAAACTGGCAACACTGGTGCCCATGAGCCCATGAGTTCCTGTTTAAGAGTTTGCATGTCTTCGTAGTTGTTATCTTTTGCCTGAGTAGGTATGTGTTTAGCGTTTAAATATTTTAAAACAAATTTTGGTAATGCCAACAGCAGTCATAGTTAAAAAAGAAGCGAAAATGAAAAAAAAAAAAACTATAATAATGAGGTAAATAAGTGTTTTGTTTTTGATTGTATATATAATTGGTAGCATATGTATGAAGAAATAAACTATTTTTACTCTAATTATACAATTTCTGTATTTGCATCAATTAACACTTTTATTTAAAGTTGCTAATTTTTCAACGGCAAATGAAATTGCAAAAAGAAAATTTAATACTGTTATAAGTACATACTAAAAAAAGTTTCTTTGTTGTTATTTAAACATACTTTTTAAACATATTTCACTACTTAACATAATTTCTTCAGAGTAAAATTTAGAAATTTTATTGTATTTATTTTAATTAGGAAATTGTTTTTCTAATTAGATTTGTGACTAACAGTAATTACTTTGAATTTGAAGATTTCTCTTGAATAAACCGAAGGTGGTTGGAAAATAGAGTGCATCAAGAACTTATTAAAGTTTAGGATTATTAATAAAACGAGAAAGGCAATATAATAAGAAGACAAGAAAAGTACTATCTACGAAATATATTTTATTTTCCATATAAATACAAATCTTTTTTAATAAATGATCAATGTACTTATTTTATATTTCCCTAAACTGTTTGCTATTAACCTATTGGGTTTTAAGTATTAAGTAGTCTCAATATTTATGTAGTTTCTTTGACTATACAATTTGCTTTTGTGTTCGTTTAACAAAACAAACAATTTCTTTTATATTGTCATGAAATCAAACAAATTCGCTTTTGCTGCTTAAGTTCTTAACGTATGAGTAATATTAAATATTATATCCCATGATTTCAACAGTGTGTTGTCATTATTAAGAAAGTACTTAGTATTGAAAAAGTTCTTTTTTTAACCCATGGTTGCCATTGGTAGGATATTCTTCTTTTATGCTTCTTGTAAATTGCTTTTGAAGTACTTCTCTTAAAACTATATTTATAAAATGTTTTAATAAAAATATGATTTTAGCTTTATTAATATATAATAAAAAAACCTTTCAATTTGTAAAATTCTCATTTTCTTAGAAATTATTCGCTTCTTTTCCTGCTAAAAATACATTTATTTTAATTTTTTTGGAAGTAATTTTTATTTAATTCCAAAAAAAAAAGAAATACATAATATGAACTTAGTTCTACATTTGAAGAGATGGAAAAGCTCTTTTTTAGAAACACTTCATCGTTTATTTTTTGCTGGGTATCTAAAATCTGTAATAATCATACGCCATGTTATTCCACATAAAATAAAAATCTTTGATTAAAAAATCTTATTATTATATCAAATAAAGTACCACCATAAAAATGCTTTTAAATAATTTTCATTTTATTTGTTTTTCCACTTTATGTTTCAGAAAAACCATTTAATCTTTATATGTATCTCAATATTTTCCTTTATATTAAGCACATTGCAATATTTGTAAATGTTTATAAAGTCTAGCTGTGTATGCTAATGTGTTTTTAGTTCTAATTTGTATTTATTCAAAACGATTAAGAACAAATCGTTACAAAAGTGTGTATATATATATATGTTTTAATATGAGTACATACTTACTTATACTTATAGCAAACACAATGAAAAAAAAAAAAAACAAAAAAACAATGGCTGAAATGTCTGTGTCATCAAAGTCAAAGTATTTTTATTTATACAGATTGAAATTCAAATAAACAAAACACAAAGGCATAACGGCAGACATATGGACGGACAGATATACAACAATACATTACATAAATATGTGGAGGTGTTAATGTCAGTGACTTTTAATGTTTTAAATGGATATGATGACAAATATTGTTAAAGGTAATAATACACAACGCACAATGGATGGAATCCTAATATATTGAATATTCATCAGACAATTCAATCCGATTTGTATACAAAATATCTCATTACCAAAAATCGTACGATATTTTCACCAACTGAAAAATATTTCAGAGAAAAAACATAGTTACAGCATTGTCACTAAATCAATATTATGTTCTCATTGTTAATTTTTATTAATTTTAATAATAATGTGTTCATGATAACAATGTTTTATTTCAGTTTTTTCATTCAAGGTTTACAGTCAATCAAAACTTTAATATTGTTGACTGCAAAAATTTTATGTTTTTAAATATTTCTACCATAATTTTAGAATTAAAAGCAGTCCAAAACACCCAATCGCACTAAGTGCAGAGCCTTTCGAATTCGACCTATTTTATATTTTTTTGGGAAATTATATAATACACAAAAACCCGCGAAAATCCCAAGAAAAAAATTTGTTAATTTTGCCTATAAAGTCCATATTTGTTGCAGGTCTGGAAAGAGCCGTTTTCAAACTCTCTGAAATACATTAAATTTTACGAAACTGTATTCTGTTTGTAGACACATGCTTTAGAATTTTAGAATTTTGGAATTTTAGAACAAATTTTGATATAAAATATTTTATATTCGGGCTTGTCTTTAATTCTAAAATTATTCCTTCGAAGATACCTTTCAGGAAAGTGTAAAATTATTACATATTCTTCAAGAAAATTTTATTTTAGAAAAAAAAAAAATAATGTAGACACTTTTTCGGCCAGAAAAGACAAACAATCATAATTTTTTTAGTTTTAAAATTCCAAATCATTTGGCTTTGATTCGGAAAAGATATCTAATTTATGTTTTCTTTTGTTCGATAGATAATTTTGTTATTTAACTAACTGTGTAAGTTCAAAAAAGTCTGTTAAAAATATTGTGCTATATATTGAAAAAACTAAACCAATATTTTGAAAAATTGAGATAGTTTAAATTTAAAAAAAAAAAAATGGAAACTGCAAGAGATAGATAGCACATTGGTCTTACCGAGGACTTTAAGAGGGGTACCACATACATGAGGGTTATATTTGGCCCCCTTACAAACTCAAAATTATATACTCTTTGCTGCGCCTATGTGCAAGTTTATGTAAATTCAACAAGCCGATTAGATTTTAAAGATTTATTTCCAAAAAGAATTTATTTCTACGCCACTATGTAATGTAAAACAATATGCAATTAGTTACAGGAATCTAATTTAATTTTAATTAATTCAAAATTTAAATACATATATATATATATATATATATATATATATATAAATATTTAGTTTATTTTAAACACGGCGACAGACAAAAAGCTCTATGCATTAGTCACACTAAACTAAATAAAAATAAGCAAAGCTACTTATTTTCAGTTACTAATAATGTACATTGTTGTCCATATCAAATAAACATATTATTATTAAGCCAAAATAACAAAAGTATAATAATAATTTTATATAATGAAAATTATTTTCTTATACTCAAACTATACTCAAACAAATTGCTAAGCCTTTTGTACCAACAATGAAGTTATAAAATTGGTAACAAAAATATAATCGCTGTAACCAAGTTGTTTTTAATATATAATATATATATATATATTAATATATATATTAGTCTGCTAAAACAATTCTTTAAGTTCAAAATTGTTTTTGAAATATTGTTTAAGAATTCACCTTAAGAGCAACGCTTCAAAATTTATTATTAGCCGTAACAACATTGAGTGGGAAACGTGTTAAGCGATCAGGTTTGATTTCTTTTTTTTTACTTAACAATTTTTCATACCCATTTCAAGTTGTTGACGTTGATCATCTTTCACAACTATACAAATTGAGATAATAAAAAAAGAAAAAACGTTGTAAGTTATAAGAATTTTTAGAAAGTGTTCAAAAAGGGGATTTCAAAAAAAAAGTTGACAAAAAAAGTAATTTTTTTTAATGATACTTTTTCTTCTAGAGAAAATAAAGATTAATTCATAAAAATAATTAACATAAAATACTATTTTTATTAACTAAACTTCTGTACTTTTGTAGGAGATCCTCACTAGGACTCCAGTCTTCCCAATCCTCGTCTAACAAATTTAGGACTGAAAGCATGGATTCACAAGTGTTGACCTTAAGTCTATTTAGTTTTCATTAGTGATAATTTAGAAAAAAGGCTTTCCGCCGAGGCACTGCAATGAGGCAAATTAAAAATATAAATTAAGTATTATCGAATCTGTTTTTAATTTTCTCACTCAGGATCAAAAAGATTCGGCATTTGATCTTTTAAATAGTTGTTTAAAACTTTATCATTAGTTTTTTAGCAGCATTTTATAATATTGTAAAACAATAACAAAATAATTAATTTCTTCGTTGGAATTAACAAATAATGCGTCGAGATATTTCAAACATCATAGTTTTATATTATTTAGAATATAGTCTTAAAAAGTTCCCATTTAGTTCTATTTTAAAAAGGCGTCCAAAAAAGTGGCCAGGTGTTCCAGAAAGGGGCAATTGGCGGCTAAAGTCGCCCAATGGTAACGCTGATTATAATAATTATTTTATAGTACATCGGTAATCACCTATAATTTCTTTTAAAAACTATAGCAAATATATCCATAAAATAAAAATGAAATAAAAAGAGATTTAAAAATTCAAATATACAAATATTTAACACTACAAAATGTTTTTACATGTCTTTCCTTTATTTCATGCTTATCTCTGAAAAAATTGAATAAAATTGAACTATATTAGCACATTCGTTTTGGTCTATATTTTTATGAAATATGGCCATTTTATTTTAACATATCCTGCCTTATGAAAAAGCGAAAATTTAGTAACAAATTTACTTTAATTTTTTTACAAAATTGCTCAAGATCTGATATCGGTATAACTAGGAGGTTTGTTAAACTAAATCAAAAAATTTGTTCTAGACTCTACAATTGCCTTTAGAAAGATATATAAAAATAAATAATCTCGAATTAAGTAACACGCTGAGATTTGCTAAAATCTTAATTAGGATTATGTATAAATTTAAATTTATAAATTTAGTTTATCAAATATTAAATATTTAATTTAATAAGTTGATTTTAAAAATGAAATTATGATTGCAAGACAATTTCATATTCACCCTTGCCATTTTTGGTGAACAATAAAATAAGCGTGCAAATACTGCAAGACCCCGTACAAGGTCATTTTCAAGTGAACTTTTAGTTAAAACAATGGAAACAGCTATGTACTTGGAATTATTTGCAATACAATTATATTAAAAATTCAACGTTTCCCCCTTCTAACCACTTATGCATGCAACATTTAACTACACAAAACAGAGAACAAAAATACTGCCATCACTAAAACCATCATAGCTAGAACTTCCAGCAACAATATCACTACAATAAAATCCAATACTAACTACAACAGAATTATTAACATTGTAAGAGTATTAGGCTTGTGGTTGTAGTAGTATTATTGCTATAAAAATTGTTACAACTACATATAAAAAACATATAGTTAGAAAGAAAATATAAAAAAAGAAAAAAAATCAATAAACTTTATTTATGCATGCATTGTATCTTAAAGCAATTAGTGTATGTGTTCGAGTGTGTGCGGTTCATATTTTATTGTATTATTTAGTTTATAAAGAAAATAAAAAACTCTTGTCTCTCAAATTTGTCTGCAGTGTTGCCAGGGGTTGGAGAAAAAGGAGGCTAAATTGAAAAGATAAGGACAGGCAAAAGCTAATTTTTTTATACCCTTCTCTATATGTCATTCCGTTGGTAATTTTCATAATTTTCATATATGGTGGAGAAAGATTGGAATTTTTTTCTGAATTCTGAATTTTTATGCTGAAGAAATAATGTTAAAAATATATACACGCAAACATTTATGCTCAAGCATTCTATGTGTTTTAATTTATTTATTTTTTTTTTTTTTTTTTGTTTAGACAAGCGTTGCTTGTGGAGGAAATGTACATTATAATACATAATATTTACATATTTAAGTATAAATATGAAAATATTATTCTTTTTATTTGTTTGTGTCGAATATAACGCTCTAAATTGTTTAATTTAATATCGTCTTACATTTATAAAATATATAAAAACTTGCTTAAGGATATGCAAACTTTTGTAAAATTCCAAAGTATTAAATTTATTATTTACTAGATTTTATTGGTGCACTTCGCTTCCTTATTTGATACGATAACTAATATTTACTTTATAAGGAAGCTGCTACTCTCCCTTTGCCATTCCCTATTGATATGAAAATTACTTTTAAAACACTTTAATACTTTCATTGTAACAGTCCTTTAGATGAGAAAATTTATAAATACTTTGTATGGGGGTTACCTCTACCCCTGGACCTATCTATCATATTATCATTTGGTCAATGAGATATGAAAAGAAAATTTTCTCACAAAATTTAACGGCTCCACTGTAATACTTCCTTAGATATGCCATAATAAATATTTTATTTTTATGGGGAGTACTACTCTGATCTAAAAATAAAATATTTGAATTTCCTGATGCACAAGATAATCAAACCGGTACATCTGTTCTAGAGTTTTAAAAAAGTTTGCGTAAAATATGGACGTGGTATCCGGTGAAGATTGAACACTAGCTATAACATTTTACAGTACAAGTACTATACGTACGTCAAATTTCCTATAAACAGCTTCATTAAAAACATTATTAATAATGCACAAAATTGAAAAAAAAAAAATAATTTTTTAATAGGGGTAAAATGTTGGTGTCCAATAGAGGTCAAAACCATTAACCACTTCCGGGTTAATACTAATACATACTATGCATGTGTCAAATTTCGTGAAAATCGGTCCAGCAGTTTAGACGTGATTGATACACAAGCAAACATGCAATTAACCAAACAAACTTACGCCTCTTTTTATACCCTACACAACCATAGGTGGTTGGGTTATTGTGCGTTTATGCTGATTTTTGTAACGCGTAGAAAAAATTATCCAACACTCACCTTAAAGTATACCAATAGACCCAGAATTACTTCCTAAATCTATCTAACGACGACCGTCCGTCCGTCTGGCTGGCTGGACGGTTGCAGGGCTGGACAGTTTGCTGTCCACGTAAACCTTGTGCACAAAGTACAGGTGTCAATTTTAAAGATAATTCAATGAAATTTGCACGGGGGACGTTTATAATAGAAAGATGAAGCATATTGAAATTGGTTGTGATCGGTCCATTATTTTACCTAGCTCCCATACAAATGTTCCTCCGGAATAGAGTTTAAACACTTAAAAGTGCCTTAAAAATACGAACATTTTAATGAAATTCGGTACAAAGAAGTTCTTTGTAAGAGTCAGTCTTTGCTAAATTTTATGAAGGTGGGTCCACAATTGACCATAGCTCCCATATAAGCCCCTTTTCCGAAAATTAATTTACGGTTCATATATCCCAGACGAATGCAAGTGTTAAGTTAATATTCGACATAAATAAGTCTTATGTAAGTAGAAACAACATTGCCAAATCTTATGAGAATCGATCCATAATTTACCATAGCTCCCATATAAACCCAATTTCAGGAATCGCCGTAAAGTGAATAAAATCATCTAGGTGTTATTCTGTATTTGTATATTTTACATTTCGTAAAATTGCCCGCAATAATGTAGGGTATCATATAGTCGGTATATTGACTAACAATATCTTCCTTAATCGTTATAATATATGTAAGTTTCAAAGGATTTATAAAATATTGCTTCTATTTCAACTTATAACAAAATATAAATTATTTAAAGTATACTGTATAGGTTGATGTATTTGCAATTACATCCAATATGATGTATTTCATTTTCATATAACACATCTCAACATGGGTTTTTATTTAATTTTTTTTTTTTTTTTTTGCTCTCAATATATTTTGATATTTGTTATAAAGATATTGCAATAAACTTATAATTAGTACATAAAATGACTGGCAATAAAACGATCCAGTAAAAAATGGCATACAAAATTTCCGTACAAATTTGGGTTATGCACAGCGTTACCGCTTGACGACTTTAGTAACCAATTGCCCCTTTTTTAACCATATGTCCACTTTGTTGACCCCTTTTTTAAGTGGAATTAAATGGCGACTTTTGAGGACTATATGACGAGAAACTAAATTGTTTGCAAAATCTTGACCCATTATATTAATTCCACCAAAAAGATTAATTATTTTAAGATTATTTCACAGTATAATGATATAAAAAAGACCCCGAAGAATTTATAAATGAACTTAAAGTTTTAAAAACTAAAGCTAATAACAAAGTTTATGAACAGTTATCTAAAACGTCAAATGCAGATTGTTTTTGGACTGGATTGGAAAAATTAAAAAATAAATTTGATGAATACTTATATTCCAATTTATGTTTTTACCTTGGCTCATAGCAGTACCTCGGCGGAACGCCTATTTTCTAAATAGATAAATTAATTAACAGACTTAAGATCAACACTTCTGAATCTATGCTTTCAGTCCTAAATTAATTAAGCGGGGATTTATAAGACACAATAGTTTAATTAATAAAAAAATGATTTTGTATTAAATATTTTTATAAACAAATCTTTATTTCATGTTTTTGTTTTTATCATATAAATACACTTTAAGAAGTTTTTTTTAGGTAATGAACCCGTTGACACTTTTTTTTTCAAAAAAATCCCCTTTTTTGACACTTTTTAAAAAATCTCAGTGATAACGCTGGTTATACATATTTCATATGAATAATTACCCAATGTTTCGGCGTCAATTTTGAATTATAATTCATTTTGATGAATTTCTGAATTATAATTCCTTTTGATTTCCAAAATTTTGTATGATTTTTTCGATTTTATAAATTTTTTTTTTAATTATATTTATAAATATTATCTGTGGTTAACGAAGTTTATTAAAAATTAATTACCTATAATAATTGATTAAGTTAGTCAATAAAATTAGTTAAGTTATATTTGATTTGGGAATTGAAGCGTAGCAGGCGAAAATTTTAATTAAATATAAATAATCTCGTTTTTTTTGTGTGAATTAATACACAAAACTGATTCTGTAAAAAGAAGTTAGTAGAAGTAAATAAGAAATTATTTTCTTCTTTGTGGAAGTACAAAAAATTTAGTTTTTTTAAAGCAATCAAAAAAAGGCTAAAAAAAGCTAGAAGTTAAAATAAAATTTAGAAGCTAAAAAAAATAAAAACGCTAGATTTAGCCTTAAAAAATCTAAATTGGCAATACTGCTTATCTGTGGCTTGTTCTGTTTTGTCTTTGTAAAACAACAACCTTAGCAGCTGCAATAACTTTAAGAAACTAATAGGACAATTGAATGAAAATGATTGTATTAAATAATTTCCACTTGATTGTTTTCATTTAGTTAAAAGAATGTTCTTTATATTATTACGAACAATGAATACTTTATGTTTGTTTATCTTATGTTTAGCTATTGTTTGCCCTTTTGGGAATATACCCTACAGTCGATATGGAATTTTGTTTATGACAAAATATTTTCTATTTCTCTATTCGAATATACATAATTATAAATTGGCAGAAGTCAAAAGTTCATAAAGTTTGCTTCTCTTTTAATCAGTGAATATAAAAATTCAAAAAGTCAAATTACCCAGCAAATACTTTGTAATGGCTTCTAAATAACAACAAAAATACCGTCTGCATTACATAGAAATAGTTTAGTAACTACTTATTTATAACCCTGTATGTAATTAATTATTTATAATATTTATAAATTTTTGAAAATATTACTTTCTATTGATTTTTTAAATCATTTAATTTATTAAAAGAAGGTTTCTATGAAAGGATCAAATTTGTGTATGAATTAATTTTTAATCTAAGATAGTTTTTAAAATACAACATTTTTGTTATTGTTAGGTTTTTGAAATTAAAATTTATTAAATTCTTTAAGTTTAAAATAAAAATAAATACAATAAAAATAATAAAAATAAAAAAAAGGAAAATGTTTTTTATATCCTGACTTTTCATTAGTAATTTGCAACCTAAAATCTAACTACTTCATATTGTTTTTTCTAATAATGATCTCAGTAATACTTTAAATTAAATGAGGTATTGAAAAGCTTGAAAGTAATTAGTTCTTGCAATGATATTTAAGTAATGACATTTCAAAATGCCTACTTGTAACAATATGGGGTAAGTAGTTGCTTCTAATGACATCGTCATATTAAAATAACGGGTTATTCATATTGTTATCTTCTAAATTCAATACATGCCAATGAAAGCTTTTGATGGGTACTTATTATAAAAAAGCAAATATTTAGAATACCATTTTTTATAAACTTATTAAGAAATCAAGTTCAAAAAGTGAAACTTTCATAAATTAGCAAACGTTGCACAGTGCTTTGTCCCATAGGCAAAAATCAGAAATAAAATTATGCCATAAATGTTGGAAAGCTGACATAACAGGTTTAATAACAATAAAGGACCAGAAGTTCATACAAGTGCATATATTTGTCCTTTACTCCTAGAAGAGAGTAAACTAAATATATTTGCGAATTAGAGAATTTGCTTTAAAATGGTATAGATTTTTTAGTGCACATTTATGCATATTTTGTTGAAAATGCATGTTTTGACATATTTTGCAATAGATGCATATGTTTGTATCAAATTTAGTGCAATATTCCAATTTAAAAATTTTTTTTGTATAGAAAAAAAAATCTGTTGACTTTTGATAAAACGACTTAAGTTTAGACTTCAAAATTTTTAGAAGTGCTACAAAATGTTTTAAAATATTATAAGTTCCATGGACAAACTAATATGTGGTAAGCCATTTCTCCAAAGCTAACAATCACAGTAGGACATTGATTATTATAAAAGGTGCGTTATCAGTAAATTTCTTTTTTATCTCCTATTACGTTTCGAAATTACACAGAATATATAATTTCGTTTCGGAGAAGTATTATCCTAAAATATTCCACAAAACAATATAAAGATAAATATAGACTTTCAGGGTTAAAATTCTAGTCATTTATCTGAAGACAGAATAAGTTCCTTTAATAACGAATTATGTATATGAAACATTTGATTTGTTTGGCATGCGTTTTTGTAAAACTTCGAGAATTGATTAATTCTTTTTAAAGAAGATATCAATATTCTGTCTGAGAGTACAATAAGTTGTATACCCTTAATATCATTTTAGGATAATCGATTTATCATTAAGATCATAACCATTGAAAGAACTGTTGACAATACAGTTGCTACAATTTTAGATTCAAGCAAAGAAATAATAAAATCTTTCTACAATATTTAAAAATGCACCCATCACATCTGTTGATATTGAAGGGTAATTTTCTATGTACAATATTTAAAAATGCACCCATCACATCTGTTGATATTGAAGGGTAATTTTCTATGTACAAAAGCTGTCGAAGATATTTACTGTATATTTAATTTGTTTTCTTTTTAATAAAAGCTAAGAAATAAGTGCATATTTTATTTATTTTTAGGGCATATTTTAATATTTTTAGTGAATGTTTTAAGCACCTGCTAATAATGAATGAAAAAGTTTTCTCTATTTGTTAACAATAGAGAGCGCCAAAGTCATACAGTGTTTCTTTTATGTTTTTAGGAAAAAAATTCACTAAAATTCTATTTTTGAAAATATTGATTTGAGTTTCCAAATTACCGACCTTTTTTCATTCCCGGGAATCAGAAAATTTTTTGCTGTTTTCCCGTGAAAACGGGAATTACGAATTCCCGACAAAATTTTTTTTTAAATTTTTATTCACATTATTAATTCTTAAGTTAAAGACTATTTTCACTTGTTACGCTTTATATAAAACAGGGCTAATCTAGAAGGGGTTAATATAGTACCTAAAATTTATTTAATTTTAATTTTCTATTAACCGAAACCTTTGTACTGAAATTTTACAAGTGGGCTTTAGAGAAAATTGATCCACATTTTCCAGAAAGTAATCATAAAGATAATTAAGAAATATAGTACAAATTTCGATTGATTTGTTCCACTTTATCAGTCAGGGGACTTTTGGAGCAATTAATGTAGAGTAATCATAACAGGTAACTCTGAAATATTGTGCTACAAATGGAACAAATTGTTATTATTTCTTTTTATTTATTCTTTCAGAAAATTTTCATTCGTTTTCTTTACTCAATGGATTGAAGACTGCCTGAAAAATTATTATTTTTATTACTATTACTATTATTATTATTATTACTATATTTTATTTATTTTTTTTTTTTTTTTTTTTTGTTCCATAAATTTATTCGATAGATATTTTTGGACTATTTTAATATATTTTGTTTATAAGTCACAACTGAAAAAGAAACTCTATAATTTTCACATTTAAAAGTCTTTTGATTTGTTGTTTTGAATTTACGTGGTACCATATCCAAGTACATGCTGCCTTGTAGGGAGAAGAGATTTTATTTTGATGTATAATAGCATGTTCATTTTTTTAAAAGCAGTAATCCTGAAATAAACCAACATTTGCAGTTTAACTAAAAGTGTAATAAATTGTTCAATTGAAAAGTGAGAATTTTATAGAAAAACATATTTTTATACCCTACACCACCATAGGTGGTTGGATTATTATATGATTGTGCAGAAGTTGTAACGCGCACAAAAAATCTCCAGACACCCAGCCTAAAGTGTTCGATTCAGAATCACTTTCTAAGCCGATTTGACGATGTCCGTCAAAAAAAAAAAAAAAAAAAAAATTGTGTGAATCGGCCCATAATTAACCATAGCTAGCATATAAGGCCTACTTACGGGAATTACTCTAAATGTATTAACGATCGCTAAAAACCTATCTAATTGTCTAAATAAGTGGATTATGATGAAAAGAATCACAGTTTTGAAGTGGACGATACAATTATTTGGTCCTTGTCTCACTGGAAAAAAAAATTGAAATGATATGGGGAATTGTAGATCGCGAAATAATATACAAGCAAGGACGAAATTTCCCACATAGATGAAATAGCAAGGATTGAAATTTGAGAATTTAAGAGCTTCTATGTCACGCAGATATGTAAAAGTTTTAAAAAATTAGATCTATCGTACTAGATGCTAATGAAGTTATCATTTGTGTATAACAAATCAAAAATGTCTATTTCGTTTAAATTTTTTTATTTTAAATAGAGAAACTAAATTCTTTCGACCTTATTTTAGAAAATTTGGGGTTTAGTGTTAATAAATTTATAAAAAGAATTGAAATCAAAACGAATTTCACACTGTTATTTATCTATATTGTAATAAGTGCTAATTTGTAATTTAGATTAAGAACTTAATTGTGTGTAGCAAATATGAAAAAATTTTACAATTTCAGCTTAAAATATGTGAAATTGTAGAACAAAACATCTTTTTGAATATTCTGAGTGCATATGAGGTGGGCATGTCCTTAAACCGACACTGCTGTTCTAAGTTTTATGTTTCTGCAACAATTCCGCTATTTTTTTTCTTTTGTTCAATTCGTTATATGGGATCAAAATAGTGTGAGTTGATGGTTGACCTTATAAATTGGAAAAGGTGCGACGATTGAAGTAAATGCTTTAAATTATCGAAATTCAAATTCTCTCCAAAGTTAAAAGTAAAGTCCCAAATGTTTCTTTTCAAGATATTCATAAAAGCAAATTCATAATATTTGGATAAATCCAAGATTTATAAAAGACAAATTATTATAAAAATCTAAAACAAAGATTTTCAAAATTTTATTTAACTCGAAACATTGTCTTAGAAAAAACAACTCGTAAGATAGACTTTTGATTCTTGACAAAAGCTGATTTCCTATAAATTTCGGCTTTAGAAATTTCACAATAGTCTAAAAGTAGGCTTTTTAAAATATAACAAAAGTCATTCCGATGTTTAAAATTTTACTGAGTAGAAAGCCAACTTGAAAAATTTAGTTTTAAATTATAAAATATGTCGAAAGTCGAGAAGTCGAATTCTTAATTTTGACTGGATCGAAAATTCATTTCACATAATTTGAAAGTAATTTTTTTATTGTCGAATTTTAATCAAATCTCAAAATCTAAAAGCAAATATTTAAAGGGAAATGTTGAAAAATTTATTTCTCATATTGGCATAAGGACGACTTTTCTAAATTTTAAAAAAATCTATAAGTTAACTTTTCAAAATATAAGTAAAAAAAATTATAAAAATTGATTTTCTAGAAAATGGCAAAAGTCAACTTTTCAAAAATGGACAAAATTCTTAAACAGACTGTCAAAATCATAAAGTCGAAATTTTGCGAAAAAATATAGCAAAAGAAAGGAATTTTACGATTTTTTTTTATTTTTTTTCCAAAAACTTAGCTAAAAATTAAAAAATATAAAAGCTTAAAAGTCGACTTCTGAAAATTTGCAAAAAGCCAAAATATTACCAAAGCCTGACTAAATTCAATACAATGCCATTTCAAAATTAATTATATTTGAAAAAGCAGATTTTGATATTTTACAAAAAGAGACCTCCTAAAAATTAAAAAGACGAAAAACGGACTTTTAAGATTTGACAGTAGTCAAGTTTTTAAAATTTATCAAAAGTATTTAAGTATTTAAAGTTTATCAAAAGTAGGCTTTTCAAAAGACAGATGGCCGACTTTAAAAAAAAAGAATAATAAAAAAATAAAAAATTCGAAAACCCTCTAAATATTTATAGGTTAACATTTTAAAATAAAATTGGACAAAAGTCGAAAATTTGTCATAACAAAATTTATATAAGGCAAAATGTCAACTTTTTCTAACTTTTAAAACTAAAATCGAAAGATTTTTTTTTAACTTTAAAAACTAAAATCGAAAACTGTTTAGAAAACTGTTTATTATCCTTAATGATTTAAAAAAATAAGCAATAAGCTGTTCCCCGATATGTCTATTTCGAACTAAAGTTAAGTGATTATACATATTAAGACACTTTTTACTTATTCTCCTTTACGAAGTGCTTAAAGTAAAGTATTTTTTTTTTCTACTTTATTTCTTCGTTTTTGTTCTCATGTCAATAGTCTGAATAATGTTTCTTTTATAGCTCAAGGGAACATTTTTCTTCTACTTTCTCATTCTTCTACTGAGGTGCCACATCTGCATCAACATTCAACATCATCCTCCTCATCACAATATTTTCTATGCTAAAGAAAAAATTATAAAGAAAAACAAATAAAAAAAAAATTAAAAGTTGTTCTAAATTTATGTTGCCATTGCACGTACAACATGCATTTTGTTTATCTAAAACCTTAAGGGCAATAGACAAAATAATAGTAAAAATAGACAACAACAACGACACCAATGAGAAATAAAAAAGTAAAAGGTACATTTAGACGTTTTTGTTACTGCTGATTTTATGTTGTATCTTGTTATGTTTTAAAACGTTTTACATAAATTTTCTGACATGACTTTAATTTAGAAATGTAAATTTTGTATATGTATGGCACTTTTTTATTTTTTCATGTTACAATTATTATTATACATAACAAAAAGTTGTTAAGGATTTAAATCTGTTTTGGAGATATACATACATATCTATATGTATATTAAAGAGCCCCGAGAAAAAAAAAGTTTCAAATGTACCCATCTAAAACTGAAGATTGGTCTATTCATATATGATTTTCAAAATATTACATCTGACTGTTTAAATTTACGTAAACTGGACCACTTTCAAAACACCTCTAAAAATACGTATTTCTTTCAATATCATTATTAAAATTTTCTTTAAAAGAAAATTATCTACAATTAACTACAATCTGAATCAAAATTTCACCAAAATCTTTTCAAAATTGCAACCTGTTCCAAGTTTCACATGTACAGATAGCCAGACAGATGTGGTCAAGATTTACGTTGGTAGGCGCCATGACGGCCTAACCCCACGGTGGTCTTACCACCGGGTGAGGTACAATGCGCCAACCAACGGCCCCATGTACCTGTCAGGAACACATGGGTGGCAATTTGAAAGACTCATGGTCTGGATAAGTCCACTCCCCCTTGCTTAGGAGTTGGAGCTATCTAACCTCCTGCCGCACACAAGTCGCCAATGTGTTTCAATGCAACACCACATTGGGACTATAAACCCCTTCCTGCGATTTAGGTATAAACCAACAACCACCACGTGAACTCCCCGAAGGGCCTCATCCAACAGCCAGTCCAGTGCGACAACACCGAATCGATGTTGCTGCACCAGGGGCTACTGGCTCCCGTGGTACCAGATTGTGTTAAGTCTCTGGTCAGGCCCCGAAGGTCCTTTTCTTCCATTATAGACCCCAGGCAATGGTGCACCTATATGTACCTGCCAAACTGTTACGCTCTCTAGGACCGAAGCTATCCTAGAGTGCAACATGACAGGATTTTCTCTACCACGTATGAGCTATACATCAAGGACAAATTAATCCAAGAGGACAAGCCGCCGTGGCGGAGCTATCTAAGACAGATGGACATTTGAATTCACTCCTGTCAATCCCGTCAATCTTCCTAAGCGTCATTACAGTTTGTAAAAGCTATCACAGCAACAGCAGCCATAACAAAAACCTAACTGTTTTTTATAAAAAAATAATTTTGGTTTATTTTCAACCGCTGCACAGTGAGGTTGAATCATCAAAAATTACGCTTAATTCAGTTAAGGAGTATAGCGTTCTGTTTATAATTTTGTTGCAATAATTAGCTCATTAGTACATCGAAAAATACCTTCAGGCTGTCCATGCATCAAAAATCATAATTTCTCCGCTTTGAAAACAACAATAAAGTTTGAAACTTCAGCCTTCTTCGGGTCAATAATTTAACATAACAAAATTGGTTAAAATCAAATCAATATTATTTCATTCAGCCTCCGTATAAAATTTTTGCGGATAATATATCAAATTCTTATAAATGTCTTAAATATGTCCATATTTAAGCAAAATTCATTACAGATGAGTTTTATCTAAACAAAAACCATACTACCAAATTTTATGAAGTTCGTTCTGTAATTGACTATAGCTCCCATATAATACCCCCTACCGAAATTTCTCAAAACGTTCATAATTCCTATATCGCATAAATGCAAAATTAAAATGTAATAGATTCATACTAAGACCAGGAATATTCATCTAAATAATTGTTATGTGTCTTTCCAGTAGCGGAATATTAAGATTTTACTAAAGGTTTTTGTCGTATTTTCCTTACTCAAATATATGATTTTATATATTTCGGACATTTTTCAATTGTGTTTTAATGTATCATTGGAATAGTCAAACCTGATGCTATGGAAGATTACAGGTAATTAATCCTTTAACAATAAGAGGGCCAATTTTATGCATTTTGTTCCCAAAAGGTGAAATTAGCAATTTTTGCAAATAAATTACATGGAAGTATGTATTATAGTTAAATATATATGCATTGATAAAAAATATAATAAGTTCCTTTAAAACCACGATATAATCGAATTAAATGGATTTTTGGAAGTTTGAAATTTACACGAATTTATAGTTTTTATGGTAAATATATGCTTTTGGTGACATTTATTTTCTTAATTAACCATTTATTTGAAATAAAAATTGACTTAATTATTTATGGACCCTAAATCCCAAAACATTAATAGTGCAACTAAATATAAATTGCGATGGAAAATATCCAAAATATTCAAACTTTAATAAAAAAAATATTTAAAATAAAATCATAGAAAAAAATGTTGACTCATATATTAAACGTCATTTGCCTTTCATACGTTGTAATTTTTTGATTGAATACCATATTTTTGGAGGTATTTTAAAAATGGTCTAGCTCACGTGAACGAAATAATTAAAGCGAAATATTTTGAGGATTAGTTTAGAACATATTAGTTTTTAATTTAATTTTTTTTTAGTTTATATGGGCCGTTATCAAAAATTTTTAACATGGCTAAAACTGATTTTAATCCTTAATTATTTTTATAGTAATAATATTTTAAATAAACTTGCTTCAGGTATGAACTCAGAAGACTTGTAACTAGTTGAGTGTAGTGTTACTGCCAGTTGCCCCTTAAAAAAAAAACTGATTTGATGAATGCTTATATCCTTATGTATATTTCAGCGGGACTTTTTTTTTCCAAATTATCACTAATGAAAAATAATTTGTCCAAGAGACTTAAGGTCAACTTGTGAATCCATGCTTTCAATCCTAAATTTGTTAGACGCGGATTTGCAAGATTTGCATTTTTTAAGAGTCCGAGTAAAGATCGAGTACAAAAGTGCAGAAGTTTTTTTTTCATAAAAAGAGAATTTCATGGTAACTAATTTTATTTATATTATTTTTTTTTTGCAATAATAAAAATTATTATAAAAAAATTATTTTGTTATTAACAAAATGAAATGTAGTATTTTTTCTTAAAATAGTATGTCTTTTGTTTTTCTTTTTATCAAATAAACAAATTTTTAGTAGTTTTTTAGGTATTAAAGCAGTTAGTGCCTTTTTTAAAAAAAATCCCCTCTTTGGACGAATTTATATTTTTAAATCGACTTTTTTGATCACTTTTTAAAAATTCTCAATACTAGCGCTGATAGATAGCAAAATTTTAACACCATAAGTTTCATTTTATAATCATAATTGATGTTCAAAATACAAAAACTTAGAAAAAGAGCTTAAAATTACTTAAATTTTTTCCATTCTTCTACACTTTTTGTTCCCACGTTTATATATTTTGATCTCATTCAATCTTATATAAACTAATTGTACCCTGTGGAGGAATACTACATCTCCTCTGCTGTTGTAGAGTTTATCAACAGTTAAATACAGGGTAATCGAATTTTGATGACAAAATCTTTTTAATTTTAAAATTTTTTTGACTGGGGTCTGTGCGTCCCTCAACGAAATACAAATTTTGATAGCTGATAGCGTTTGATAGTTGTAGTAATTATGCGTATTTTGCGCTTCATCTCGTTGAAAATTAAAAAAAAAAACATAATTAGTATTTCGCGAGGCACATTAGTTTTTCGAAGGAACATTAAAAATAAATTTAATACAAAAATTTATGGACATTTTGAAAAATACGCAAAAATATTAATTTTTTTGCCCTCCTGAAAAAATGTGCTTTTTGAGATAGAGGGTTTTCAGCATAAGCCCTTGATATGCTATTTTAATGAAAAAAAACTTACAAAAAATAATTAATATTTCTTTTCAAAAAATGAAAAAAAAAAATAGAAAACAGAAAAAATAAATTAAACTAATTTAAAAATTTTACACTTTTTTTCCTTTAAATGATACGATTATTGTTTGTATTCAAAGTCATATTTATTATTACACGTAGTACATGTAAACAACATAAGAATGACTCTAGGGAGATTAACATTTATCAAAAATACAGATAATAAGTGTAAGAAATGAGGAAGCGGCAGAAGAGAATATAGCAAAAAGAAAGAGAAACACCGGCTAAAGCAACACAGACAAACGTAATTTCAGTAGTAAACACTGGGGGAACCAATCGATTAACTGTCATTCGATTATTCGATTAATTTTGGTCGAATAACTGTTGGAATAATTTAAAATTGTCTGCTTTCGAATAAGGAATAAACCGTGAAATTTGTTTCGAATAACCGAAATTTAGTTATCTGAAGTTAAAAATTTAGAACTTTTTTTATTTTAACATAAATTTATGTCAACTATATATTTTTTAAAATGTCAGTTATAAACCGGTAAAAATAAATAAAAGTAATTTTTAGGGAAGTTCTAAGTTCTTCTTCATTACTTCCATAGTATTAAAAAGTCTATGTTTTTTTATGTGCTTCAGAGTTATTCAAACAGCATCGAAAGATATTATTAAACATGAAAAAATATATAGTCTGTCAAGCCCGACCATATAATGCCCTACACCATTTTGTAAGATAAGAATACACTGAGGTCCCGGTCTGCGCCGTTAATGAGGACCGGAGAATTGCCACGCAAACTGAAACGACCCAAATCGAATTACTATTTTTCTATTTTTTCAATAATTGTTTCCAGAATAAAAATATTTTTACATTTATTTTTTTGCAAAAACAGGTGAAATTGAAATTCTTATACAAATTCTATTTTTACTTAACTTAATGCAGAGAATTTAATCCAATTTTTTCCATTAACATTTTCTTCTATACCTTTACACCAATTATTAACAATGACGAAACTCCTTATATAGTGACGCAAATTTAAATCATAACGTAGCTTGAGTGTACAGAATATTACGTTGATACTAATATTTATATGAATTTATGCACTTTAGGGTGATTTGCGAAAGTGTACCTTGTATGGCAGCTGTGGTAAATTACGGAGCGATCGACTTAAAATTTGTCATTGTAATTTCTACTTATATAAAACATATTTCTGCTGAATATAAACTTCAATTAAGATTTGTATGAGATTTGTTCACGTTAAAGTGATTTTCGGAAGAGGGGTTTATATGGGAGCTATGATCAATTATGGATTCATCTTCATGAAACTTAATATAAAGATTGATATTTATATAAAATTTCTTCGCGGCGCATTCAATTAAAATATTGTTGTGTTTAAGGGATTTATGATTATTAAATGGAAGGACATTTGTATGGGATCCATGAGAAATAATCGATTGATCATAACCAACCAGAACTTCTTGTGAAAATTATTTGTGCCAAATTTTTTTGAAATTTTTTTATTATGAAAAATATGAGAATTTGATTACTAAAACTTTATTTTTATTTATTCAGTATTAAACTTTTAGGGAATATATTTTTAGTCGAATTGTTGAGCTATGGAATTTTTACATTTCTTTCGCCCAAAAAACTCGATATTTTACATTAATTTTCTGTTTTTTGAAATACGAACAAAAAAATAAAATTAAAAAATTTTAAAAGAAATATTTCTATAAATATTGAAAAGATTACAATGGTTTAAATTGCATTATTTTCAAATTAAATTAATTTAAAAAAACTCATGATGTATTTAATATCTAAAATTACTGATTTCCAATTTGAAATTAGTCAGATAAAAAAATATAATTTTTTTTATTTTTTTAAATCTGATTTGCAGCCTGATATTTGTAAAATTCGCAGAAAATTTTTAGTGGATTGTAAACTGCTTTGATTGATTTAAATTAAAAAAATTTAGACATACACATTTAATTTTTTTCAAATTAAATAAAATCATCAAGTCTTGAATAAAATTATTTAAATATTTCACTGTGCAGACGAAAAGTCTTATGTATTTTTCATCTTGCAAAAACACAATTTATATTTTATATGAAAGCAATACAAAAGCTACAAAAATTAAGTATTAATCCTTTTGATTACTTTGGAAAATGAATGATCAATAGGCAAATAATTAGAAAAATTACTTTTCAAGTTGTAAAACAATGTTTGAATAAATTATATAACTATGTGCTATAGAATTTTTGAAATACAACTAGACCTATCTAAGTCCAAGTTATTTTATGATCAGGTCAAATGATTTTCGCATTTTGTATGTGATGACGCTTTCCTGGCTTAAAATATTCCAAATATTATTATTTCTCAAATTTAAAATTCAGAATTGTTTATTTTTGCACTCGTAATAGTTAATGACGTGAGGATTTTTCTACACATAGAATATAGATTTGTTCTGGCTACAGATTTTTTTTTGCCAATCGAATACATTCTGCTCAACGTACTACCAGTCAAAATCGTTGTAATTGCCAAATTTATCTTTTATCAGAACCGAGAGTGAAAAAACAATCGTTTGCGATAAACGAATTTATCATCACTTAAACTGGTTGCAATTACCGAATAATTCGATCCCTAAAATAATGTTACAACACAAAGACTGCACAATTATTTAAAATAATTATTATTTTTAGTTATATATATAATATTATTATTTGTATTTATATTACCTCAATTCATCGGATAGAGGAAAATGATAACGCCAATATCTCACATAGTCTTCGCTTTAGATTCCACAACCAGAATTTTGGTTATTCCTTCCGGAAAATGATTGCATATGTACAAATTAACCTGAAGCTGGAAACCTGTTTAACAATCAATTACATGGAAGGCAATGAGATTGTTATAAATATGGGTACACTCAACTTAATATAAACATGCTATATTTATATATCCGTACAGATGCTCATAAGGTAGCAATATATAGTGAAGCTACTCCTGTAGTACGACTACGCCTATTTTTTTTTTACAAACAATCTGTAATTACCGAAAGAAAATATACGTGTACATGATAACTTACCCTTATTTCAGTTTATTATGGATTTGCTTTTATATTGAAATTTTAAATAGATTTTTATATTCTCCACAAATTATTTTTATTTTTATATATTTTAAAATTATAAAAATGTCAAAGAGTATTTTTAATTTTCAATCAGTAGGTATAATAAATATTTGTCGGTTAGGAACTCCGGATGTTATTTTGTATGTAGCAACCGAATATTTATGGTTAGTATGATGATTATTGATTACAGTTACTGAAAACATATTTTTGTAAATATTTTTTATATATAATTCTGCTTTTTAATTATAGCAAGCAATAATTATAATATAAATATAAATTTATTGCAGTTGTGCCTATCGAATGCTTTAATTGATTACTCTATGGTGTGGAATGATGAAATTAAATTTTTTAATGATTGTATAGACTTCATTACTGTTATAATGATGATTCTGCAGTTATGATTATAAAAAATTCCTGGGATTAAGAAATTTTCCACAATAATAAAAATGTTTTAGTTAATTATATTAAATGTTCTTTACCG
The DNA here is from genome assembly GCA_932274085.1 of Protocalliphora azurea. Taxonomy (NCBI): domain Eukaryota; kingdom Metazoa; phylum Arthropoda; class Insecta; order Diptera; family Calliphoridae; genus Protocalliphora; species Protocalliphora azurea. Next base: position 117,939,939 of record OW026521.1, read on the forward strand.
TTACTGTCTACCTACCGACTTTTTTTTCTGTGTGCATATAATTTGGAGGAATCCAGGTTTTAATAAAATTCGAAATTTAAATTTGTTCCAAAACCAAAATCAAGGGATATTTGAACATTATTGCGTTATCGGACATTAAACAATATCGTATCATTGCGAAACTGGTCGCGTTATTTCGGACTAAAGCTCTTATACAATTATGAATTATCAAATCAAGCCAATCTATCATGAGAATTTGATTGCTTTTTCACAGAGAATTTTTGTAATATTTCAAGCTAATAAAAAAAATAAATAATATTTTCAAAAATATCAATCGCTATGGAAAGCTATTCAAAATAGTTAAGAAATATAGCAAAATTTAATAGAAAGTGGGATTATTTGCTAATATTAATATTTCATGTACTTAGTCTATATGAAAGAATAGCAAATCAAGGTACTTAAAAATATTATAGTTTCTAAACTTTTCCAATAGCGGTTTTTTTTTATCAAAATTCGAAAAATCATTGTGATTTGTTTAGAGTTCCACTTTTTTTGCTCGCTCAAATATACAACTGCTAAACTTTTTTTTAAAAAACGTTTAATAATTTTCCTTACGTACAAACCTGTTCGAAAAAATTGTATAGAACAAGAGTCCATGGCCACAAATATTAAAATCACAACAGAATTGTTACATCAGGTTACGCTATAAGCAAAATATGTGCGAACAGAGATCACATCATACAGCATTACTTTTTCTATGCTCGGTACTGCAAGTCGAACAAACTTTAATTTTCATCAGCAAAATGCACGCAAACATATCAATATTGATTTTGACTTTTATGCCACAAAGATCTTTCTCACACAGAAAATAAAGAGAGCTACGTTAGAAAGACTGATTTATTAAATAGAGCTGAATTAATAGAAGACTTTGTACACGCGGAGAAAAAAACATGGCTACAGCATTATCACTACAACAATATTATGTTCTCATTGTTAATTTTATTGAATTTTAATAGCTTTGTGTTCATGATAACAATCATCAATTTTATCATTAAATGTTTACACTCAATCAAAATTTTAATATGGTTGACTGCAAAAATTATATGTTTTTAAATGGTTTTACCAGAAACAAAATTTTGTTAATATGAAACATATCATTACTTCTACAACCATCAAATATTTGCAGTATTTTTCTTTGTTCTTAAATCATATTCTGTATTTAAACGATATTAAATATTATTACTTCTATAACTACAACTATATTTTTTCTCTGCGTGTAGTATTAGATAAAAAAAAAAATAATAATTTTCTTCATAAAAATTGGCGATAAAACTGATAAGATGAAACCTTTTTTGAAATAATTTGATCTATATTATGTTTCTATATAACTAGATATTTCAATAGACTAAATACTATAATTAGTGTTATTTATATGTTTTACATATATTCCTAAGGCAACTCGGTTAATCGAATAATAAAAATTGAATACCCTAGTAAATACAGTTACTTAAATACATGTGAATGTTAACGGGAAAACATAACCAATATTTTATTGCATTTTTTAATCACAAAAATTGCCTCGCATGTTTAATAATAATTTGTAAAATCATTTCAGTTCTTTAATGTATTTTTGTGTAAACATGTACAAATATTTAGATATACATAAATATGAGTGTATATAAAATTGTCCATATACTTCGGGTATAACTAATGTAAATTGTTATTAATGTGCTAGTATGCGTGTATATATGTAAATAATCCGTAAGAAGTTATTTGAAACCTTTAAAAACTAGACAGACAATAAACAAAGTAAAATTTTAATGATATTCACATATTAGTACTCAAAATCTGTCTGTCTTTTTTGTAACTTTAAAAGCCATTAAAGAAATTGCCAGTCTCAATATTTTATGCTTAATTAATTTGTTATTGATTGAAAGTAATGACTAATGTTAGTTAAATGTCAATGAATAATTTTCTGCTCTATTTGCGTTTTTTTTTACGTAAGTATATAAGTTTTCAAATAAGTTTCTTTGAAATATTTATTTAAGTTTATAGTTTCTATTATATTATAATTTGCGAACAGATAACTTTACATATATTCTGATTCTTCATAAAAAAGCAGAATAATGCAAATTATTGAACCATCTGTCCGCAAAAATCAATTTTATTATTGACTGCTAATGAAATCTAAATAAACTGTTTACTATTTTTCATATTACATATGAATTACCTGTGTAATCTATACTAAATGTTTACGTTAATGTATAGGCTTAGTTATGCAATTAATATATATTATGAAAAAGATCTAAATTTTTAGCGATTTTTAGAGAAAATCAACGAAAGCTTTACATAGATAATTTTAGAGAAAATTTTGAATTAATATATGCTTGTGATTTTCTTTTTGTAAGTACTTAAGTTTATTTAAATATATGTAAGTTTGAACTATGGTAGGGGGTATTACACAGAAAAAATTATTACCGTTAATTTTCAATAAAAACAGTTGTTTAATTTTGCATCCTAATTTAATAAATATATTCCAGTAAATATAAATTAAAAATAAAATTTAAGTAAAAGTTTATTAGTAACATTTTATTGCTCACTTAAATTTTTAATGTATTCAATCATCCACATGATTGATTTGATAAATTTTTTAATTGGAAAAAAATTGGAAAATTAATAATTTTGGTGAGAGGTGCAAACTTAAAAAAAGTGTTTAATTGAATGAACTATCTACTAATATATTTGGTGCTTGGTGACTTTTTCCTGTGAATTATACTATATGAGGGGGCGGAATCATACCAACAGCAATTGATAGCATTTGATGAGTGTAATAAACCCTCCAAAGAAGGATTTGTTTGCATTAAAAAAATTGTATTAGTAAACTTTTGTTTTTTACACCAAAATAGTCTAAGATAAATCGATATATATATATATATATATATATATATATATATATATATATATATATATACGTGGTTACGGAACTTTTAAAGTTCATGAAATGCAAAATTATTAGTAATCTTGTTAACGATTTCAACAAAACTTTGAATTTAGTATTATATAAGAAGTGTGAAAAATGATAATAAGTCGGGTGAATTTTTTATCTTTGGATACCCCTAGTAAAATTCAATGAAGGATTATCTGTAGAACATTTTAACCCATTAAATACAGGTATTTATCAATTTTAATGTTTGGTGTTAGCAGTGAGAAAAAAGATCAAAAAAGACTAAATGGGCCAAAAAATAAGGCCATAAAAATATTTTTTTTTTCAATTTGAAGACTTATTCCCATAAGTTTTTGATATTTTTTGAAAGATACTATAATAAATTTATAATTAAAACATAGAACGGCATAAATTGTTACAAATTTTCTTCATATTAAAATAACTTAATATTTCAAAATGTAGTTTGGGTGAGTTTTCACTTGTAAATTATTTTTTTCAATTGTATTAATGAATAGTAAATCAAATATAAAACAAAAACATTTTGAGGCTAAAAGCAAAATAAAAGGGCTATATTTAGCCTTAAAAAGGCAAAACTGGCAACACTGTTGATGTTATTTCTTAAAAACGGACTAGAAATGACACTTTATGAGGAGAGATAAATAAATTGAAAGCTCTAATGAAATATTCCTTGTTAAATACTCCAAATATTTATGCGAAAATATTTATATTCCTTTTTTCGACAGGAACAATTTAGAAGGTCATTAATAAAAAAAATTATGCCTGTCATCGAAAAATCGTTTACACTCACCAAATGCTATCAATTGCAGATGAAATGATTCTGTCATCAAAAATACTGTTGCACAGTGTTAGTAGTATCTTGGTCAAATTTCAACTTCCTTAGATGATAGGAAATTAAATTATTGATGTGTCATAAACTAATCCCCAAAATATTTAAGATCAATTATTTAGCTTTCGTGAGCTGCGCCAATTTAAAAATACCTCCAAAACTATTTCTTTCGAACGATATATAAAAAGTATAAAAAGTCATTGACTGTAATAATAATAAAATGAAATATTTTTTGCAATGAAAACTGTCCACTTCCATTATTGTACGCCTAGAATTTTTATCCCGAGGATTTCCGGGACGAAGTACTTGGATATTATGCTGGTTTTACATTTTAGAATTTTTACCATTTTTAAAAATCCTAAATTCAAAAAAAAAAAAATGTCAATTGACCATGACCAAGTAAATATATGGTTAGATGATTGCATTGTCTTGCACCCAGTTCGATATAATTAACTCAAAAAAGTTCATTGTAATACTAAAAATAAATAATTTCCGAACTAAGAAGTACATAAATGGCGAAACTACTTAAATATTTGAAAATTCTTTATGTTTGAATCCACTTAAAAAACTTCATCAATTTTTATATATTTCAGACTAAAAAAATCCCTCGGTGTTCAAGGTGATTTCAAAAAAATTATTCTCGAAGACATGTTTATTTATGGTTTCTTAAACATGTTGTGATGAACGTTATTCAGGATTATTCCTTTAAGTTTTCATTCTCGGTGATGAATAACCAGATACTTAAATAGTAAAACACATTTAGATTTTTTAAAAATAAATAAATTTTTAATTTTTTTATCCGATATAAAATTTTATTAATATAAAAAATATCATCATTTCTACAACCATTAAGTATTATCAATTTCCTTGTTCTTAAATAATATTTTATTATCAAACCATATTAATATTATTATTATTTCCATAACTATAAAATATTACAAATAAATATGCTTTTTACAAATATGGTTGAAAAATTCACAACTTGTTTGTTTTTGAATATATTTTTTTTAACATTTGTTCTCCAACTTTATTATAATTTTTATTTAGTTTATACATGAATTAATATAAGTAGATAAGGTTTTGTTATATTTTGTGTGATTCATTATTTTGAAACAAATATAACAGAATATAAAGATAGGATAATATAATAAGATGGAATAATAATATAATAAAATGAAATTATATTCTGATAGAACGAAATAATAATGTAGTAAGATAGTATAATAATATGAAATTCGAATCATAATAGGAAAAAACGAACCATAAAACTGGACAAAATATGATAAAATGGACACAATTATTATTTATAATCACATCAATTTTTAACATAACAAATTTTAACATAATATTCCAATCGTAATATGTTGCACCGAGGAAAACTCTATTTTTTTTCTCCGTGCATTCAGAAAAAAAATAAAATAGAAAAAGAGCTGAAAAAGTAATGAATTTAGGATTGTGTTGTCATTGGAAGGAAGTACTTAGTGCTAAAAAAGAGCTGCGGAAGTTATTTTTTAACCCGTGGTTATCACTGGTAGGATGTTCTTCTTTTTTGCTTCTTGTTAACTGCTTATGAAGTATTTTTTTTAAACTATATTTATTAATTTTTTAATAAAATTATGATTTCAGCTTTATTAATAGATAACCAAAATAAAAAATGTTTATTTTCTTAAAAATTATTCACCCTTTTGCCTGCTAAAAATACATTTGTTTTTACTTTTTTGAAGTATTTTAGTTCTACTTTTGAAGTGGTGAAAAAAATGTTTTTTGAAAGTTCTTGCTAGTTTTTTTTTTTTTTTTTTTGCTGGGTATATGAATATATTTTTAATATAACAATGAACAAATAATTTTAAATTTAAAATGGCTTTTAAAATAAAATTTTCATACACATTTTTTCTCTAAAATATATTTAAAATTTAAAATTTATTTGTGAATACGCGTATTAATGTATATGTTATTTGTTGCCCAACAGAAGTATTTACTAAAAACTATGTTCAATACCTATTACAATTTATAAAAATTTACTAAAAAAAAGCCATCTTAAATCATATGCTTTTGTTTTAAAAGTAAATATATTAAATATAAGTAAAATACAACTTTTTTTGCTTATTTTTCATACTTTTTAAATAATATTGTATTTTTCTCGAATACGCGGGAATTCCCGATAATGCTCTAAATAAAATCAAGATTTTCGGTAGTTCAAAAATGTCATTAAATTAAAAATCCTATGCATATCCCTTTCTCAAAATGAATTGCTTAATTTCAATTATTTTTGTTAGAATGTGAAATAAATTATTCTAATACTAAATAGTGTTCTTTTTTAGTTTTTGTAGAAAATTATAAATTATATTGAATTATTGGAGGCTATTGCTGATTTAGGACTCTTCCAAATAAATAACATAGTAAACAAGCTAGACAAATTACCTGATCTTGTATTTGTTAACCAACTTGAAGAATTTAATATTCTTCACATTAATCCATCACCCCACTCTTGAAATAAGCATATGCGACGAAACAAAACTACCATTACAATCCAATTTAAAGATGAGATGGTTTTTGATTTTAGAAAAGCTGATTATTCCATATCAAAGCACCTACATTGTTCTGAAAATTGGTTTGAATATATTCCTTACAATAAAGTATGCCCTCATAATATTGACTTCATTTTGAATAAAATCTATGATGGTTTTTTTAAACGATTTAAAAAATCAATTCCAATGACGAGAAAAAGAATTGTACATGGATCGCCTTGGAATACAAAGCAGCATAATAGCTTGAAAAATTTTAAAAACAAACATTATAGAAAATACAAAAAGTCCTGTTTATCTATTGATTATATGAGATATTCCATATCAAGATCAGTTTACAATTCAGAAAATATCCAATATTACAATAATTATCTTTCTAAGGTAAAAGGAAACTTTAAAAATAATCCAAGATATTTTTACAAGTTTGTAAATTTTAAGAATTAAATCAGCTTTCTAAGTATCCATATCTAATTCATAATGCAATCCTAAAAAATTTCCCAGCATTAGAAAATTCTATGGTAATGAAAAATGACAGAATCTAAAATTTGTTGATAAATATGGACTTTTGGGTGTTCCAAGCTGTGTTCTTATAAAATGTTTACATTTTCTTATATCTCCAATAACCTACTTTTTCAACATATCAATATTTGGTAGTTATTTTCCTGAAGTGTGAAGAAAATCTCATATTATACCTTTGTTTAAATGCGAAAGTAGATTCCAATTAGAGAGTTATTGCTAAACTATGTTTTATTCCAAAACTTTTCGAAAAGATAATTACTGAAAACCTTTCTCATCAATTTGTTTGTTATCTTTCCCCATTCCAGCATGGATTTAGAAAAGGATGTTGTACCACTACTAATCTTTTGAAGTTTACAAACTTAGTTATAACTGAATTTTTATTCCGGTTTACAGGCATACACAACATAGACATATACAGATTACAGAAAAGAAAGAAAATCAATTTGATCTAGTCGAAGAATTTCTTGATTAAATTATCCTTTAATTCTCACGTTTCACAAATCGTTAATAAGGCAAAAGGAGTTTTAGCTTTCCTTTCACATCAATAATTCACATCTCCCGTAACACAAATCCTGGAATATGCTGCCGTGATCTTGGATCCTCAATACGAAGTTCATATAAAGAAAATTGAATTTAATTTACCATCATACGAAAGTCGATTACAGCTTACTAATCTCCCTACTTTTGAAAGTTGGAGAAAATATGAATATTTCGTTTGTAGTATAGAGCCACAAAGCTCTAAACTCTTTATGTTAATGGTCTTGTTACAAGAATTTCATATTGTAAGATTCATTTTTACACAGAAGATGTTCAACTTTACATCAGTAAAAATGTCAGAGACATAAATACATTTATTGTATGTATTGAAAGTTTAAATTCTGATCTAAAACATGTACGTGAGTGGGCCTGTATAAATGGATTATGTATTAATCTGAATAAATATAAATGCATTCATCACCTTATCAAAGAAATACTGTAAATTACCTTAATAATAATTAATAATCAATTAATAATCAAGTAATCGAAACTGTAACGTATGCAAAAAATCTGGGTGTCATATTTAATAATACTCTTATTTGAAGTAATCATGCTGCTAAATCTTACCTTAATCCAACTTTATTATATGACAGTGAATTGTTTGCAAGTTGTGATTCAGTAAGTAACAAAAAATTAAAATGACTTTTAATGCTATACTTAGATATGTTTACAATTTGAGAAAATATGGTCATATCTCTGAGTATTCAAAAAAGTTATAAGATATTTCATTATCTGAATTGTTATAGATACGAGTATTGACATTATTGCACAAAACGATATATTCACGGAGTCTAACTTACTCGTATGATGCATTAATTTTTGCACACTTCATAAAGCCAAAAGTTATAATATCCTTTCGCTTTCGAAGCCTTGTCTCTGAGTGCAAATTTTTAATTAATGCAATTCGTCTTTGGAACTCACTACCTTCAAGCATTCAGTTTATAAGCAGCACAACAACTTTCAAGAAAAAAATGTATGATATGTGATTAAAAAATAAATTGTAAATACTGCTTTGAGATACGACTGTTTGAATCATTATAACATAATATATGTATAATTTTTAATTTTGAGAATACTTATACCCATTTGTAATATTAAAATTCTAATTTTGTATAATCTTACATTGTAAAATTAATAATAAGTTTATTAAACGATTCAATTAATTCCGAGTTCCAGCTTCGTAATATCGAATTAATTCGTAATCCCAAATCGTTCAACTAGAAATTATACTCCTTTAAAAGTCAAATATTTTCTAACCAATTATACCAACTTTGATCCCATGAGACATATATGCAATTAATTCAACAGTTTTTATCCATATATTGATTTCTCATTAAATTCAATCCGTATTATGAGGAATATTTTTAACTTAGTTAGATGTAAAGCTATGTTCACATTTGGCAAATATCTGATCAAAATTGCATGACCACTAGTTTTATAAAAATATTCTGTGCCGTTATTTACTCTTGCAAACGTTTCGTAAGAGAAAACAGCGTCAAACAAAATTCGATAAAATGTTAGCTATGATCAGTGATAAGAAAAAAAAGTCCCATTAAAAAAGAGAAATTAGGAAATATATTATCTAGTGGTTACGTCATTTTGGTCAAATATTTGACTAGTCTGAGCGTATCTTATCGAATGATAATGAAAAACATTTTATTGTAACTAGCTTTAAGAATAATATGTATGTTAGCCTGTAAAAATTGTAATTTTATTGACTATTAAATAAATAAATTAATTAAGACATACTTCGTCTTAAATATTTATAATAACCTGAAATTGAAAGACAGATGGACGGAACGACAACATTAAAATTTTAGAAGATTTAAATCTGTGTCAGTTAATTTTAGCGTGACTAGTCTTGGGATATTCACTTTTAGCATAAAATATTAAATATTTTATATTTAATTTTTAATATTACTATTTTCTCCAACAAAATTAATAATATTAACTAATATGAAAAATTATTCTCATAGGTATGTAATTTTGTTGGAACATTTTATATATAATATTGCAAAGGTAATTTTGCAAATTCTAAACCTGTTGAAGTATTGACAAGTGTTTTGTTGGTCTTATGTATGACTAGTAGGGTATCTAAATACAGCAATAAAAAACAAACGAGAAAGAAAGATATAGTCGGTCAAGATCGACTTTATGATACCCTAAACCATTGTGTACGAGCAAAAAAATTAGGAAAGGGGACTTATATTACACCAGTGACCAATTTTACTAAACGTAAAATAAAATATACAAATACAGAATAATGCGCTGATACTATAATCTAGACGATTTTATGCATTTTAGGGCGATTACTGGAAGTGGGTTTGTATAGGAGCTATGATTTATGCACGTTAAAATGATTTTCGAAAGAGGGGTTTAAATGGGAGCTATGGTTAATTGCGGACCGATCTTCATAAAAGTTAGTAGAAACATTAAAAAATTCTTATTTCTAAGGCATTTTGTTGTTTGTTGTGGCTAGGTGAAATAATGGACCAATCACAACCAATTTCAACAGGCTTCGTTCTTGTATCATAAAAGTCCCACATGTCAAATTTGATTGAATTATTTCTGAAATTGCGACTCGTACTTTGTACACAAGTTTTACATGGACTGCCAACCAGCCAGCCGTCCAGCCAGTCAGCCAGACGGACGGACGGACATCGTTAGATCGATTTAAAAAGTGATTCTGAGTTGATTGATATAATTTTCTATGCCTTAAAATGTTAGCACAAACGCATAATACCTCAACCACTTATGGTGGTGCAGTGTCTAAAAAATTGAAAATCTTTCCATATGTAATTCAGTCAGCGCAGGGACGAAATATTATAAAAAATATCATAACACATCTATCGTAGACATTTAATAAAATTTAAATAATATAGTATTAAAACTAAATATTTTCCAGGGAATTGCATGCTTTAAAGAGAAAAAATAATTTATTTCCAACATAAAAATACCTACAGATCTTCGTGGAAAAAATAACCATCAATCTGAGTATACATGCAATTGAATAAATTCTACAATTCAATGAATTTCCTTAAATTTTGCTACAACAGCTATGTATTATGCTCACGTCTACATATGTATATATTTTTTATTTTCCTTTTAAACTGTTTTTTTAACATTGCTCTCAATAGTATTAGTACGTTGAGTTTTCAATAAAATGGCAGAACAGAAAACTGAAAGGAATAAAAATAATAAGAAAAATAATGCTGCTCTCGATTAAATATAGTATTTTAAACTGAACGAGACTGAAAATAACCAAAAAATATTCAATGTTCTTCCAGAAAAGCATAAAAGCCAACAAAAACAACTCTAAGAAAAATAATTTTATTTCATCATATGTATATTGCATACATTTAGGTGTTTACACCCAAACAAATATACATCTCTGTTGGTATTTAACAGTAATGGCACTATTCCTTGTTGTTGCTCTTTATGTTGTTTTCTCAATAACCTAACTGACAAATACCCATCACAGTTACTATAGTTTTTATTTGTGTGTATAGTTTTCCTTACGTTTTAACCCACCTTTGGCGCCATTTGGTAAACGCCTACACCTGTGCAATAGCATGCCACAACTATCGAAAATTCACTGGAAAGCATGAGAAATATTTGCATAGTTTTTGTTGTTTTGCTGTTCTAAAGGGCTTAAAAACAAAAACGAAGTAAATATATTCTTGTACCTTTTTTAGAAATGTGAGTGTTCAACTGTGTTTATGTGTGGCAGAGTATGTATAAGATATTGCGTTTGCAGGGGATTTTTACACGAAATATTTACAGTGAGGAGGATATAAATGTGGGAATATATTTTGTTTTTGATTAATATTAAATAACATAAGGTATATAAAGTGGGTCCAGTCATAAATATTTTGATACAAGTTGTTCCTCTATTACGACAGAAAAGTTGAAACAATTTTAAGTTGATTTTTGTATACCGAATAAGAATGTTGGACTAATCTGTTTGGTTTTTTTCCTTTATCTCAAACGGACAATCATCTAAGTGTTTATCTATCACCTCGTTAAAGTAATGAACTAATACCGCACAGTGCGTGAATTCATATAACGAGAGGCCGAAAATGGAAGAAGTTTTCGCACTTAAATATTATGCTTAAATATGGAAAAATTCAAAGTTTGTTCAAAATCGCAACAATTATACCCTTCCTGGAAGCGAAGAATTGAACAAAATCCATATTAACGTCGGAATTTTATGAAAGTTTTTACATATCTTATGTGCGTAATTAAAATTTTTGTCTGCCTTTTTTCTGAATAAAATTTACAAAAAGTTTGAAAAAACTATTAAACTAAAATATTTAATGACTAAATTTGAAACGAGGACACATTAGTCCAGTATATTCTGGAGTCCAGTTTTTATACAATTTAGATCAACAGTAGAGGAAAGTTGACATAAATACATAAATCCAAAATATAAACGTAAATATGTATATGGGCAAAAAAAAAAACTTTAAATTTAAAATGAGTCAAACCGAGTCAATCCCATCAAAATATTTACTTAACCGATAAGCCAACATATTACATTGCCAAAAGGCGATAACTACTTATAATTCGGGTGAAAAACTCATTTTCTTTATATGTGGATGTCCACGAATACATGGGTCCCTATTACTAAAGTACTTATATTAAACAATCAAATAAGTACTTAAACAAATAACAAATTACAAAAATACAAATGATACAAAACTACAAAATTGCTGAAAAGAAAATAAAAACAAAAAGTTGAAAATAAAAACAACTGAGACTTCAACCTAGGCAAAAACTTTTCTCCATGTTTTAGAGACATGCCAATAGAAATTCAAATAATTTCTTATAAAAAAAATTTGAGTTTAGTTTGGGGTTGAACCGACAACCTTCTGAGTGCTACGCAGTCGCTCTAGCGTACTGAGCCATTGCGGAACTAAATAAACTGTTAACTAATTATTCCACTACTCAAATAAATGAGAAAAATAATAGTGACTCATTACCAGGTAATGATTCTGGTAAATAGTAGTCATTACCAAAAGCCAACAAATTTTTGCTGGGATGTTATAATAATTTCTAAAACGGGTTTCTTTTTGGCAGAAAGTATTAAAACACTATAAGCAATCAAATTGCAAAATTTTATGGTTCATGGTCTCTGTGGTTATTAGTTACAGTCCTCCAAAGTTAAAAAATGTAATTAAAATGAACCAGTTTTTTTTATTTTTGATTTTTTCCTCATAAATTCTAATTTTTTATGTTACAGTTGTATAAGCGAACAATATACCTTTATATGTTATGACTCTAACGCTATTCGGTTAAAAGTTATACAATTGCAAACTTTGAAACAAAAATTTTAGCTATTTTAATATTTTTCTACTTTTTGGTCACTATATGTGCGCCTCTCCATGAAGATGCAATTTGACGTCATATATTTGACAGGTACGAATGTTATATTCGGCTTGGTCGAATCTATATACCCACCATAAACAACTTTTTGTTTCACCCTAATGTAAAATTTCACATAATATAGATGGTGGGCGATGAAGTGGACGGATAATTTCCATTTTTGGTTTATGAGTTTACATCGATCCTATTTCGATAGCGTGCATTCTTTTTGTAAGAGATATCGGCGGAAAGGTATGAACGGTATTTCTAGTATTTGGCCAATAACTTTTTGGTTTATGAATCGATTTTGCCCATTTTCTATACCAAACAAACTTTGACCAATATCTTGTCCCCCTAGGTAGTCCGCCCCGAGCCCTATCCTTTTTTCAACAGACACACAAACGAACAGGCGGATGGGCAATATTAGATCGACGCAGAATCTTAAGAGGATCCAGAATATATATAATTTATGAGGTCTTAGACAATTTTTCGACATTCTACACACCTCCCAACATTTTTGATGGTGTCTAACTATGTAATTATGCTTCATTTGTGATGTATCCCTCGTAAATAACAAAGTTTAGGCATTCTATATCTTGAAAACATAAGAATGAATCTTAAGGCTACTTTCAGAAAAACGGTTTCAGGTCTGAACTTGGGTTTTTTGATTTTAACATCACATGGCTGGAGGCGCCCATTAAAATACTAAATTGCAAAAATGTTAAAAACTTTTTGAAAATTTAGCAAAATTTTTCGATATCAATTTGGCATTTTTGGATGCCAAAAATGTTTTAAAATACTTCTAAAACATTTTTGGCATAATGCACATAGGGACTTGGTGTTTAGTGATAATTTTTTTTAATCTGTTAAAATAAATCAGTTTGTCGGTAAACGATATTCGTGTATCATCTAGAACTGAAAAATGATGGTAAACGTTTATCAAATAACATCATTAAAATAGAATTAAAGTAAAAATTCTAACCGGAGGTTTCTGGTTGGCAAGTTAGCTGTCTAAATCAAATTTACGATGTTAAAAAATCCAAAGCCAAATGTCAAAAAAGTTAAAAAAAACTCCTTTTTCTAACATTGTAATTTGAATTAAAAAAAATTGATAGAATTTATATTTAATAAAATGTTAATTAATTATTGAAAAATAACATTTTTTCAACACCCCCCCATTTTTTTGTCTTAAAATTTTGAAATTTGTAGAAGAAAGAAAAATTAATTATTTAATATGGTAAAATAGTAGTATTTTCAACTAAAAAATAATTAATAAGTTTATATTTTCATTACTATTAGGATTTAATATTTATTGTTAACGAAAGGATATAAATTATCCCATAATTATATAATTAAACTTTAGAAAATAATACTTTTGCACTTCATACGTGAATATTTCCTCAAACTTTGCTTTAATTTTAAAAGTATAAAATTTTATTTGTTATTATTTTTCAAGTAGCAGCACTTTTTGTAAACGATTTTCATCAGATTGTTTAATATTTTGTATTACAGTACTAGTTGTACTCTGCTTTAATTCCAGCCAGGGGTGTAATTAAAATTAGGGAAACTTGTGCATCTGAAATTTAATATAAAGTCATATTCATATATACTTATACTTTTTTAAGTTTTTTGAAAATTTGGAAAAGAAGCCAAATATTAATGTTCTAATAAAATATTTTTAAAAAATTGTTTTGTTGTTGTAATACCTGAAATGTGCAGGGTCGATTGTGGTAATTTTTGAAAAAGTAGCGGTATTTATTTCTAATACTAAAGGAAAAGTTATTAAGCATTTTTTATTTCAAAAATATTTACACACATTTTTTATATTTTAAAATTATTTACACTTAAAAACTGCCAATTATGGTCCAAAATCTTGTGTGTAAGATAATATGAAATATTTTGATACAATTTCAACTTTAATAAGTCGCAAAATTTAAAAATATTGGCAAAAATGATGAAAAAATCTTTTTAGAGCCAAATGAGACTTAAATGAATACTTAATTAAAATGGTAGATCATCAAAAAATTTTTTATTGGAGCATGAAAATTGTTAAAGAATCGTGTAATCTTTAATAAAAGAAATTCCTTATATAAAATAAAAACATTTAAAAGACAAATTAGTTAAAATCTGTCATAAAAATTTAATATCATTTAAAATATTTGCAAAATTCTTAGTAGTCATCTATTTGTCCAGCGAGAAAGTAGGATTTTTAGAAAGGTTATGATGCTCACATTATAGAAAGTGTAATTCAATATTTCCACAATCGTTTTTCTGCAATATAATATGCGATTTCAAAGTATTACCAGACTACATTATAATTGATTTTACTTTTGCATTGCATTTTCTAATAAATAAATCAAATTTTAGTACAATTTATTAAATTTCTTTTAAAGCGAACATTACAAGCTTTCTAAATATCATACTTTCTCGCTGAACAAATAGATGAGTACTGAGAATTTTGCAAATATTTGAAATTATGTTAAATTTTTATGACGTATTTTTGCTAATTTCTCTTTCAAATTTATATAAATTATTCTTTTTGTTAAAGATTACACGATTTTTTAATCCTATGCAAACCCTTTTACAAATTATAATGATCTTCATTTAATTCACATTTCGGCTCTAAAAGTTATTTTTTTTTAATATTTGCCAATGTTTTTAGATTTTTGCTACTTATTAAAGTTGCGTTTGTATGACAAGATTTCATATTATCTTAAAGACAAGATTTTAGACCATCATTAGCAATTATTCATATAAAAATGTGTGGAAATATTTTTGAAATTGATTTTTGAAAATATAAAAATGGGTATAAATACTTTTGAAATAAAAAATGCTGAATAATTTTTCCTTTAATATCAAGAATAAAGTAGCGGTACTTTTTCGGAAATTACCACAATCTACTCTACATATTTCAAGCATTAGAATAACAAAACAATTTTTTTTTAATTGGAAACAAAAATAAACTACTTATTTTTGTTTGAGCTGTATATAAATTCATGTAGTTATCTTTAGACTCTAGGGATATACAAAAATATGTACCTAAACAAAAATAAAAATAAAAAATAAAAACAAAAAAATTTTGCCTACAGCGAAATTTGATCTTGGGTACAAATTAGCCATTCGTTTTTAATGACTAACGTCTTACTCACTACAACATCTCACTCTTAATTTTTTAAATGACAAAAACTTTTTGTTTGCAGCATCATAATGGGGTTGAACAAACAACTTTCTGGTTGCAATATTCCTGTTCTATTATACTATTGAGTACTTATTTATGTAATATAGAGTAGGCAAATAATATTGACGCCTCGTTACCAAGAATTGCCATTACCGAGACAGAAAAAGTTTTTGCTGGGTATATATGACTATTATTATATATTCAAATATATATTTTTAGTAACAATATGTTAAAAAACTGTATATATATATATATATATATATATATATATATATATATATATATATATATATATATATATATATACATATATATTTTCAACTTTGCTCCATAATAACTCAAAAACTAATTGAGATTTTTAATTAGTATTTTGCTTATGTTCTAGTTGATATATTTTTTATTAATAACTGTAAAAAATATTAAAACTCGAATTCGTACATGGACTTTAATCAGTTTTGGCGAAACTTGTGACAGTGTATGACTTATCAACTGGTAATTTTAAGAGAATTATGCAATTATAGGATGTGCGATGGACCACACATGATTTTATTAAAACATCCAAAGATGAAATATACTGCGGTTATGGATGTGGGTTTATTGTTAGGAGAAAATTAGACATCTTCATTATAAAATGGTTGACCAAAGTCTCCACCAAACGAGATATATTTAAATATGTCTCACTCTCCATCAAAGTATGAGGGTAAACAATGATCTCTTTAAGCAACTCAATTAGTGCATTAAATTCTTTCTGGAAAATGTTTATAAAAAAATAGGAAGGTACGATATTCCTGGCCCAATGGTAAAATTCCGCCTCCAAAAAGGAAACAAACAGCATCGAAATGAGTTTAAATGGTTTAAATATTGCGATATTCATAAAGAAATACACTTATATAACTTGACGTTGCGATGTTTCAATATTTGCACAAAACTATATTTAGGCTCATATCACTTAATTCGGAGATCATAAATGTATGCATAAAATATGGGCGCGACATCCAATCGAGATTTAGCATAGCCCATATCATTTTCAGTACAGGTACTAACTGTGTGTTATTTTTTTTAAGAATCAATTCAACCGCTTAGACGTAATTGATACACAAACAAATAAATGTACACCTAATCTGTCCACTTTCTTATACGTAACATATTTAACATATTCTCAGATCATGACTCGTCAACTAAAAAGCATGATTGTAGCGTAAAAATTTGAGAGTTACAATCTACGTATAATTACTATGTAGATATAATTGATTGATAGACCTAACGATCCTATTTCCATCTCAATTTTGTAAATTGATAAGAATATTTTTCCCACAAAATCTTAAGACCTTCAAGGTATTATTCTTTAGATTTGCGTATGGGTGCTACCACTCCCCATAAATCTACCCAACCTATCCTTATCTCTATTATGAAACTTGATAAGAGAATTATTCTCGCAAAATGCTAAGATTTTCGCTAAGATTTATATTTACAATAATTATGATTTACTTTGTATGAGCGTTTCCACTTTCTCTAGACTTATACGCCCTATTTTGATATCAATTTTTTAGCTTCAATTGATCTTTAGATATTTACTTTATATGGGTGTAATGACTCTTCCTAGATCTAACCGTCCTATGTTCTCAAAATCTTAAGACTTACACCATAAAAGTTATTAAAATATGCAATAATTAATATTTGCTTCGATCGAAAAATAAAGTAGTCTATTTTTTGGTTTTCGAGTTTATATTTATACTTGAATCATTTGTATGGAGTTTCGTTATCGTATTTCGTTTTTATGACTTGCAGTATCTAAAGATGCTTAGTTCCACTCATTCAAATTCATTTATTGATTAATTGTAAAAAAATATAGGGCGAATATCGAAAATTTTTTTGAATCAACCGATTTTTGGAATTTTAGAAGACTATTTTCTAGATTAATAGAAAAAAAAAATTTTGTTTTCAAATTTTTTCTATCTCATTATTCGTTCAAGATTTATTCTGGTTATCCCCATATTTCTTTTATGAACCCATTTTGTTTATTTTACCCATTTTGATTACGAAACAAACTTTTTCAAAGACAAATACTTGAACTAAATATAATCTCAATAAGTGAAGCACTCAAAATTATAATTTATTAATTGTAAACACTTATGGTCCAATTTTGATGGTCTAAGGAATTGAAAAAAATTTCATTATATATTCGTAGTTTATCTTGTGCTTTCGAAAATAAAATTTTAAAGAGAAACATAATAGTTCTAATACACTTTTACATGATACTATATTCCCAGGTATTTTTGAGTTGAGTTTGAATCACACAGGCCACTAGTAAGGACTAGTATATGAAAATTATTTCAAAAAATCACATAAATTCTTTTATTAAATAATTGTAAGAAAATATAGATGTAGAAAGCTCTTAAATTAAGATATTTCCGCATTTTATGATAGAGTTTTATTTAGTTTTTTTTTTATTTTATTTTTTACTTATAGGGCGAATAAGAGGCACTAGAAATACTGGATGTTATGGCCAACAAAAGATGTGATGATAAGTTTTTGTGCAATTTTGTAACGGTAGATGAAACATTAATTCATTTGAACATACCGAGGTTAAAGTAGCAGGTCTTCTCCCAGAGACATTGTGTAGGATGATTTGAAGCAAAACGCTTGTCATGGCAAAAATTCATGCATTGGACAACGAACTGCTAAAACGCTTTATTCTTTAGATTTAGCCAGTTACTATTTTCTACCTATAAACAAAATGAAATGCCTCGACAAAAAAAAGATTTAGCTTAAACTATAAAATTATTGAATAAATAATTTCTATTTTGTGGACCTTGACAAATCCTCTTATATAAAAGAGATAAAAACGAGCGAAATAATTGAATATTGAGAACCAGTTTAAACCATGTTAAGTGAAATATTCACAGGCTTATTGATTCTTTGATTGATACTTTCTAATGAAGTACAATTTTTTTGAAGCATGTTTTTTTCGATTTTTCTATTTAAATACATAGAAAGAAATTTATTTAATACACATATTACTGAAATACGTTATATATATATTATAAATTAATTCTGTTAGGACATCTGAATTTTTGAAAATATGTTTTTCGTATGGCTAAAAATGCAAAACTTTTAAAATTCGATTAAAAATTTTTTCGAACTTTTTTTTGGTACATGACACTGCTTTGAACAATAAAAAGCTCTACTTCAGCGTTTAAAATCCGTTGGCATGGATCACTTTCGTAAGGGGGCCCAAAGGTTATTGCGGCTTAAAATTGAAAGTTAAAAAAATTCTCCAAATTTCAAATTTACTTATTTACATAATAATTACACACATTAAAAATGTATTTAAAAAGCTATTACTACATACAAAAAGACTAACAATATTGTCATTAATAGCTAAGTTACACTGAATTTTTTAATAAACTTTGCACAATTAAATATATATTAATATTGATTTTAAGACAAATCTTGACAAAACCTTATCATTGAGTCACATTTTCATATTTTTATGCGGAGCTCTGGATGTGCCCAAGCAAAATACGTTTAGATAAAAGCAGCTTTATTTGACATCAAAAAATGCTGAAGTAAAATCCGACATGACATCAAATCGCATCTACATGTAGGGCCGCACAGACAGTAATTGAAATAGAAAAATCTTGTAATAGCAACAATTTTGGTTTCAAAGTATGCCATAACTTTTGACCGAATAGCGATAGATTCATGACATATAAAGTGATAAAGTTTCTTGATGTCCGGAGAGTAGTACTTTTATACAACTTTAATACCAAAAATTTGAACTTGTGAGAAAAAAATTAAAATATGAAAAAACCATTGTCCGTTTCAGGTCACATTTTTATAATTTTTCAAATTTTTTTAACTGTAACTAATAACCACAAAGATCATCATTTTATTATTACAATATTATTATTCACTTTGCCAAAAACAAAACCATGTTCGAAATTATTATAAATTAACTCGACTTCATTGGTTTTAAAATTTTTGTGTTTTTGCCTACATCTAGTTTTCAAAAAGAAAAAAAAAATATTTTACTGGAAATAATGCAATACTATCAATGTCTATATTCTAAAGTTTTTAAGGATACCATTTTTGTGCCTAAAATTAACAGATATATCCAACTAATTATAATACAAAAAGCATTTCAAAAACATGGAAATCTTTTTGACAATCATTATAAATTTTGACATAATATAAGAAGGATTGAAATAATATTTCAATTTTCTCAATCTATTGCGTGGACGTACAAAAACGAATCCTCTTTTGCCTTCCGTTCCAGTCACGCATTAAAGTTTGAATATTATTTTCTTGTCAAATCTAATTTTGTTCATTTCAAATACATAAATAATTAAAAAAAAACAATCACTTCCCATAACAAAATTATCCTCACTGTTTTCCATTCACTTTCAAGTATGTGTATCATCAAAATATGGTAGCAATATATTCAATGAAACTACTAAAATCTACCATAGTAGATGAATCCTTCTGCCGTATTTTCAACTTGAGCGCCTTGCAAAACAACAACAACAATGACAACTTCAGCTACAAATATTACTACATAAAAAACATGGTACAATATTAACAGAAAACAAAAACTAACAAGCAAAAAATGAGAGAAACGAAATGTGTGAATGAAAAAATGCTATATAGGAATGAGTGAATGTAAAATAAAATTTGTTATGGTTAAAAACCATAACACAAGTGTTTGCCTTGAGCTAAGGACATCAATATTGATAAATCAGTCCTTGGTTTGCTAAAAAAAAATACAATAACAGCAGCAGCAACAAAAAAAAAAAAAAAAAAAACAATAACAGAAGTAGCAACCAAAATAAAAACTAACAAACTGAAAACAAAAATTAATGGAATATCTCACAGTGGGGCGCAGTGCTTTGCCCCAAATATAAGGATGGGAAAAAAATAGATGAAGTTGTCGTAGAAAATTTATATATACGAATTTATATATACAAGGACACGTCTTCCTCCCATATATAGTGAAATTGAAAAACTAATTTTTTCTAAAAAAAAACAAGTTACAAGTTTGCTAAAATTTTTGGTAGCATTTAGAACTGGATTATTTTTGATCCTGCTAATTTATTATTTAATAGGAGTAAGAACATGTTTACCTCCTATATATATTCTTTAGTTAAAAAAAAAACGGATTTACTGCTAAAATACTAGTCATAATTTTAGTAAAATTTGTGACTGCAGTTAAAAATTGATTAATTGTGAGTCTGATGAATTTTAGTCGAAACAAGAACACCTCATTCTTCCATATATATTGAAGTTAAAAGACGGAATTTCAGCTAAAATACTGCTCAGAATTTTATTAAAACAGAAGGAGGTGTCAAATATTTAAACTTAGTTCATATAATACTTTGGACCAAAGGTGAATATATACAAAGTTTCTAAAATACTGGTCAAAACAGTATCAAAAATTGGGATGGCCAATAGAAATAGGTTTTTTTGTAATATGTCAAAGGGAACCATTCCCTGTCGTATTGCAATATTATCTTAACTTCTGCACTTATATTTTTTCTTCAGTAATTAATTTATCTAAATTCTTGCAGTCCAAATTTTTTGTTTTTATTAGTTTTCAATCTTGTGTTATATTTTTAAGGTAACGTAGAACATATAGATTTATTAACACTTTATTTTATCGACCGACCCTACTGTGTATCTTTGTTAAATATGTGTTAAAATTGAAATTGTAGTATGAAATAACGCACAGTGGAACAATTTTGTTATTTTGTGATCATGTATAAGTCAGTTACTTTTGAACCGTGGATAACTCTATTCGACACAATTTTTATAACCTACACCACCATAGAGTTTGTAACGCACAGGAATAATCATCGGACCCCCACCTTAAAGTATACCGTTCGACTAAGAATCACTTCCTGTGTCGATTTAGCGATGACCGTCCATCTGGCTAGCTGTCCATGTACATCTTGTGTAAAAAATATAGGTTCATAGAGATCAGTCCATAACTGACCTCAGCTCCCATATAAATTTCTCTTCCGATAATCGCTTTAATGTGCATAACTCTCATTCAAATGTTAGTATCATGTTAATACTCTACACAAATAAGTTTTATATTAGTAGAAACAGTAGTAACAAATTTTATCAGAATCGGTCCAAAATTTACCATAGCTCCCATATAAACTCACTTCCGGGAATTGCCCTAAGGTACAAAAAATCATATAGATGTTAGTATCAACGATTTATTCCGTATTCGTGTATTTTATTTTAGACTTAGTACAAATATAGGTTCACAATTTGTCACAAAAATGATATAAGGCAATTACCGAATTCTGATGCTCATACATAATGGTGTAGGGTATCGTATGGTCGGTCAGGTCCATCCTTCTTACTTGTTTTTTTCATTCTTTAACAAAATGGGTGTTTGAGTTTGACAAAATTTTATTAATATGAAAAATATTATTTATACAACCACTAAATATTTCCAATATTTTTCCTTGCTCTTAAACCATATCCATATTAATATTATAATTCCGATAATAATAGAGTGTAACAAATAATTACAATACGTATGCCCTTTACAAACATAATCGAAAAACATACAACTTGTTTGTTTTTGAATATATTTTGTTTTTAATGTTTGTTTTTCAATTTCATTTAGTTCTCATTTATTTTATACATGAATAAATATAAAAACAGACAAGGTTTTGTTATATTTGGTGTGCTTCAAGCAATGAGATATTTGTTAGAAGTTAGTAATAGTTAGTTAATGGAAATTAACTTGTATTATCTTGAACAACATATATAAATAAATAAAATAAATAAATAAATTAATGAATAAATATTTATGTATTAAGATTAATATGAATCATGTTATAAAATTTTTTATGGTAAATAATATAATGAAGCTGAAGAAAATCAGAGCATAGTTTTATAAAACCCGATCATAACATTATAAAATATTTAAATACAAGATGTAAAAACTCGGATTGTAATATGAAAAGTTAGATTATTTTATGATTATAATGTTCATATATATTATTATTTATGAACATATAGTCCAATCACATTATGCTGCTCTTCGATTATGGTTACCGCAGCCATATTTTTTCTCTTGTTGTATTATGTTTGATGGTTATAACATAAAACAAAATGTATACAAAGTTCTTCATCAATAAGCTGAAGATATGAAAATAACACCCTCTAAAATGAAGTTATATGTTGAAAGAAGAAAAATCTAATTTCAAATACTGTATATTTTGTTTATAATTTCGCAAAATTTATATATTATGTTGCACGATGTCCAAGCACTAAACAAGATTAAAGTTTTATCAAAAATTATTTATGATCCATCTAGTTTTCTAGCATTTCTCATAATACAACAAGCTAAACAATGAAAAATATTAAATAGAGATCGAGAGCGAAAAATTCAACAAAGAAAAATATTTTTAAATTTAATGCAAGCGAACTGCTATTATCTTAATGATAAAGTCAGTTTATATTAAACATATAAAAAAAAAAAAACCTTATATTACAATATTCCGTACTAGTACAATTTAAAAACATATTTTGGTTTTATGATGAAAACATTTCAAACAAACGTTTTTTGTAAACATTGTTTTTTGCCTTTAATCTTTTGTTCATCTTATGCAGTCATAAATTTCGCCATATTTCCATCACAATTTAATTAAAATTTCATCCAATTTATGATGTCATAAACTTTGTTCCATACTTAAAATGCTGACATAAAGATGAGAATAGAAGTAGCAGCAACAACAACTATGAACGCAAAATAATGCAACTGTAAATTAAACACGAAAAATTCTCGTACACAACAATTACGGCAATGAGAATGTATTGTCTGTTCAGGAAATTAAGTCCTTAGGTGCGGAATTTTTTTTTTTTGGGGGGGGGGGGGAGGTAGAAGGTTGTTTTGTTTTAAAAAATTCGAAATTATGTAAAAAAATTTAAGGGCTAAAAATTTAAGTTAAGTGGCGATCAAATATATATATATATATATATATATATATATATATAAATCTGTAAATTTTGAAGTAATTTGAAAAAAAAATGTTTTGGTAATAGTTGATGCACTAAAAATCATGTAGCTACCTAAATTTGAAGTCAATTTTGAATTTAATTGAATGAAGAAATCAAAAGTATGTAGCTTTTAAACTTTATTTAAATCTTTTGTATCACTTTTACTACAAATAAGAAAAAATTTTAATTAAATTTACTTTTCTATTTCAAAATAACATTAATGATATATAAATTTTAATGCTATTTCATTTACAATAAAAAGGGAAGCTAATATTTCAAATCATTTAAAACAATTATTTAAAAATTTCAAAACTTTATCAAATTATTTTTAATATATTTTTAAGCAAATCACTTTATGCTTTTTTTGAAACATACACGCAGAGAAAGACATGGTTACAGCATTATTAGTACAGCAATATTATATTTTCATTATTAATTTTCTTGAATTTTAATAGCTCTGTATTCACGGTAATATTTTTTTATTAATATGTTTTATTTTAATATGTAATAATATATGATAACAATATGATAAAATTAGATAATAATATGATAACATAGGATAATAATATGTTAAAATGAAATAATAAGAAGAAGAATGGAGAATGAAATAATAATAGAATCATAATACAACAATGTGGTATAATAATATAAAAAGAAAGAATAATAACATAATAACATAATCTGATAAAATGGGATAATGATGTCGTAAGATTATTCAATTATGTGTATAACTAGAATTATAACATGAAAAAACAACCATAAAATTCGGACACAATATGAAAAAATGGAATCATAATAGTTACTACTTATAATTATTCCTATTTTTCGCTGTGATCATATGTTCCAATTATAATATGTTGCTCTTAGATTATGGTCACTACAACTATATTTTTTCTCTGCATGTAATTCATTCCATACAAAATCGAATAAGTTTTAAAATTTTTGTCCAATTTAAAAGAAAATAAATCTTATGTTTACAAAATAGTTTTTAAAAAATTTTATATCGTTCATAATCTTTTATAAATAAATTTATAATAAATTGCATTAGAACTTGAAAAATTTTATTTTTTCTTTTTAATGTTTACAAATTTTCTTTCAATATTTCAAAAAACATATATAAACGTATATGAATGACAAGCTTGTTTCTTTCACTTTCCAAAAAAAAATTAAAAAGGACAAATTAACAAAACGATAACATAATTTAATCAGTAACTTAACAAAGAAAAAATGTTCTAAAAACATAATTAAAAATTGAAATCTTTCTTAAGATTCTACTTAAAAAATTACCATTTTTAGGACCTCATTTTGTAAAGCGTTTTCAATAGTTTGAAATTTGTATGAAGATTACTGGGAACTTTTTAAAATTTGAATTTTTTCAATACAAATTTCTGCAATTTGAAAACGTTACGTTTTACAAAATAAGTCCTTTACACATTTATCGTTAATAATTTATGTGTAAATATTTTTATTTAGCTTCCAAAATAAAATTATTTCAACATTTTTCTTATGTATAACTTAATAACATCTAGGATAAATATTATATTTTGTATGAAAAAATTTGGTAAAAACTTTCTCTGCATTGTTACTTAAGCGCTTTTTGTAAAAAGTTTTGGTTGGATATAGATTTATAAAATAAAAAATATTTTTCATTAACTGATGAAACTAGTACTTAGACAAATTATTTTTTATCAAAAGATGCATTTTTAATCGTATGGTCGTATTTAGGCTTACATTTTACGAAATTTGGAAATTTAAAATTTCAGAAACCCAAGAAAAATAAATGAAATTACAAAACTATTTACTGTTAGAAGAATTTAACATTTTATAAAACTTCATAAATATTTTATGTAGTTATTTAAATAAGTGAACTAAAAATACTTAAAAATGGCATTTCTTACATTTTTCATTAAACAAGTGCCATTTTGTAAACCCTATTGATTTACTTAAAATTTTTCCAAAGAAGATGCAAATTTTTTTATTTGTGACTAACTAATTTTTATTTATTTTTCCGTTTTCCTATTGTAAATTTTTCTTCTTGTTTAAATTTTCTTAGATGAAAAATTCATTTTGGAGGATGGGATGCGGTAAATTTCCCTTTTTCCCCGTGAAACTGAGCATGATTTTCTACAGATTATATTGAGACAAAATTATGTTTAGACAAACATATATAGAAACTGGAATTAGAGAATTGAAGTTTTAGCCTGCCTTGTTTTTCTACTACTATAAATTTTCTAATACGTGTTTTAAATATAAGTGCAATTAGCAATTTTTTTATTTTTATTTTTTTATTTTTTTATTTTTTTTTGATGGCACATTAAAATACATTTGTATAAATACATACCGAAAAATGATTGGTTGGAAAATTGTTATTATGAAAAATTAAAGAAACTAAATAAGATTTTCTATATACATAACAATTTTAGTATCCTCAAATTTGAATATATATATTACACGAAGAGAAAAATACAGTTGTAGTGACTGTAATCTAGGAGCAACATAATATGAAAGGAGCATATGATCACATTTTGTGTCCGATTTTATGATTTGTTTTTCCATGCTATGATTCTAGTTTTACAATTAATTGAACAATCTTACTACATCATTATCCCATGTGATCATATAGTCATCGAATCTTAATTATTATTCCACCTTATCATATATTAAAATGAATAAATATATATATATAAATATATAATATATATATATATATATATATATATATATATATATAATATATAATATATATATATATATATATATATATATATATATATAAATATATAATATATATATATATATATATATATATATATATATATATAGAGTATATCCAAACCTTTATAAACTAAATGAGAATTACAATAAAAAACAAAAATATTTAAAAACAAACAAGTTATGCATTTTCCCACTAGGCTTGTGGAAATAACAAGTATTTTATTGTCATGGGAATAACAATATTAGTATGATTTAAAAACTAAGTATGAAAAATTTCTGCAAATATTTAATGGTTGTAGAAATAATATTATTTTTCACATTAATAAAAATTTTTTTCTGGTAAAAATATTTAAAAACATGTTATTTTTGCAGTGAAACATATTAAAAATTTTATTGAGTGTAAACATTAAATAACAAAATTTAAACAAAAACATTGTTATCATGAATACAGAGTTATTAAAATTCAAGAAGATTAACAATGAGATCATAATATTATTGTAGTGATAATGATGTAAAGATGTTTTTTCTCTGTGTGTACCACAAGAAACAATTATTTACTAATTTATCAATGTTTGAGTTTAAGTTTGAGTTTAAGTTTTTGATATTTGGTTGTAATATTTTAAAATCAGTTACGACCAAGCAAAATAATTGAAAGCATATATATATATGAAGATCCAATGGCGAAAAGTAAGTTGAATCTTATGTAATTGTTTTAACAAAGAAAAATATCAAGTTTCATTTTGACAAAAAAAAAAAAAAATATATAGTTTATTATTTGATGGTTTGGCACATACATATATGTATGTTGAACGGACGGAGCTTATTTGAATCAAGAACTAATTTTGAAAAGGTAAATATAATACTGGAAATGAATAATGAACATTTTTTGTAAAAATTTGGTTGCTAAATTTCTTACAGGACCATTCGTTGTTTAAATAAAAATTGGTACACCTTGATGGATGATTGAATATTAAAAAAAATTCAAATCATGTATAAAAAGAGCTCAATCATCGTAATTTCTATAATAATTACCGTCATTTATATCAAGAAACATATTCATACACACAGAAAAAATTTTTGTTGCAAAATAGTTACAATGATGGATATTTAATAGAACAAAAAACAACATTTTATTACAGTTATTGATAATTTACAATTTAAATAGAATAATTTCTGAAGAAAAGGAAAAATGCAACTATGATTAAATTATTGTACCTATAATTGTTATGTTAGTCAATTTAATCAATTTTAGGTATATGCAACCAACTTAGTTTCATATTTCAGAGCGAAATATTGATGGTGATTCTGAAAAAATTGTTTCTCTTATGATATTTTATACTGCAATTATCTTTTCCGTTGCAGTGACTACAATTTCAGTACAAAAATTCGGTTAACATAATTCAGTTTTCACAGCCGACTAAATAGCAGTATAGCAAAAGAATTTTAATTTTTTTGACATTTTTGAAAAATAAAAGAATTGAGACTTGAACTTGGCCATTAGAATATTAGTAATATTAATAATAATAATAATAATAATAATAATAATAATACAAAACATAAGTGTTGAATTAGTGACAAAATGTATTTTTTGTTATTTTTTTAATACGTAACTCGAATGTCGTGTTTCAAAGTACTTCATCGAGTCTGTGGTAATTTTTAAAGTAATAGTTTTGTGGCAGCCTATTTTCAAGAAACACTAATTCGAAGGATTGATTTGCTTCCCATTCAAATATTTTCGGAAAATAGAAGAACATTTTTGTAGGATTTGGATTTTTGGAACCAGCCGGATGGAAAGTTCACAGGAAATCAATACCATATCAAAAATTATTTTATATTCTGTTGTAACCATTTTTACTGAATCCTCTACATCTGGCTAGTTTCTAAACTGAGTTTTTCCTAAATAATGCACTTAAATAAATTTTCCTATATTTTCGTTACATGCATCAAACATTGTATCATCACAATATGATCTATAAGGTGGTGTTGTGGTATTTTGATGTCCTTTCTTTAGTACAACTTCAATTTAACCCCCCTTTCCGGTAAATATATTTTACGAATATAAGTTTCCTAATAGTTTTTTATTTCTTCCATTGCAGAGGTTAATTGGTACCCATTAATATTTTATATATGTTAGTTGTCATGGAAAGTTTTTCCGGATAATTCTATAGCCAAACTACGGAAGATGACCTAAATTCGAAACATTGAAGAAGGTGACCATAATTTGGTATTTTCAGCAGAAGTTAAGCGCATCAAATAATGTTGTTTATAATAGAAAAGACAAAACATATTATGAATTGAGGTGGCCAGATCAGTGATTTCGTGTGATAAGCAAAATTTGTTTTCATTATTTTTAAAATACATTCTCTTTCACTCAAATTATTATTTAATAAACGTAATATGAATATAAGAATTTATGAATGAATTTTTTTTAAATACGCATAATATTTGTACTAAAATTTTTTTTGTTGCTGTTATGGCTTACTTCAATATATTCATATTACGCTCTCTACACACTTTGTTTACATAAAATTTTATAAAGGAAAAAGGAAAAAAATAATCCCTAAAATGTCACCAACATTCTCCTTTTCTTTGTTTTAATTTCAAATAATATTAAATCAGAAATATTTCTTTGTTTTCTTTATGATAAATTTTATAAAATATATAACTAAATGGTGACCATTCTTGCTTTAAAAATTAAATTACCAATTTTAATTTGTTATCATTTAAATTTAATTAATAAATGAAATTATTTATATCTGATTGTTATAAGGTCTAATAATATGAATACATATTTTGCAGTTATTCGAAACAAATTATTTATTTTAACAATTATAGCTACAACAAAACTATTTTCTCTGTGTACAAAGAGAAATAAGATTTATTGTGGCAGCCAAATTAATTGCCAATCGAATTCATTGGGTTTCTTGTACTATCATAAGATTCTATTGCAATAACCAAATAATATGTACTTCAAATTGTTTTAAAAAAATAATTCGGGTACGGTTTTAATAAAAAATTAATATCAGTGATTAGACTTGCCCTAATTCCAAAAGGAAAACAAATTAGTTATTAAAAGACGGTTTATTATGAATGTGTCTATGAATGTACCTATTTAAATTCCAGTGAAATGCTTATTTTTTAATGCAAAACACTACCGCTTAATAGCAATATTATTGACCAATTTAAAAGGATGTTTATATTCGACGTTACATAACAATCAATACGATGAATAGCATGCATATATATACCGACTGCGTTACGAAAACTTGGGGTAATGCATTTTCCAGATGTACGACTAATGTTTGCGTTCATTACAAATTAATCCCATAACTATAGAAGAGGAAATATTTATAAATATGTATATTTAAAAAACTGATGGTTTAAAAAACGATTAACTCTGTTCTAGGAAATCCATCTGGTCTTGCGAAAAACATGTATTAGGAAATTTACAGAATACTCAACATTTATCTAATATTCCAATATAAGGATATAAAGCACAAAAACTGATATTTTGGAGATGAATTTGCAATAAACCCAATATTTTGTTTCCATCATGCAGAGAAAAAGTATAATTTCGATTACAATAATGTAGGAGCAATACATTATGATTGATCTATATTGTTACTACAAAAATTTTCATAGTCATAAATAATAAAAATATGAAAATTATAATCATATTATGATCAAATTTTTTATATTGTAAATACAAATTTTATCACGTTATGTTCCGGTTTTATTACATTCTGTTCTGATTTTCTCATATTATGTTTCGATTTTATTATTATTTATTATGTAAAAAAATTATCAAAACTTCCGTTTCTAATTTATGTTATTATGATCAAATATTATCTCTTCATTAATTATTTATTTGATTTAATAATTTTTTAATTAGCAAAATTTTTTGGTTTTTCAATTTTTACAGTTATTACCCAGCAAAAGCTTTGCTTTCCTGGTAAGCTAGAAGGTATAATTGAAAACAAAAATAAACTACTTATTTTTTGCCTTAATGATTAGTTAATTTTGTTGGAGTTTTCCACAAATTCATGTAGTTATTTTTAGACTCTAGGGATACTCAAAAATATATACCAAAACGAAAATAATTAAAAAAAAAAAACAAAAACATTTTGCGTCAGTGAGAATTGAACTTGGACAAAAATTAAAATTCGTTTTTAATGACTAACGCCTTACTCAGTACACCACCTCGCACTTAATTTTCTAAGTGGCAAAAACTTTTTTAGTATAAGATATCTTTTTAAACATTTTATAATAAAAAACTAACAGCATCAGAATGGGGTTAATCCAACATCTCTAGCCAACTCATTCACGTGCTATTATACTATTTACTGTGCTATTATACTATTTATGTAATACAGAGTAGGCAAATAACATGACGCCTCATTACCGAGAAACTACTTTAATGAATAGTTGCGATTACCGAAAACCAAAAAGCTTTTGTTGGGTAGTAATTGTTATAATCATTTTGGAGAGAGGTGCAAACTTAAACAATTTTTAATTGAATGAATTATTTTGGTGGTCGAAATACCCATTCTAGCGGCAATAAATTCGTACCTGGAAAATAACGAATCTTAGTGTTAATTTTTGTATTATATTGCTTAAAGTGCTAATTTTTACACAACTTGCCACGCCCACATTTTACACCCAATTTTTTAAAACAGTTATTTTTCATGTAACTAATAAATCGAATTACATATAACAAAGTTGACCAATTATTTTTGCGAATTAAAGAATTTGCAACAAAATGGCACGCATTTGTTATTGCATACTTTGAGTAAATTGCATAATATTGCATATTTTTTGCATAAATTTTGCATATATTGCGACATTTATTATTTTTTATATTTTTTTTTTTACTGTAAACGAATAGCCCATCAAAGTAAGATTGAAATCTAATGGAGGAAGTTTTTGCACATATGTACATTTTGGTGTATTATACATGCTGCTAAAAATCACCGATAATCACGTACACATTATCCTGGTTATTTAAAGTTAAAGGTCTGAAAAAATATATATTTTCTTTTTTCTTATATCTTGCTTACATAAGTATTTTGATACCACTATAACATTTATAAATTTTTTAAAATTTTGTTGTAGTGCTTTTTTTATGTACCATTATAATTTTTGGAGTTATAATTTTTAATTTAATTCCTTTTAGGTCTTTTTTTTTTAGATAAATGGCTTCCTGGTCCATGTTAGGATGTCCGCAAGAGCTAATGTTTTAATGAAGTTATACAATCGAAAATTGAAAAAACTTCTTGCACATAATCTAGAACTGGATTGTCGCTGAAATTTCTTGTTATCATTTGAAGCCATCGATGTCGAAGAACGATTGAAGAAATAAGGAAATATTAATTTGTACTCATATCTTAGATTCGTTCATTGTAACTCAGTGAAAAGCAGATATTGTATTTTTAATTACTTGTTTCTATTATATTTTATTTTATTTTATTTTTATAACTTATATGCGAATTGCGAAAGTTAAATTAATTAAGTATATTGTATGGTTTTATATTTCTTTTTATATAAATATTTAAGGAAATGTATTTTTTAATTTTAAGTGCATTTTTTCATATTTTTCATGCATATTCTTCATTTTATGATACTTGTTATAATCGTATATTTTCAGTATTCTTTCAATGCACTTGCTGCAACATATGCTATTTTTCACCGCTGTCAGCTGTGCGAATATTGAGAACAAAACAAAAGTGAAAATGTCAATTTATTTAGTGAAGTATTAGTAATCTGTACACCGTAAAATACTTATCGATTTAAAGCTTTCAAAATTTGAATTAAATGACGTTAGATCAGTGATTTCGACCACTGCGTATTGGTGACTTTTTTCTGTGTATGAAAATTAATTAAAATACTCGTAGAAAAAAAATTATAAGTGATATTTTTTATTATTAAAGATAACGATCAATCGATTAATTGAAATTAGATTTCATTATCACATCCAGACAAGTTTTTGGACTCAATAGTATAAAAGGAAAATGTGAGTTATGTAAAGTTTTGAAATTTTTTAACATTATAATTTTATCTGTGGACTTTTAACAAAAGAACTCACTTCGAATTTTAGAATTTTTCAGAAGAGCTGAAAAAAACTGCTTATCTCGACTCGAGGTTGGAATTCTGAATATTAAATCTAATTTTATAATTTTCTATTTTATCGAAACTTCAGTATTGTGCTTTACTGAATAATATTTTTAGAATTGTGTTTTTTAATATCTTAAATAGGCTGAATATGCCGAAATTTTGATACTGAATGGACTACATTCAGAAAATGTATTCGATAATTTTGTTCATTAACAATTTGTAGGCGTATACTAGCGAATCGATCATGGATTTCAATTGAACAACTTAACGTAGTTTTTCTAGTATATTTTTGAGGTTTTATTAGATAAAATGTTTCATTTCGCAGCTTTAGGGTTTAGAATATTTTTATTTTGGAAATAATTCCGAAGCTTGTGAACAATTGAGAATTTCATAATGAAGCTTTACACAACTGAAGTTGAGGTATATGGAAATTAATTTGAAATTAATTCAATTGAGAAAAATAGCCAAGAATTATTATCAGTGTTGCCAGGAGATGAGAAAAAAGGGGCTAAGTTCAACTTTCAAGTTAAATTTTTTTATCTATAAGCTTATTTTTTTCTGTTCTCATTAATTTTAGATATTTTTTTAAAGTTATTTAATAAATATATAAAATATAGAACGGCTGGTAACAAAATGGCCCAATAAAAAATAGTCCAAAACATTCCCATACAAATTTGGGTTATATTTCATATGAAGAATTACCCAATGTTTGAGTGATTTTGTTGAAGTGAGTTTTCGTCAATTTTGAACTATAATTCTTTTTTGATGAAACATTTCCAAATAAGAATTTTTTTAAATTATGTTTATAAATTTCTTTTATGGTTATTGAAGTATATTACAAAATAATTATAATAATCGATTTAGTAAGCCCATAAAATTATTAAATTTAGTTTTGATTTGGGAAATAAAGCCCCGCAGGTGACAATTTTTGTTAAATACAAATAATCTCAATTTTTTGTGCGAATAAATAAACCAAAATTATTATATTTATGGTTTTGTAAAAATAAAATTAGTAATAGCAAATAAGAAATAATTTTCTTCGTTATTGAAATAGTAATATTTTATAATATTTTATCATTTTTTAGGCAATTTAAGAATTAAAAATGGCTATCAAAAGCTAAAAACTAAAATGAAAAAGTTGAGGCTAAAAGCAAAATAAAAAGGCTAGATGTAGCATTAAAAAGAATAAATTGGCAACACTGGTTGCAATAATCAGAATAAATTATATTTGTAATCAAACCATTTTTTTGTTCTAACAAGCAACCAAAATTAAAAACAGGTATTTGTTATTCAAAATAACTATTTTAAATATTATTTTTCTTTTTTTTTTTGGTATATTAATTGTATACTAAGGTCCGGATTATGCATATAAGATTTGGCAAAGCCTAATATCGTAAATATACAACTCTTCGTTATTTTTGTTTATTAATTGCTTTTCAAAATAAGAAAACTTTTGCGGCTTCAAATTTCTGATTTCTTCGATAAACCCCTGGTTAAGTTAAAGTTTTTGTTTTTCTCTTGCCAGTTTGTAGCTAAATTCAGTTTCATGATGAACAAAATAAAGCACATTTGATATATAATCTTTCTTTTAGTCCTTTTCTTAAACTCACTTAAAATTGCTAAAACTTTGTGAGGTATGTATAATAGGGTGGCCTGTTTTGTGCGAGAGTAATTCCATTTTAAATTTAAAAAATTTTGACCCTTGGTTATCGATTTAGATAAAATTTGGTGCATGTGTAGAGGAGGATACAGAGGCATGTAAAATGAATTTTTTTATTTATTATTTTGAGAACTGTGGCAACACTATAGCTTCGAAGGTGACTAACATATTTATTTAAATAGCCATAACTTTGGTTATGTAAAAGATATCCAAATAATTTTGTTTGCAGTGGATGATTTGTCAAAGCTTGTATTTTTAAATGTCATATACAAATTTTCAAAATATTTTTATTAACTTTTTTTTAGAAGGTTGATAATATAGCGAAGGTTGGTTATGATCGGTCTATTATTTCACCTAGCCCCTATACAAATGTCCTCCCGGAATAGGGGTTTAATGATCATAAATGCCTAAAATATAACAATATTTTAATGAAATTCGGTGTAAGGAAGTTTTATATAAGTGTAAATCTTTGTAATAAATTTCATGAAGTTCAGTCAATAATTGACCATAGCTCCCATATAAAACCCTCTTCCGAAAATCACTTTAACGTCCATAAATCACATACACATATTAGTATCAGGTTTATATTTGACACAAATAAGTTTTATATAAGTAGAAATCATAGTGACACATTTTATGAGGATCGCTCCATAATTTACCATAGCTCCCAATATAAGCCCACTTTCGAGTATCAGCTTAAATAATGGACATGCACAATTGTGTGGGGTATCATATGGTCGGGCATGACCGACTATATCTTTCTTACCTTTTGTTAGCTTATTATATTTTTTTTTCTCAACCTTTTAAGACTAAAATATTTTTTGACAGTTTTAAATTTAAAAATAATAACAATACTTTAAGATAACCAATATTAGGTTATCTATATTAATACGTATGAGTAATATATATTAACGAAATACAATGCGTATGCTTAATATTAATTTTGACACTTTCTATATCTGAAACCATTATTGCTAGTAATATTGTAATAAATTTATAAATAGTGTATAGAAAAAAATTATCTAGTGAAAAATCGCTCACAGAATTCCCATACAAATTTTGGTTATATTTCATGTGAAAAATGAACTGATATTTTGAATTGATTTTTTTTTTTCATTTTTGAATCATAATTCCTTTTTGATTAATCATTTCCAAATTTTTGGATGATTTTTCGCTTTTATAAGATATTTTTTAATTAGTTTATAGTTTTTTTTTAACTTTTCTATGGTTTTTTAGTATTTTTGTATTTCGGCTTATGTTCATTAAATAATTGTAGAAGAATACATTGTAAAAGTCATTATTGCTACTTAATAAGTGGCCAAATATTGTATTGTAAATTGTAAAAAGCTTTATGGTAAACCATTTGTCTAACTTAATAACATATAAGGAAAATAAGTTACAGATTCCATTTTCCGAAAAGTTGTAAATTAAATGGATGATGTTTACAGAGAACCCCACGGTGGGACGCTGAAGTGTTCTGATGACGGTCGTGGATAACTAGAAAATGCATTCCATTCTGCCGAGTGTCCAATAAAACTTTTACAATGTATTCTTCTACAATTATTCAATGAACTTAAACCGAAATGCAAAGTTTTTAAATTATATTTACAAAGCTTTTCCATGGTTCATGAAGGTTATTAAAAAAAATATTCATAATAATTGATTAAATAAATCCATAAAATGAGTTAAGTTATATTTGATTTCGAGAATGAAGCGCCGCTGGCGAACATTTTTATTAAATACAAATATTCTCGATTTTTTGTGTGAATTAAAGACTGCCAGCAAAATGACACATAGCAAATATAGAAAAATCGTTCAAAAATTCCATACAAATTTGAGTTATATTTCATATGAAAAATAACCCAAAATTTTGCGGAGATTTTTCGTTATATTTGGGCTATAATTCATTTTCGATAAAACATTATTGATATTTTAGTTGATTTTTCGCTTTTATTTATTTTTTCAAAAACTTTACAACATGCATAAGAAAGTAAAGGAAAGAAAAAGTAAAAAAATGTAAAGAAAATCCGAAGTTTGAAATACGCCAAAGTTGAATACCTTTGCATCCGGCCGAAAACTGGCTGCCTAAAAAAACTGTTTTAATGCAAAATAGAATTATGCCCAGGACAAAGTTAAAACTATTTCCATTCTGAATATGGCTGATTTTGTTCAGAAATTTTATTATATAACGGATTAATTTTCATATCAGAAAGTGTCATAACAGACATGATGATTTTTGGTAAATACTTGGGATTTTTTTTCACTTTTTTTTGCAAATTTTTAAATTTTTTATTTCAAGAAAATTTTTAATTTCTTTTGGAAAATTTTTATTTCTTAATTTGGGCGATTTTGCTTCGGGTCAATTTGCTAACAGGCCGAATTAATATAAAAAAATGCTTAAATGGATGATTTTGTAAAAATAAAATAAGAAATTATTTCCTTGTTTTTTGAAATATTAAACCTTTAGCCTGTGACTAAAAGCTATATAAAGAGGCTAGATTTAGCCCTCAAAAGGCTAAACTGGCTGCTGAAAACTTTTAACTACATTCAAATGTGTATGAAGTTTCCTTTCTATTTCAGCCAAATTCTCTTACTATGTTTTTATTATTGTATTAACAAATTTTATATTTTTTTGTAAATTATTTTATTTCCAATGCTTTAAAAATTTTGCTTTATTTACCGAATATCTTATGCTTGAGTAAAAACTAAATAATATCATAATATAAAATATAGAAATGCTTATTCTTCGTTTAAGAAAAAAAAAAAAACATTAATAGACAAAACTTTCTTAAAATAACAAACAAAATAAAAGAAAATTTTTCTATTAAAAACAAATATTTACAAATACAATTGCTATGTACACTAGGGCTATAATCAAATTGTGCTATAACCAAACCATTTGGCTATAACCAAATTGTGGCTCTATCACCACGCGATGGCGAGTGTTGTGTTATTTACGAAAAAAAAGTTTCGGGTTATTTTTGAACAAAAACCTCACCCACAAAAATGATTTTTTTAAATCTCCCAAAAAAGGTATATTAATTTTAAATAAAAAAATTTAAATATTTTATTAATGAAGTAAAATAATAAAGAGAAAAATGTTGTTTAGTTATTAAAAAATATAAATGTCCTGTATTACTTTAATACCATGTTCTGCACATATGTAGCTATGCTGTTGCAATGGGATTATCGAAGCTTCTTTAATCCAGTGTCTTTTAAAACATATATGAACATTCTTAAATCTTGTTAAGGATTGTTCTAAAACTGCATAATTTTTTTTTATTAAAACAATGATTGGAAAACCGATTGGTATTTCGGAATAAGAATAGATGCTAAAATGGCAAGAATTGCCCTTGAGTTCCATCGAGAGTTGCTTAATCAAGGTATGGCTTTAAATTTTAAGGAAATTTTTTATTTTATTTATTTTTTTTTTTTTTTTTTTTGTAGTATTTTAATACATAACCAAGCTCATACAAGTACTGAATATCGTCACGCCATTTAAAGTTTATCACTTTTATGTATTATTCATTCTGTATTTAGTAGTATAATAGTATAGCGTAGTATAATATCTAAGGTTTCGCTAACGGATGTACTATTTATTTGCAAGAACTTCGGCAATTTTATGTCCACGAATTAACATGCTTTATATGCATTGATCTTTCACTGTTAGAATATATAGACTTTGGAACAAGTCTCATATTACGCAAAACTTTTCATTTAATTTGCGTAATATATACCAATTTTATATATTCTTCATTATGTTTATAGTTTTGTTTAAGATCGTAGTAGTAATTTATTAGTTTCGGTACAAAATTATAAGAGATATTAGGAGATGATGTTTAGCCATCCAGTAACTCATTCATAACATGCCTTAGGATCAGGTCTAAAATACGGTGTCGCCATATGACATATTGCGGTGGAGGAAGACCAATTGATTTATAATAGTCTTTTAATAGCTTAACAATACACAGTGTGCGATTCAAAAAATAAAATGGAAATAATTATTTCGGAACGGTTGTTCCGATTTCAACAAAATTTTACATAATGATAGCAGAGGATAGGCATGTTTAAGTTCTAAGCTTGAACCATATAGACCTACAGGAGGCTAGTCCACAGCATGCCAAAGTATGCTGATTCCTTATATCAGAAACGAGTTTAACATTTTTTTTTTATAGAAGGAGGCATATTTTATCTCTTTTAGTTTACTTTTTTTATCTCTTTTAGTTTACTTTTTAGGATGCCTTCGAAAAATTTTTTTGTTACAGCAGGTCCAAATTTTACCCGATTTTGTGGAAATTTTATCTATTTTGCAAGAGTTTTGAGAAAATATTTACGCAGTCAAAAGTTATAGTGTTTTAAATTTGAACTTTGAAAAAGTAAATTTTTTCCGTTTTTTTTTTTTTTTTTTTTTTTTGCCAGAAAAATGGTTACATTATTTTTTATTATATAAAATTTTTTTAAGTAATATATATAATATTTAAATTTTTCTGAACGATAACTTTATGGGAAATTACGTGGTATGAAAAAATTGTAAAAACTTTAATCGTGCGAGACCCAGGGTCTCCCATAAATTTCTAATTTTTAGCTTAATTTCTCAAATCGCAAAGGTGGAATTAAAAAAAATTTATATTGTTTACATAGTTTAATATGATTTTAATTTTTTGGTAATAAAAATTGTTGCTCCAATATATCAATGGGGAAGACATGGCAAAAATAGTAAAAAACCCCATTTTTGGAAATTTTTAAAATTTTTTTGAGAATTGTGGGATTTCTGTTAATAAATCTAAAAAAATAACTTTAGTTCCAAATTAAAGGTCAAAAAATCTAAAAAGTTGTAAAATTTCATTAAAAAATATATATTAAAAAATATTGCATTATTCAATATCTCGGAATTATAAAAATGCTTATATATATTTGAAAAGAAGATACAATTTTTAAATTTCTATCATATATTCGAATTAGCGTCTCAACTTTATCTATTTACCGATTTAATTGGAATTTTTGGTAATTTTATCTTACTCAAAAATACCTCAAAATTTATTTGAGAAAACTTTATACCTCTCATTTTCATTTTCCTGAAGTAGCATTTCATTTTCCTGAAGTAGAATTGGCGTTTTGAACAACTGATGTAATGGAATGATGACATATAGAATGTATGTCCACATTGTTGTGCTATCTTTAAATTTATTCGAAGCCTTTGTCCACATCTTAGCATTTTTCAAAACGCTTAAACGATATCTTTTAAAACCCATTATTTTTAAGCATTAAACACAAACTCGGAATATTAAATACGTAGTTATATAAAAGCATTTTAATTAATAATATTCTTTGAATATTAAAATTGACATTACATGATGTTTTTCCAAATGATTTCCAAACTTTACCGCGTTGTGTTGGTGAGCTTTATTGTCAACCATGAAAAAGTAACACCATTTTTTAAATAATTTTCAATGGTCTATTCGACTATACTGGGACCATTTTGATATTTATAAAAAACTTAAAAAAGCTATAGCCCTAATATACACACATTTATGTTTTAAAGAAATATGAAATGAACTTTAAACCTTTTAAGGCAAATACAAACAATATAGATGAATGGACTGTATTCGACGTTGGAGAATATTAAATACTCTGCGCCAAATTAGAAATTTTGAAAATAGTTACAAAATTTTTCAAATTCTATTTTAACCCAAATTCTATAAGCCTAAGTTCTGCTCTATCGATATTGTAAATTTCACATAAATCAGAAAACTGAAGGTAGAATTAGTATGTGATTCACAATTTTGTCTATTCTAAATAGCAGCCTGGTTAGGTAAATAACAAACAATATTGTTAAATTTAATCTAATTCGGACTGGTAATTTGGACGTTATATCTTTTCTCACAGACATACGAACAGAGAGGTATAGTTAAATCTACACAAAATTTCTGACTTTAATTATGAGGATTTTTTTAATGTTACACACGGAATGATAAACTTATTTATCCTTCATTTTACCACTAGAGGTAGTGCAGCGTATAAAAATATTTTTATATAAAAAACATTTTATTTTATCTTAAAAACACAAATAAAATTTGATGGCTATTCTCTTAAAAATATTTATGATTCTTTTGTATTTCAACATAAATGAAAATATCTCTGACATAAAAAAACGGGAATATAGAGTAAACTAAGGACTGCGCACGAAAAATTTAGTACATACAATTCAGCTTATAAAAATGAAATCAATCTCTTTCAAATTTTGATTTTGTTAAAAGATGTTATATTCAAGTTTTAATTTGAAAACAAAAATTATTTGATTATTCGTTTTTAATAAAATATTTCATATGCCCACCATAAGAGCTTTATTGTGTCTTCAATTACTTTTTTGTTGGAATGTATCCACTTCTTTTACTATGACCTAATACATTTAAGATGGAAAGAGTTCTGGATAGTTTAGGGGATTGACTTCCTTTGGTACATAGCAGCACCATTTTTTTGTAAAGATGAGAAGGGAGATGAGGCTAAACAAGCTAGAATTCGTTGTATTTTCTAATGATAGGAAGGAATCTTTTCTGATGGCACTCATTTGCGTACATTTCTTTGTTGAAAGTATCATTCGTTATGAATAAAGTGCTTTTTTCCCCACATGTATAAATGTTTTGCCAGACCAAAATTTCTATTTTTTATACGATATCTATGTAATAAATTTTCCATAAGATCTGTGATATGGAATTCATAACCAGGATGTTGTAAACTATCAGTTCTCTGATTGATGTGAAATTTACAACATCGGTAGGGGAGAACCTAGGCTTTTAGAATCTGGTCTAAAATATAATTTTAAAAGTTTTAGAATTATTTTCAAATTTTACCAGCATAGTCGAATAGGTCATTATTTAATTGAAAAATTGGTATCACTTTTTACTGTTGTCCAAAAAGTTCACCCACAAAACGCGGTAAATTTAGTAATCATTTATAAAAAACGTCAAGTAATATCATTGTTTTTAATATTCAAAGAATATTATTAATTTAAATTTTTTATATGTTTACGTGGTTTAAATATTCTGAGTTTGTGTTTAATATTTAAAAATAATGATGATGAAAATGATTTGAAAAATGCTAAAATGTGGACAAAGGCTTTGGCCAAATTTAATTATAGCACGACAATGTGGAGAAACATTCTAGATATCGACATTCCATTACATCAATTGAGCCAAATGCCAATGCTTTAGTTACTTCAGGAAAATCTCAAATTTATCTCAAATGAACTTTCAGTCTGTCAGTATGCACTTTTTATCAACATTCATATTTTTAAAACAAACTGGTCTCAATAATTTTCGTCCTTTCTTTTGCTTTCACATGTTTCTAGCTTTCCTTTTAGGAACTTTTTTATTTTCTGGGTCTTTAAACCAGATTGTTTTAATTTTCTGATAAAAGATTCAGTTCAGTTTAAAGAATGAGTCACATTCTATCTAGAAATATGTAGATTTTCTTTTAAAATTCGTATTATTTTGTCTTCTGTTATCAGGATTTCTATCAAAGATCATGAACTCTTTGTATTTTTTATGACTCAAAAAACTAAATTTATCAACTCACCTTCACTCCCAGCAATTGTTTTGTATGGTTGACATATGTTTTAATTATAAATTTTAATTATCCGTTTGCATGAATTTTGTTAAATTTTCATTTTAGGAAAAAACAATTATGTTATTACAACATAATCCAACACATAATAACTGGGAATAGTGACAAATATAAACGTACTATTTTTTTACGTACATGTAATAAAAGTTAGCATTAAAGTGTTCACGGATTTTTTCGTACGCAGTCCTTAAATATCACAATAGTGAGATGCTTGGTAAAGGGTTTTATTTTTTCTGAGATTTCTATGAAAAGAAAAGGATTCATAAGGAAAGTTTAAAGAGGATGCAAAATTCAAGTTTTATTAAAGTATTTTAAAGGGTAATTTTGGTCTGATGTTATAGTTTTTA
This sequence comes from Protocalliphora azurea, assembly GCA_932274085.1. Taxonomy (NCBI): domain Eukaryota; kingdom Metazoa; phylum Arthropoda; class Insecta; order Diptera; family Calliphoridae; genus Protocalliphora; species Protocalliphora azurea. The sequence goes on from OW026521.1 coordinate 117,982,307, forward strand.
GCACTAGTAATATTTGCAGTGACATTTGATTCATAAGAAATGTGTAGATGTTTTTAGCATCATAAGACCACAAACTAAGTAAAATATTTTAGTAACTTTCAAGCTTATCTGAAAATCTTTTCTTTTGTTCTTCATTGTTAAAATATCTGCAAACATTTTTATTATTTCTTAAATGAAAATTTAAAGCAACATATTGCTCTTTTCATTCGTAAATTTAATTCTAAAATAAATTCGATTTGCAATTAAAATTTCAAGTTGTCTATAAAAAAAAAGTAAGATAATTTCTTTAGCATTTCTCCTTAAGATCACGTTTAAAATTCCACTTAGTTAAACTAAAATCAGCGTAGCCAGCATTATTTAACCTTCAAAAACTCTATTACACAATACTGGCAAATGAAAGTATTCCAAAAGTTTTACCAACGTGGGAGGATTTCTTTTCTATACAATTGCTAAAGAGTAATTTTTTTTAAGTTAAACTTGCAAAAGAAAATAAATAATGTCATGACTACATATTGATTTTGTACGTATGTACAGTGGCCAAAATAAGTATTCGACAGATTATAATTTCATTATAATCTATATTTTTATTGAATTATTTCGAATAAAATGACAAATATTTATGCTCCCAAGTCCATAGAACACATTAGAACTATATTAATATATACTAATATTCTTATGCTTTTTGTTGTTGGTTTTACAACTAGGATACATGTGCTTTAAATAATTTTTACATCATTTTATTGTAAAAATGATGTAAAAAAAGAAACTTCAGTTGAAGTCAAAAACTTCTTATTTAATTAGTTTCAGCAAAAAAAAAAATCGGAACATTGTAGAAAAGGCATAAAAGCTAATAGAAACATCCTTCTACATTATAGAAAATAATAAAAATTTGCGTAAAGTAAACTAAATTCACAAACTAAATGCGTCGAACATGGCTAAGGATAGTAAAAAATATCTGGGAATATGCGTTTCATTCAAGAAATTAAGAGATATTAAACCAGATCTGGTATTAAGAAGCCCCCACATCTCGAAAAGGATATACACTGAAGAAAGTAATTTCATTGAATGAAGTACGTTGAATGAAATTCGTTGATTTTTTGAATATTTATTGATTCAGCGTACAATGCATTGACTCCATTCATTAAATTTAATCCCTAATAAAATAAATAAATCTTAAAATATAAAATATAGTACACGTGAAAACAGTTATTCAACATACAATTCATTGTTTTAAAGTACTAATGATTTGATTTAAGAAAGAAGAAACTTTACTTGTGTTAAATTCATTGTTTTCTAACGGGAAATATAGCAAAAGAAAAATGTAAAAATAAACAAACCAGTTTATATTTATCGTTTAATAAGGTTTTGTCCTATTTTAAAGTGATGTGTAAGTAATAAAACAAAACTAATAAGTCAGTAATTAAGACTTAAATATGTCAGAAAACTTTAATATTGCGATTGTACAGAATTATTGAAAAACATACATATTCAGACAGGAGAAATCCTGTACCAGTAATGAACACACCGTATTAAATTAATTACTTAATAATGTTTATCATTTTGAAAACATTTTCAAAATATTTATCTTTTTTATATTTACGTAGATAAAACAATTATAATGAACCCAGGAATGTGTTACTGGCCTCAAGTATGAGGTTTTTAAAAATTGTTGTGAATACAAAAAACAGGTGTTCTTCAAAACTCGCCGGAACATTTCCTGAAAATAAGGGAGTTTCTACAGCCAGAAAATAATGTGAATGGTAAATAATTTTAACTAATTTCAATTAGTTACGAAAAATCAATTGTTATCGAATAATTTAAAATATTTTTTTTTTTTTTTTTATATTTAAGACAATGCTGCTGCCATACTAATTGGTGTCTACATGGATGTTGCATACTATCAATGAGTAATACTCTCAGGGTGATGAAATCGCTTGAAGTTTTTTTTCTTTATTAAGTTATTTAGTAAAATATAATATAAATACTGTATTATATTTAAGGCATCTACATTAATTATACATAGAGAATTTTATTTAGTTTATGCCTATATTAATTGAATGTAATACAATTTTTAATAATATGAATACCAAAACTAAAAAACAGATCTAATATTGTGATATATTTTCAACGCATAGCTTCATTAGGTCAATATATAAGTCCATTGAAATCAGGTTAAGTCAACGTAACCATTCATTGAAATATTACCATTTTCAATGTATAATTCCATTAAAACAATGCAAAGTTTCATTAATATCTGATTTTTTATTTTATTAAAACAAAATACAAATACGTTGAAACAATAAACGTTGAATTTTAAGACTGTATAATTTTTAATATATGACAATACATTGCTTCAACGTAATAATACATTTGGTCAAAATTAGGAAACAACATTTTCGTTGTATTAAAAAAAAAATAACTTCTGCAGCTCTTTTTTCGCACTAAGTACTTCATCCCAATGATAACATAACTTTAAAATCATTACATTTTCAGCTTTTTTCTGTTACTTTTTTTTTTTTTTTTTTTTGCTGGATACAAATTACATAATTTTTATAATAATTTCCTATATATAATTTTCCCTTTTTCAAAAAAGTTTTTTCAAAAGATTTTTATTGAATTCAAATATGTTAAGTTAGATGGGCACCTGTAAATATAAACTATACAACTCACTTGGGTCCTTTTGGTCCCGTTGTGTTACCCTTATGGATCATGTGAATCTGTTTTCACATGTCCGAGAATAGTTTCGAATCGAACCAACCTGATGCACGAATAAAAGATCTAATTCATCTGACAACAATTCCAGAGAGATCAGATAATCTGTACCAAATTCAGCAGTCCTTATATTCGCAAGAGCAGAACAGATTTGAATATCCACTCCGAATACTCTATATTACATTAGTCAATTTACCGCTCTCCTAATGACTGAGACCTCCGCTTGAAGAGCGGTGCAGTGATCCAGCAATTTAAAGGAGATATTCCTCCTATATGCGGGAGTAAAGACACCTCCCCCAACAGCTTCAGAAGATTTGGATCCATCAGTGTAAACCTCAATCAATCCGTCTTTTATAGTGGGATCGGCTGAGATTGAAACTGAGAAACCTCTCACCAGAAAAGGTTTGGGAATAAAATAACCAATAATGTCAGGGATATCATCCGAAATTCCCAAAATGGTCGCATGCACCTATAGTACTGAGCCTAGTCGCCGACATGACGGCGATTTCTTTGGACATTAGATTCACTGGCATTCAGTTAATCAGAACGAATAATGCCTTGGATGGTTTTGTACATAGCGTACCTGTAATTAGTAGCTCTGAGCAGAAACTTTTCAAAGATTCCGCAAAATGAGAATTTTTCCATTGTTTTCCATCATACTGTCGCTCAATACATAAATATAGGCTTGATAGATTTTAAATCAAAAATATGAAAATATTTAAAACCTTTTTGTTTTTAATAATTTCATTCACAAAAATAAAATTTTAATTGATGAATGTGTAGCAAATTTGTCAATCACACATGTACAGGAGTTCATATGAAGTATATTATTATCGGCGCCTTAACACTTCAGCCACCGTACTTTGCGTTAGCTACCTAATTTCTCTCTTCTCGGTATATGGCCTTTGATAGACTACGACATTCATATTGCATACAAAAATGATTTTGCTTTATCCCAATTGCAAAAATTTCATCCTTCCAGAACTTTTTCGAATTATTGGCACATATTCTTACAAACTCTATTCTCAATTTTACACTGAAACAAAAACCATGGTTTTCATTGCGTTTGAAGTAATTCTCTTAAAACTATATTTGTAAAATCTTTTAATAAAAATATGGATTTAGCTTTGATTCAGGATCAATCAAATGAAAATACTTTTCATTATTCACCTTTTTCCTTCTAAACATGCATTTTCACTTCTTTTGAAGTAATTTTTCCTAACTTCCAAAAAAGGTCAAAATATATACTTAGTTCTAATTTTGAAGTTCCGTTTTTGGAAGCTCTTACTCGTTTTTTTCTAGGTATATTTTTTTCGCTAATCTATTAAATTACAGCAAATATATCTTAAAAGGTTTATCTTAAGTATTATTATTAATGGAATTTTGACATACTACTACTAAGTCACTCAAACAAAATATAATAGAAAGTAACGTAATAAATTATAAAAAAGTTAATAAACTTTATTATAAACGTAAACTCTAAACTCTAATGTGTTTTTTTTTTTCTTTCTATTTCAATTAATGTATCAAATGATTAATAATAAACTAAAAATCGGATTTTTTTTTAAGAAGATTTGGTAGCACAATAAAATAATCAACCGCTCAAACGTTAGAAGGCTAGTACGACGACGAAAAGAGAGAACGGCTCCAGCTTTATTTCTTTGTATCATGGTCTGTAATATGCAATAATTTTTAAATCGGAACGATTTTGATTTTTCATATGACATTGTCGATTCAATAGCTCTCTCAATTTTATTAATATATACTTATTGCATGCGCTTATGCAGCACGTGTCCATGGAATGATTTAAGGTTAAGGGTTATGTGACTGCAAAAAAATAGTATATTGTAATTTACTAAAAATATAATATATTAAAATTATAATTACCAGATATCAGTATGAATAAACATTTGTGAAATTTTTATATAATATATATATATATATAAATATATATATATATATATATATATATATATATAACAAAATGGATCCTGAATATAACAAAACCCTTGTCAAAGCTATATGAAAACGCTTAAAAGAGATTATAAAGAGAAAATAAAAAGCTATGTGTTATCAATAACTTTTTTTTTGTGATTTTTTGAAGAATACTTTTTTTATGTCTTAAATTTTAATATCATTATATAAATATCCTTTATTTCTACTAACTTTAAAATGTACGCAGGATTTAAATCTTTATGTTCTAATAAACTTTTAACCAATTTTTATTTAAAAATTCTTAGAAGATTGTATTATTAAAAAAAATAAAATAATAATAATAATTAACATCGCTAATGTCGAATAGTTTTTTTGGCCACTGTATATGTATTGTGTTTTATTTTCGTAAGGGCATGTTTTAATACTTTACTTTAAGAATTTGTGTATGTATGAAGGAAGGCTATATCTTTGTGTGGGTATAAAATCTAGCAATACTTTATGACATACTCGTTTTCGTATTAAAGCTGAAGAACTAAACTAAAAACTTTAAATATATATGTAAGTATAAAGGTCACAAACAAATAAGCAAGTTCATTATTGGCTGAATATTATTTGGTAATTTTATTACTTTGTTGTTTCTCTGCTTGATTTTATTCTTGTTGCCTTTTGAAAAAAAAAACACACACAGAAACATCATGGTGCTCTTTCTCCTAGAGAGTAGAAAAGATAAAAATGTTTTTCATGTCTTTTTTCTTTAGAAATTATCAAGGTTTTTGAAAGCTATCTGCAGTGTGTGTTTGTGTGTAAACTAGTAAAGTGTGTAAATATTTGTAAAAATATTACAAAATTTTCGTTTTTTCTCTATAAACAAATATATCGTTAAAATGTTCATATTGTAATGTTGCTATTTTATATTACACTTTTCCCTGACTCTTAATATTTTTATTCTTTTGAATTTTTCCTTTTTTTATCACTTATTTCGGCTAATTTTTCTTCCTTCTGCTTTGCAGAAAATTGTATATGAAAATGCATGCTAGGAATGTAAAGTTATATAAATTTTGTTCTGTAAGTACCTCTGGTGGCGCAGACAGAGTGAATATTAGGTAAATATTTGTTCATATTTTTCTTTAAAATAAACTTAAAACTTAAAAATATTGAGTTTGTTGCTAAAATTATTAAATTAAATTTTAATCAAAAAAAAAAAAAAAATATTTCAATACGTTTTGATAGGATATATTTAAAGTTAAAGTTCTTACCTAGCTTTTCAGAAATCCAAAAATATCTGTAATATTAAGAAGAAAAAAAATTATTAAAATAGTGTTGATGTGTTATTTAAAAACTGAAGCGAAATATATATAAACAATTTGCAAAAATTTTTAGCTGCAGAAGTTTAGTTAAGGTTTAGAATTAATAATGCTTGCGGTTTTATCATAAAGTGGGTAATATACGAGGGCGGATCAATACGTCTGGGAATAGTTTTGCATTTCATACAACTACGAGGGAAGTTCGAAAAGTCACGGACTTATTGATCCGCCCTCGTATATTAAAACACTGTCAAATTTTCATCGAAAAAAAAACAGTTTTCAAATAAAGAAAAAAATTCAAAAAGTACCAATTACACTATGCCACAAATTTTGGGTGATCAAAGATTCTAAAGCCAAATGAAAGTATACCATCAGATTAAAAAAATCTCCAAAGATTTTTGCAAAATTAGTTAGAATTTCGATTTATGGGCTATTAAATATCGGATATTTTGGATCACTTTTTTCATTCTGTGTATAAATAAAAAAAATTGAATCAGTAAATTTCAAGGACAGAAAATAATCATTATTATTGAAATTTAAAAAAAAATCAGATACAAGGAACGACCAAATAAAAGTGCTAAATACAGAAATGTTATCCTTAGAACAGTTTCTATCGAAATTTTGATTATTATTAAAAAAATCTGTTGTTATGATTATTTTCTAGTTTAATTTTTTTATTTTTGCTCAAATTATAATGAATAATTTTGATTTTTATTTATTTATTTTTTTGCTAAAAAATAATGATTATTTTTGACATTTATTTTTTCATTCAAAGAATAAAACTTATTTCTAATCAGAGCTGCCGCATACTTTTTTTGGCCAACCCAAAAATTTAAAAAGGAATTCCCCAAAAAAATCACCACCCATCAGAAATTCTAGTTTATCATATAGTTGTCCAATCTTATTATTATTATTATCATTATTATTATTATTATTATTATTATTATTATTATTATTATTATTATTATTATGCCCTCTTATCATATATTAAAATAAAACGTATTGATAAAAAATTATTTTTTTTTAATTTATAATTGAAAATAATAGAGAAAAGTGTTCATTAGCAAAAAAATAAATAATTAAAATAAAAATATTTGCATATTATTAGTTCATTAATTATATTCATTTGTATCATAATATGCGGTTAAAATTAATAATATCTTTTTTAACTAACCCTTTAATGGTAATTAATCACTTATTTATATTGCTTGAATCATACCGAGTTTGGTTGCTTTGTGTATTTATATTTATTCATATATAAATTAAATGAGAATTATAATGAAGTTGGAAAACAAACATCGAAAACAAAACATATTTAAAACCAAACAAGTTTTGAATTTTTCTACTGAATCTGTAAAAAGGATAAGTATTATGGTTATTTGAAACATGTTATTGTCATGGTAATAATAATATTAGTTTGTTTCAGAAAGAGAGTGTGAATTATTAACAAGGAAAAAGACTGCAAATATTCAATGGCTGTATGATGTTATTTTTATTAATAAAATTTTGTTTCTGGTAAAATTATTTTAATATATATAATTTCTGCAGTCAACCATATTCAAATTTTTATTGAGTGTAAAGACTAAATGACAAAATTGAAACAAAAACATTGTTATTATGAACACAGAGTTATTAAAATTCAAGAAAATTAACAATGGGAACATGATATAGTGGTAAAGCTGTAACCATCCTTTTTCTTTGCGCGTAGCAAACTTTTTCAATTTTGTCACATAGTGTAATTTAAATTTTTAAATATATAAATTTATATATATATATATATATATATTTGGAAACACCAATGAATGTAAACTAACATTATCTTTAAGCCACCTTAATGTTATTTTTTATCTGCCCAATAGTTTCGAAGTTATTCAGAAATTAGTTTCGAAAAAAGAACAGATTTTCACGCAAACTTGAAGAACTTTTTTCTTGAAAATTTCTTTTAAGAAGTGAAACCGGCAAAAATTTTTCAATGATGAAACGGTTAGATTTTCCTAAAATTTTACTGCAGTATATATTTTAATTATACCATCCGTTAGATGCAAATGTGTACTCAACTTTTATTACACAAATTGTTGAGAAAACACTTTCTGGTTCATGCTAGGTTGCTCGGTATTGTAACTTAAATCATCATCGTACTATTAGTGTTAATAGACTCGAATTTTAAATGAAAAGTTTTCGAACTGAAGTTTTAACAAAATATTCCAAATATTGTACTTTTGCACCACAGTATATATTAGGGTTATAACTAGTCGAAATTTTTGCAAATATCAAAATTACCATTGCAAGGTATTGCAGAGTATAGAATAGTATAAAGGAATATGATATTAATTTTTCGCGATCGTTAAAAAGTTCACGAAGTGCGATATAAATTTTTTAAAAATAGTATTGCTTACTATCAAAAAATTTACATTTTCCGTCAAATTGCTTAAGTTTACAACAATTTTCAGTGTCTTTTTTTAATATTCAATAATTTTACAAAAATTTTCAGGGCAATCTCTGCGAAATCGCGATGTTAATAGAGAACTTATATTTTAGTAATTTACTAATTTTTTTTTATTTTATATACTTTTCTTGAATTGTTAAATTTCTTAACATTTTATGAAGCAATTTTAAATACTAAATTACTTCCTACCAATTTGGTAAAAATATGTGCAAAAATATATTGAATTGATTTGTAGTTAGATTTTTAAATTTTATTCGATAATTTTTCATATTTAGGTAAAAGAGAAATATAAAATAAATTGATTTTGATCCAAACCTAATAAATAAGTTCTACCATTTAAATACTTAGATTTTTGTACGTTTTTTTTTTAATAAAAATATTACAAAAATATACAGAGGTATTTTAGAAATTGCGTTCGGTACGTGAAGTTTTTTGCCCAAATTGATTAAAAAATTCAGTTTTTATTATCAGAATAATATTGGCTCTAAGGTGTTGCTGTGGTATTTTGAGATCCTATTAATATAAAATAATATAAAATAAATAAAAAGATTTATTATATTTATTTGCTCAACTATACTTAAGTAATTTTAATGAAAACTAAACCACAAAAATTTACCAAAACAACATTATATAACATTATAATAATTGCGTTTGTAGTCGAGAAAATATTAGTAGCAAATTTCCAGGAAATTTATACACAAATAAATATATGTAAACTAACACACAAATATTTAAGTAAATAAAACTTATGACATTTATAATTATGAGAACAAAACTTTCTAACAAACAACAAAATCTTAAAAGCTTTAGAGGAATATTTGTAAAAAATAGCAAAATAAAAAAGAAAATAAAAGTTGAATATATGAAAAATAACGTTAACAGAAATGTAAAAGGCAATAACAGAGATTTTAATAATTTTGATAAAAAAGAAAAAGAAATTTTTTATAAAGTGAGTATAAGTTTCCGTAAATAAAAGCCTAAATCATTCTCTCATATAGAACATAAAATTTGCATTTGAAAAAAGTATTATAATAGTAGCTTAGCCCGGTCTTCTTCCCTATCCCTATTATTATTTTGTATGGGAGCTACTACTTCCCTTGGACCTACCCGACATTTACTCACCATAACTCTAAGATTTAATAAGAAAATTATTCTCATAAAATTTTAAGAATTTCACTGTTATAGTTTTTACGTTCTATTTTTATCCCTATTGCGAAACTTGATAAGAAAATTATTTCCAAAAATAGTTGAGTAGTTCCTTAAGTATGCGATAATTAATATTTTCTTTATTTAGGATGCGCCATTCCCCCTCATCCGGTCGTAAAATAAAGTAGCCTATTTCGACGTTTACAGAATGATGCAAACGCAAAAAAATTGTTTGGAAAACGTTTCCGATAATAGAATTTTAATGTTAATTACAACATATTTTTGTTGCAAGTAAGACGAATTTATATTCGACGAATTTTCAATATTTATAACATTAAAGATATAATGGTATTTGAATTATAATTCCTATAATTATATAATTAGTTCCTTGAATCAATTTCTGTCTTTCAAATTTAATTATAACAAAATTAAAACAGCAACCGATTACAGTATTATGCATTTATACTGGATAAAAAATATTAGCGGTTGTAAACACAAATTTATTATAAAAATTGAGTCATAATGAAAAATATTCAAATGTAAGGAACCTCCGGTTACCCGGATTTGCAGTTGGCGTAAACTCAGTCGTGTCCAGGGTTCTTACATAAATAAATAACACTAATATTCAACTTTTTTTTCTATATTTCTTATTTTTTTCTCTTTATATAATTTAGTTTTTTCACAAATTTTATTTATTGAGCCACTTGCAAATTGAAAGCTTCTTTATTGAGAAAGTGCTGTACCATGAAGTCTCCGTGCTGCCTTGCCGGTTCTACACCTCTTATTTACTATCTCCTATTGGTTCTTAAATCTTAGATGTAATCCAAGTTCCTATATTTGCTGAGTGAAAACTTCCAAGAAAAATACTCTTTCACTTGGCCTTAAGCCCTGAGCCATTTCAACCAGATTGTAAATCTTGTTGAAACCTTTAATCTTACTGATTGTAAATCAGTATACCCTACGTTGAATTAATGTAATCAATTCAACCAACTTTATTATTTTTTTCCCCCTAAAACTGCTCTCTTAATTCTTTTATTTATTTTATTAAACGGCTACTCACCATGTCTGCCTTGTTCATTGTTCAGCACAAAAGAGAAAAAAGAGAAGCGATTGTAACTTTACACTGGCTTATATATATTTCTTAAAACTAATATTATTTTAGTTTTCCTGCACTTTGTTCGAACCGATAGCGGTTGTTGCATCGAACCTTCTTTTCTGTTATCTCCTTTATATTCGCTGCTGTAACAGTTTCGTTGATCTATATATGCTTGTCTTTTTATGTGGCTTTTTGTTTGTTAATTATGTCTCCTTCTTGCTTGCTCTATTTGAATCTTTCTTCTGCTTCGCTGATATTTTTACACTGCTGTGTATTTCTCCCTGCCGCTTCTTTTCTCTGATGTTGTGTTTCTCGCTTCTACTTCCGTAATTCGACAGTTCTGCTTTCTACTGCTACTTCTGCCTTCTGTGTTTTTCTCATAGTTAAACCTTAAATGTCTAACATGGTCATTTAAGATCAAACTCACCAGCTGCCCATGATCTGAGCGCTTTTCTACCTCTGTACCCCATCGATCAAATTGCATTTATATACATATATGAATGAATATATTATTTACCACTCTGCACGCAGAGAAAAAAAACGTGGCTATGGCATTATCACTACAACAATATTATATTCTCATTATTAGTTAATATTAATTTTGATAATACTGAGTTCATGATAACAATATTTTTGTTTTAGATTTATTATTCAATGTTTATATTCAATAAAAACTTTAATGTACAATATTATATGTTATTATACAAAAATTTTATGTTTTTGAATATTTTTACCAGAAACAAATTTTTATTAATATAAAAAAATATACCTATTTATACAACCATTAACTATTATCAATACTTGTACTTGTTTTTAAACCATATTTTTTGCAAACCAAGTTATTATTCCCATAATTATAAAATGTTACAAATAAATATGCTTTATATGATTTGTTTGTTTTTAAATTTATTTTGTTTCTAGCGTTTTTTTTTTACTTTCATTATAATTCTCATTTAGTTTATATGTATATGAATTATAATAATGATCATATATAAAATTAATGATAATAATAAAATTTAAAAATGACATGTTTATGCTTAATAAACACTTTTGTCGACTATTTTGGAACAAATGTAATGCACTCAGTAAAGATTTTTTTGATATATGATAATAATAATAATAATGTGATAGAATGGGATAATAGTATGATACGATAGAATAATATAATAAAATTATATCATAATCCGATAGAATATGATAATAATGTAGTACAATGATATAATAAGAAAAACTCGAAACATAACATGAAAATACGGACAATAAAATCGGACAAAATATGATAAAATGGAACCATAATAATTATTATTTATAATCATTTGAAATATTTGATTTAGCTTTGGCTATATGTTCCAAACATAGTATGTTGCTCATAGATTATGGTTACTACAACTATATTTTTTGTCTGCGTGTGAGATGTTTGCAAATAGTACTAAATGGATTGAACATAATGCTCGCAATAAAGGTATAAAAATGCATATAATTTATTGTCAAAAAGTTCCTAGTAATTGAATATAGAGAAAATTCCTTGCAGGTAACCAACATCTTCTTAAGAATTCACCGAAATCACTGAGAATTGTTAGAATTTGTTGCATGAATACTCGAATATTGGAAAAATCAAATCTATCGTCGATTGTTATGCTGCTGGAGAATTAATGGATATTCTAGGTACATGTTTCCAACATATTGTATCAAGGAGGAGGATGACGAATTGTTGGGTTATTTACGTGTTAATGTCTTTACTCAGTATGTTCATGTAATCCAAATAAAATTAGTTGTCAAAAAATAAAATTTATCTTTTTTATATTAATTTACAGTAGACTCATTGATGGTTTCAATGCCATTCACCGAAATATTATAAAAAACGGTTGTGTCTACTCGTACCATATACATACAATTATTAGAACTGAATTGTAGGATAGTACTTTCAACCGACACAATTCGATTGGCGAAAAATTCGGTTGCGACATCGAATCCGTTTTTTCGTGTATATATGTAGATTACTGAGAGCTGTTTGCATTTTTAGCGACGTTATTTAACTATACTCCACAATTTACATTAATTTTCATACGAAACCATACGAAAAAAATTAAATGAAACAATTATTTTTTATCTACTTCGTTATAATGATGATAATGATGATCATCATTGTGGAAAAACCACAAATGTAATTAAAAATAATAGTCAAACATTTATTTTAACATTAACTAAAACACTATATAAATACAATTCATATAAAAGTATAAACTATGTATGTATGAGTATTACTTTCATACATACGTAATAGATGTAAGTGTAAAGTTTACTTATACCCAGAAAACATAAAACTTTGACTTTAATTTGAGAGTGATTTTTAAATGCTTTTAGCTTTAAAAAATTTTAGATTTAGAAAAATGCTCCTCAATTTGAGATAGAAAAAAAAAAGAAAAACCACAGGAAACAAAAAAAAATTTTTGTTTTGTTGACCAGCGTAATCAGTATAATACTACCGTTGTCAACTAAACTGCTTGCTTATACAAAAAACAACAATAACACTGATAGTCATTGCCATTTTTAATATAAAAGTTTGTGTGTGTATATTATTGAGATTTTTTTCAGTTTTTAGCCCGTAACTCGGTTGTTTATGAACCAATTTGGTTAATTCAAATAACTGAAATTTTGTAAAAGTATTTGTGATCGATCTATATCAAATGGAAATCCGTAGCTTAAACAAGGGCTTCCAAAATACAAAAATGCATTTTGCTCGATATCTTGGTTATAATTTGACCGACTTAGTTGAACAAATTTTCCAAAAAAGGAAATGGTTTTTTAAACATATCTCCTGCATTTATGAGCAGATCTTGCTAAATTTCAACAGCAAAATTGTAAACGGATTTCTGATCGATATATATATATACATATATATATATATATATATATATATATATATATATATCATATTAATGGAAGTTATCGGTGGGCTTCATAAACGCCATTTGAACCGACAAACGGACATCGTTTCTTACAAGGATCCAGATAATATAAACTTTTTTTCTTTCCCATGAAATTCTTATTTTTATATTAATGACGAACGTTAGTACGCAAAAGCTAATTATTAAAAGAAAAAACATTGTATTCCCAAAGATGATGTTTCAAGTTTATAGATGCAATGAATTCGAAAGCAGACGCATAAATTTATAAGGATACGTGCTGCAAGACAAGAAGCTGAATACCACATGCAGGCATATTTTTAAGTAGTAATGTCTATATATAAATGTTTCAGATTTCGATGGTGTGTTTTTTCAGATAACGAAATAAATAATAATAAAGATACGAATTACAAAACAGAAATAACCCCTACAGGCATATTTATGTTTATGTTTGGCTATCTAAGAAGTTGTGTTAAAGTTCGTAAGATACTCTCCTGTTTTGGAGCTTTTCATCATCTGCAGAACACTCTGACGAAATCTGTAAAATTTACGAATAATATTTAGAAATATAAAAGTTGACGCGAACTTTCAGCATTGCCATTGGCGTCTTGTACTATAATAATATCAAGACATCGATCCCTGGATGTCATAAACAAATTTCTATTATAACAGGTATTTATTTTTATTATTATATTTTAATATCGAAGATTTTTTTAATAAAGATATGCGGAAAAATTTTTAAATTAATATAGAATAGGTTTTACCACTTGATAAATATTTTTATTTTATTCATAACTACTTTTTACACATTAAATATAATAATTTCAAAAACACATTTCCCCTTTTCAAAAATAAATCTTCAGAAAATCCCATTGAAATTCCACTTTTTTCTTATGAGAGAGAAGTGGAACTACATGAAGGGTGGTTTGAGCTAAATTTTCAAAACATTTACTCATTTTTTTCAGAACACAAAAAGAAAATATATGTGACAACATGTATTTTATTGTTGCATGAATTTGGTTTTTAACAACTGAATAAGGTTTTGTCTCTCACATAAAGTTCTAGTTGAATTTTATGTGGAACTCTGTCCACTTCCACTAGTTTACCTTTTTTTTAATATTCAATTAAGCTAGTTAGATTTTTAAATTTAATTTTCTAATCAGAAACTTTTTATTTGAGTTGAAATTTTCCTCAAATTACTCGTATATAATATTATATTGGATTATTAAATCGAAAATTGCAATATATTTATGTTAATAAGTACCATAATTTTTGATAAATTTCCGAATTATTTTAAATCTACATTTGATATAATACTTAATTGGTAAGCAATAGTTGATCTAGATAGTTATTTTATAACAATTGTATTTTTTTTTTATTAGGTTTTATTTAGAATTTTGATTTCTGTTTGGTTTGTTAAATATTAAAAGAAAAAACTTAATTCGTATAATTTGGAACTCATTGCAAGAAAACACAACTAAATCTTGAAATATTTTCAAGACAACATCAATATCATTAATCAAGCATCCAATTATATTGCAATTTATACCAATCTTCAAACGGAGAGAAAAAACAATGTTACAGCATTATAACTGCAACAATATTATGTTCTCATTGTTAATTTTCTAGAATTTTAATAACTCTGTTTTCATAATAACAACTTTTTTGTTTAAATATTGTTATTTAATGATGATTACACTCAATAAAAGAGTTAATATGGTTAAATGCAAAAATTCAATGTTTTCAAATATTTTTACCACAAAAAAAAAATTTTATTAATATGAAAAATATCATTACTTCTACAACCATTAAATATTTGCTATCTTTTTCTTTGTTCTTAAACAATATTCTGTTTTCAAACCATATCAATATTATTATTCCCATGACAATAAAATGTTTCAAATAAATATAATACTTATCCTTTTCACAAACTTAGTGAAAAAATGTTGTTCTTAATGTTCGTTTTCCAACTTCATTTACTTTATATGTGAATAAATATAAATAGACAAGGCTTGGTTATACTCGGTGTGACTGATTAACTACCATTAAAGAATTTAGTTAAAAACCATATCTTGCATTTGAACCATATATAGTGTTACAAATGAATATAATTAATGAACAAATAATATATAAATATTTTTCTTTCGCTATTTTTCTCTATTATTTTCAATAAAAAATTTATAAAATTAGTTTTTTATTAATACGTTTTATTTTAATACCTAATATAAATATATAATGTGGCATAATAATATAATAAGATAGAATAATAATATAATAACATAAAATCATAATATGATATAATGGGATAATTTTGTAGTAATATTATTCAATTATATGTAAACCTAGAATCATAATATGAAAAAACACACCATCAAATCGGACACAATATGACAAAATGGAATCATAGTAATTATTTTTTATTTTATTTAATTATTACTTATAAATATTTCTATTTTTCGCCGTGATCATATGTTCCAATCATGATACGTTGCTCTTAGATTATGGTCACTACAACTATATTTTTTTCTGCGTGCATAACACGTCTATCCATATAATTAACTTTTCAGGTTAAGAGTGACCAAATCCATAAAAAAAGAAACCAATAAACATAAAAAACGTTATTCGCAAAATTTACAAACAAATTTTATTAGTTTACAAAAAATTCGCAAAAAAGGATAAAAACAAATTTTTTTTTTTAAATTTCACATTTCATTTTATATAATTTCAAATAAGTTGTAGTAGAAAATTTAAAATTTCATATCTGGTAACTTAATTTAATTAATTTTACATACATTATATTTTTTGTATTGTATTATGAATAGAAACGGAATGTTTTAACAATAGTATAATCCACAATTAACTCTTACACCTACATATAACTCTAAACTTATCTTATATATAATATAATACTTGGATGATTATTACGTATATGCATCCACATTGAGGTCTTCCGGCTCCTGAATACAGTAATTAATTATTGAATAATTAAAACATAAGTTTTATTACAATTTATATTAACCATTTTTAAAAAACTATTTAATAAATATTTGTTAATATAATGGTTTATAAAAAAAAATATATATATAACAACAATCATATTACTCATTATATTGCATAATTATTAAAATATACAAATTTAAATAAAATTTGTAATTAGTGTTGCCATTGTATTGTATTTTTTCTTAAAATTATGTTACTATTATATAAAACAAAGGATAATATATTAAAAAAAGCTAAGTTAATTTGAATAATATTATATACATATATATATATATACATACATATATTAAAATAATTATTTTTTTTTTTTATATTAGATAACAAAATTAGTTTGAATACTCATGTATATATTTGGAAAAACATCTTATTATTTATTTAATTTTTTTTTTATCTTTAAATAAACTTAAAACGGTTTATAACGATTTTCGAAATGAATGATTAAGTGTTAAATTATTCTATTTCGAAATATAATACATGTGAAATATTAGTGAAATCGGATATCGGACCTGAAGTATGGTTCATTTATATGGGGAAAATACGGCCTTTTTACAATTTTTAGAAAAATTTAGCTATTAGATATTTTGATTTGTAACAAAATCTACACATAATTAACTATCAAACAAGATATAAGAAGAAAAAATCGGTTAAAAAATGTTTGAGTTATTGTGAATTCCCCAGACCATTAAAGTATTCTAGACCATTTGTGTAAGAAGTGTATAATTTTTTTTTTAATTCTTGAAAAATATTTAAATAAATTACTACTTTTAATTAAATTTTAACCACAATTACTGAAAAATATGTTTTTGTTTCTAGAAGATAATACAAACCCCTTATCACGTTTGGTTGAAAAACACTCTTACTATTTCAAAACTCTAATTTCAAACTTTTAAAAATTTCAAAAAAGTTAGAATGAAACTATACAAGTTTATAGATAACACCACAGGAAATAAAATTAAAAAAGTATTAGGCATTTTTTCAGCTTTTTAGTTATAAAGTCAATTTTTTTAAACTGATTTTCAAAATAAAAAAAATTATTACACAGTGAGATTAACCATATCCCGAAAAATATATGCTTTAAAATGAGAAAGTCAAATATTACAATTTTAAATATTTAAAATTTTTAAGGAAAACATCACGAAAAAATATTGTTCCCAGCTGGATTTGGATGAAATTATTTTTGTGATAAATTTTGGTGGTTTAGCATGACTTTATTTATCAGAATGAGGTAATTATTCTTTTATTTCTCCATGATTTTAAACAATACAATTTACTTTACAAATAATTAGAAAAAATGCGTTTAAAAAAATGCTGACCCCAAGCTCACTTGAAGGTTAAATTTGTCTTTATTATTATTCGTATCAATGGAGATCTTTTAGTTATATTTCCATAAAATTTTATCGAATTCAAGATAAAAATAAATAAGTTTTTACTATGTATTCCTTAAAACTTTCAAATATTCCAAATTTTTACTTTTGATCTTCGATTTAGAAATATATTCCTTGTCCAATTATCCTAAAGAATTCCTAATATATTTTTGAGTAATTTTTTAACTTATTCTGTAATAATTCGGTTTAATATGAATATCAGTTGTACAAAAAATTTACTTTGTAATTAAAAAACTGCAAAAAATGTCTGTTTGCAGAAATCCGCAAATTTGGAATCGCAGGTACGGCAGAGCTATATAATTTATTGATCTAATTTTTTTAGTTTTATTTTCAGTGCTATTATCTATAAACCTGTATTGCTTTATTCAAACTTTTTGGAAATTTTTGAAATTGGATCTTTGAAACAGTCTTAAAAAAATCCAAATTTTTCAACCAATCATGGAAACCGATTTGAATTATCCTGGAGAAACACAATAATTTTTCAGTAATTATGATTTAAGTTTAATTAAAAACAGCAATTTAATTTAACGTTATTCAAAATATTAAACATTTTTTTGTACACTTCTTACATAAGTAGTGTAAAAGATATTAATAGTTTGAGGAATCCGTAATAACTTAAACATTTTTTAACCGAGTTTTTCTTTCTACACCTTTTTTGATAGACAGTTATGTGTAGTTACGATTTTTAATACTTTGTAACAAAGCAAAGTATTTAGTAGCTAAATTCTTCTAAAAACTGTGAAAAAAAATCCGATTTCACTAATATTTCACACAATATATTCTTACAACCCATTGAAAGTTTATAGCGGGAATTATGGTCAAAAATTAAAAATCGGTAAATTTTGGAGCAGTCTAACCCATACCCATACGAAGGGAGCTCAGTTCTCAAACCTTACATGACAATGACTTTGTGACAATCATTACAGTATTGTCTGTAAACTGTTGCAATAGTATTTTTAAGTCGAAAAACATCTATAACCCGAGTGTACATAGTTTCGTTCATGTGAAAAATAAAAAGATGTTATTTTATTCAGCATTATTAGGGTTCTATTATTTTTTATTTACATAAAAAAATTCAACCATGTAGATTTTTTTTTTTTTTGTTTACAAAATTTCGATCATTTTTAGATATAGTTCGTTAAATGCATCTCTCAAAGATTTTTCTTGCGATAGCAAATTTTTTACTTTAAAGATATAAAAAACTCTAAAAATTGCATTTTTTTATTTCAATCCAGTTCGCGAAGGGCTAATGACAGAACGAAAATTTTGACAAACCATATCTAAAAAAAAATAAATAAAAATTTTCTGGAAAACTTAAACCTTAAAACTTGAAGAAATATTTGGAATTTTTTGGAAAATATCATTATAAGGTACTCAGAAGCATGTTTATATATTTTTAAATAAAATTAAGATTATAGAACTTGCTCAATTTTGCTTCCTACTTCTTTCCTTAACTTTCCATAAACTATGAAATTTAATTTACTTTTCCCTAATATTATTTTGTCTCATAAGACCTTTTTTGCTTAAGACCATTTAAAATCATATTAGTCATAGACCTTTTTAGCTTTAAATTTGAGTGCTTTTTTATAAAAAGAACGATGATAACAATGACCATGACTAGCATGACTTCAGTGATTATGATGATTGTGATTACACATACATATCAGTAAGAAATGACGTAAATATCAAATGTAATGACCTTTAATATAAGACAGTTTTTTTTTTTTTTGTAGGAGTAGAAAATGAATTATTTTTTATTGAAAATAGAAAAAAAAAATAAATTCAACTAAAGGAAAATTTGTATTTTGAAAAGGGGATAGCGCAATTGTTTAATATGTTATTTAATTGATTTCACTAATTACTAAATAACGCATATTATTTCTGATAAAAAATTCATTACTTCATGGATTCAACAGTACGCTTCTGGATAAAATGATATAATCGTTTTTAACTATTAAATTGCCAGTCATTTGGCTGAATGGTTCTTTATTATATGGTAACTTGACTACAATTGTAATTTAATTGGTTTCTTAAGTATATCATTCATGTATGTGTTTTTTTTTTCTTCTTCTTCTTAAAGTACAAAAACAGTACAAAGCAATTAGCTATCAACTATATTTATTTAAGCTTGTAAAGTTTTATTTTGTATATTTATTTCGTTATTTTCTTATAAATATAGGAACAAACACTTTAATCGTGTACAATAAATATTTTCTAATTTAGAGTTTAATCAAACAGACATTTTATAGATTTTTGACAAAAAAACAATTATCGAAAATTTTCTGTAAGAGTTTTTATCGAAAATTTCGTATAAAAGAGAATTTATTGAAAATTGTCTATCAATAAAAAATTCATCGCAAATTTCGTATTAACAACAAAATTTATTATCATTTCTTTATGAAAAGATAACAGTATGCAACAGTATTTTTGGGGAGCAATATTTCTATCTGCAATTGATGGCATTTAATGAGTGTAATAACTTTATAAGGAGTTTTTGGTGGTAGAAAAAATTTTTAATTTATGATTTTCTAAAATTTTTCGGTTTAAAATCAAAGTAGTTTCAGACAAGTCGAAAAAAACGTTATGATTCGGGGCTTAATTATTTTCACATAAATATTTAGAGTATTCAACCAGGAATATTTCACTAGAGCTTTTAATTAATTTATCTTTTCTTATAAGGAGTCAATTACAGTACGTTTTAAAGAAATGATATGAAAGTCGATTAAAATAAGGGCTGACTGAGTTATAATTTTCAACTGATATTTTCTTCATTCAATTTTTCCTAGTTGTCTAAAAAAGTAAAAAAATTCTCCCGACTTATCATGTGTTCTTAAAGAAGAAAGTTATAATTTTTTTTCAACACTTCTTATATCCTTAAACATGTCAATGAAATATAACATAAAATCCAAGGTATAGTTTAAATTGCTAACAAAATTACTAACATTCATCCACACCGGATGAACTTTAGAAATTCGCTGACCCCTGGTGAAATTCGAAGTAAAAAAATTTCTGCAGAACATTTTAACCCAATAAAGCAACATTTCAGTTGATTTTTGTGTATTTTCTTAAAACCGGACAAGAAATAATGAGAGACAGATTAATTGAAAGTGCTCATAAAATATTTCCAGATGTTTCAACTATTTATGCAAAAGTAATTGACCTTCGAACTATATTTAAATTATTTTTTTTTTCGATTTATCTGAGACTCTTTTAGTTTTAAAAAAGGAAAAGTTTAGAAGGTCATAAATCAAAAATTTTACCTACCACCGAAAAATCATTTTAAGGATTTACTACTCTCATCAAATGCTATTAACTTCAGATGAAATTAATTAAGCCCCCACGCGATGATCTTCAATATTAATAATTAAAATTGTAATATAAATTTAAATAAAATCCTTTTTTTATATTTTATTTTGTATTCATTTTCGTTTTTTATAGTACAAAAAATCACTTTCGCTAGTAGTATGTAGTACTACTCCATCCCTATCTTTCTTATATATTTTCACTTATACTAACATTTATTAATTAATTGAATTCCCATCAAACCGTTTCGAGATTTTTCATTTATATTAGTAACTACAAATAGAGAGATAGTGATTAATTTCAAAACTCCAACTGTGTTTGTTTAATAAACCCTTTTTTCTTTATCAATGAATTTTAAATCAATTCAACTGCCAACATGGTGTATCTAAAACATTTTATTTAGTTTTATCAATGTCAAAAGTACATACATACATATACACACATACAATATATGTATATTTTAATATTATTTTGTAAGGTTTATTTTTCAAATGGAATTTGACATACATATAGTTGTATGTATATAGTTGTTATACATGTATGTGTATTCATCTCCTGCCACTTTTATATTAATTTAACGTTATTTGTAATTGTGTTACAGTAGAAAAAAATATATAAAATATAATTTAGTTATTTGTTATTAATTGAAACTTTAATTTCCGTAGTAAACAAATAAATACATTTGTTCATGTAAATGTACAAATGTATTTATTTGGTATATTGGGTTTGTCATTCAGTATGTAACATGCCGGAAAAATCATTTAATATTATATCTATCTTCAGTTCTTAATTTTCGGCTGATATCACTTAAACAAAAATGCCAACGGAATTTTACACAGATAATGTGAATATTGATATACCAAAAATCAGCGTCAACCGCCCAGTTAACCGCCTACTTACTATACAAGGTGAAACATCAATGAAATTTTGTACAAATAGTTTAAGCACCAATGGGAACTCGGAAAAAGATAGAATGAGATGAAATTTTAAAAAGTTGCAGATGGTGGGTATATAAATTCGGCCAAGCCAAATATAATATTCTCAATTATTATTATTATTATTAATTTTTTTTTTTCTTGTAAGAGGGTAGTTTGGAAAATACTTCGATAAAATAAGTATTTAATTTTATATATTTTAAAATGTGTTGTATACTTCTAAGGTTTTTAATATACCTAGCGAATCTCTAGTCGTATGAGTAATATTTAATTACTTAAATATCGAACAGTGCGTATGATTACTACACATATCCAGCAAACAACGGGTAAGAAAGCTTTTTTCGGTCAAGTCCGGTCATATAATACACTACCCCAAAGATTCTCAAAAGGCGTTCCGCGAACCATTATTGGTCCGCGAATCATTATGGTTCCGTAAAAACATTTTACTTAAATATACATTTTAAAGACTCTTTGCAGTTAAAAATCGATAATAGAAATTTAATTATTTTTATATTCTTACAAAACATCAAATCATATACGGATCAAAAGAAAACAAGATTATGGTTATATGCAAAAAAATATCAATTTTTTTTTTAGACTGTGCATAAATTAATATAAAGACTAACCATATTTTGTGTTATCGTTCAACATGTTCTACAGCTCCACCCAGTTAATTCGAAAGTCTAATATAAATATAAATATAAACTTCCTTATCTTTGACCTCCGTATGAATTGATAAATTCCTTGAAAATTTAATAAAATTTGAGTCATTTTAAAAGAACATAAATATAATTAAATTTATATTATCGATTTTGAAATAAAAAAGATATATATATATATATATATATATATATATATATATTTAAGCTGTGCCTTTAAGTAAGTAAATAGACTTGTAAATAGTTTCTAAAATGTTTTTACGGACGCTCTTTTAAGAACCGATGCTGTAGTCTATTATATGGCCGGACATGACCAAATATAGCTTTCTTACCCGTTTTTACTGGAAATCTGTAGTAATCATATGCACTGTTGGATACTTTTTAGAATCTTTGGTGTGCTGTATCATATGGTCGTAATTGACCGAATATAGCTTTCTTACCAGTTTTTTGCTGGAAATGTATAGTAAGCATACACACAGTTGGATACTTAAGCTATTAGGTATTACTCATGCGACTAGATATTTACTAGATAAATTAAAACCCATAGAAGTATACAACATACTTCAAAAAATATAAAATTAAATAATTATTTTTTCGAAGCATTTTTCGAAGAAGAAAAACAATATGTAATCATTTACATATACAAACGTATTTATTTATTTGCTACGGAAATTAAAGTTTCAGTTACACAAATAACTAAATTATATTTTATTTTTTTTTTTTCTACTCTAATGTAATTACAAATGCCGCTACCCAGCAGGAAAAAAACGAGCAAGAGCTTACAAAAAACTACTTTTTTACTGCTTCGAAAGTAGAACTAAGTGCACATTTTTCACCTTTTTGAAGTTGATAAAAATTACTTCCAAAAAAGTGAAAATAAATATATTTATAGCAGGAAAAAAGGTGAATGAATTCTAAATTTTCGCAAATTGAAGAGTATTTTTATTATCTATTAGGAAATCCAAAACCATATTTTTGTTAAAAAGGTCCTACCAATGATAACCCTGGGTTAAAAAAAAATATATATATATATATCTCCTACCACCTTTGTGTTAATTTAGCGTCATTTGTAATTCTGCTAGTGAAGAAAACAGTTAAATATAATTTTGTTTTCTGTGTAATTGAAACTTCAATTTCCGTAGAAAACACGTTTGTACATGTAAGTGATTACATTTTTTAATTATGTTTATTTACTTATTGTAGGGTGATAGTTTCGAAAGTTCTTCGGAAAAATAAGTATTGAATTCTGGTTTTTCAAATATGTTGTATACTTGTAAGGTTTTTAATTTACCTTGCGAAGTTCTGGTCGTATGATAATTAATTACTTAAGTATCCAACAGTGCATATGCTTAATACATATTTCCAGAAAAAAAATGGATAAGAAAAGCTATATTAGGTCAAGTCCGGCCATGTAATAGACTACAGCATCGGTTCTCAAAAGGGCGTCCGTAAAATCAGTTTAGAAACTATTTACAAGTCTATTTACTTACTTAAAGACACAGATTAAATATACATATTTTGTTTATTTAAAAATCTATAATATAAATTTAATGATATTTATGTTCTCATAAAATGTCTTAAAATTTATTAAAATTTTCAAAGAATTTATCAATTCTTATTTGAGTCAAAAATAAGGAGGATTATAATTATATTAGATATTCGAGTAAGCTGGCTGGAGCTTTAGAACATTTTGAACGATAAGAGAAAATGGGGTAAGCTTTCATATTAAATCTGTAAAAATTGACAACTTTGTTTGAAGAAAACCTTTATTTCTAATCGATTTTCCAGTATAACCAATTAACGGGTGTTATTGGGCAATTTTTTTTAATATGAGATTTTTGGACTTAAGTGGGCTTTTCTGAATTCAGATAGTTATTTAATTGCGCCAGTATCTAAAAGAAATTTAGTTGTTTTAAGGTTATTTTATAAAGATTAAACTAGTAATCGATCTTCAAACTTTGACTAATACCTTTGTAGCATTTGAATATTGAAATTACTTGCTGCACCCCAAAGCGAGTTGTTTGAGAGTAGTTTTGTAGATTATAATTTCATTGATTAAATTCAATTTAGCTTTAAGGCCTAACAACTAGAAGAGTCCTTTGGTTTTAATATTCAACTGTTTTTTCTATATACGGATGTGATTTTTCGAAGTCACAAATAAAACATATAATTCCAACTAGCTTTAATTGTAAAGATTTTTCTTGATCGCAGTATCTTCGAAAAATATGGCAGATATAAGAACAGATTAAATTTTTAAAATCTGTTAGTTTATGGAGGGCGGTCAAAGAAAAATATAATGAAATATATATATATTTTTTTTTAATTTTTATTTTGAAGATATTATAAGATCTTAATAAAATGACTTGGGATCAAAAAATTAGATTTCAGGATATTCGGATTTTATGCGGAAGCTATGGTTAAACCAATTAATTTCAACAAAATACAATATTAAAAGAAGTGACTTGTCTTTCGTTCATAAAGTTTACATAAACAGAAGACAATGGATAGACATCCTTAAATGCCACATATGTATGTATATATGTAAATAAAGACATACTGAGTCTAATACTTTATTGTGGGGATCTTATATAAGTCTACATGTATTCATGGAAATGTTGCTAGGGATACTGAACTACAGCAACATTTAAATGTGTTCGCGAATAAGTCCAATCAATAAAATAATAATTACAACGTAATATTTCAATGAATACAAACAAACAATCAAATCAAATTCATTCTGATAGGTCTACCCATTAGGAGTAAGAGAGATCTTCAGGAATCTGGGTATAATTAATTTCAGGACTGTTCAGTTGAAAATCACTTACGCTACATTTCATCATCAGGTATTAAATTTATTGAATACATATGAACATAAAATTTAAGATTAGAACAAATATAGAATATATGACGTAGAATAGATCATTCATATATAAGACATTTAAAAATTCATTCCAAGATAACATTTCTATGGTGGTTCTTTAAAGAGAAAAAAGTTATACATTTCCTTACTATACATTTTCTTACCATTAAAAAAGATGTTTTAACCCGAACTTTAATCTCAGGGTTAACATATAAATTTTTCGTATTGTCCTTTTAATAAATGTCTGACTGTTTCAGAGATACATTTTTTTATTTTATTTTTGTATATAAATTTTTCCAGCTAGATTTAACTCAATTTTAGTGCTTACTAAAATTTTGTAGTAATGAATTTGTTTTAACTTTTATTTAATATATTTATATATATATATATATATATATATATATACATAACAAGGTGGTTCCAATAATCTCGATCTCAACTTCATACGCAATCTCGAAAGTTCTGTTGTCAGTTGCTGCCTCCAGAAATGTGCTGGTCTCCCGACTGGTCTGCTTCCCTGCGAGTTCCAACCTAGGCGTTTCTTGACAATATCATCGTCTGGTTTTTGGAGGGCGTGACCTATCCAACTCCATTTTTGCTTATTTATTTTAGTTCTAATAGGCTGCTGGTTTGCCTCCACCCAGAGTTGGTTGTTGGATATTGTTACAGACCACAAAATTCGTTAGATTTTGCGGAGGCATTTGTTGAGAAATACCTGAAGCCATGTTCCAAGTCTCGCATCCACATAACAGAGTGGACTTTATATTGGAATGTTTCGAAATATTATAAGATTTCCAATATACCGTGCGTATGAGTAACATTTAATGAATTTCTCAAGATTTTAACTTGCCAGCCAAACCTCGTAAAAATGCTAATGTTAAAAATGTTAAAAGTTTCCACAAAATTTATTTCTATATTTTGTCTCTCCTCTTATCCCGACTCTTTTTTTTCCATAATTTACATATTTTCTTAAAATTTTGTAGCAATCTTCACATAGTCAGGATTATATATGTTTGATTTTTTTTTTTTTTTTTAGAAAATATTTTATAAATGAGTTACAATATGTATTTACACTAAAAGTCAATAATAAACTATTGAAAATGTGAATGGAAAATGTAATGAGTTATGAATAAAAAGAAAAATGCTATATTAAATATTAAATTTTTTATATTAAAGATTAAAGTTTTTATATTAAAAACTATTTAGTTCAATTTCGCTAAATTACTTAGAGTCATTATACAAGTTGATGCTAATCGCACTTTTTAGGTTATTTCTAATTGAATGCTAGAAGATAATAACTTTCACTTTTATAACCTAAAATTTAAAAACAAATTACAGTTTGCTTTGTTTTAAAATATTCCTTATTCAAGTGACACACGAAAAAGTAGCACAGAAATACATGTCTTTAAATAAATGCATAATTTTAGTATAACAAAATATGTATATTTTTTTATTTCTTCAGGAAACTAAAGCCAATACTTTGAAATTTGGTTGAGCAAAAAATTATTTTTTTCTGAACTTTAGTTTAGGAGATATACTTAATTAAATTTAAAAAAATGTGATTCTTTATTCAAGTGGAAGGCAGTGTATTTTGATTTTTATTTTTAAAATATTTTTCATTTCATTCTTAATTTTTCGAAAAGAAAAAAAAAGAAAAATCTGACGTTTATGTAAAACAAAAATTATAATGAATTAAAAAGTTCATTTAGTTAATTATTAGTACAATTATATTTAAATGCAAAATAAAGCAATAACTCTTATTATAGTTGTCATTGTCGCCTGTGGCTAATTGGTATTCTCGTCGTCGTTATCGACACTTATCGATAACTGTTGAATTAGTTTTGATATTCTTTAAGAAATATCGACGTCGATATTGTATTGAAACGATTCTTTATTTTGTCGACGTGAAATTTGATGATGACTAGAATGGTTTAAAAGAATAAAGTATAAGAAATGACAAAAATAAATAACGCTTATTTAATATATTCATTTAATATATTTTTAATTATTTGTGAAAAAGTAAAAAAGTAAATAAAATTTGATAAAAAAAATATATATGAAAAAAATAACATAAAAAAATGAAATAACTTTAAAATCAAGGAATAAGAATCATAAGAATATAACATCCTTCTAATCACAAAACTTTGTTTATTTCTCAGTATGAATGCGAAATGCAATATTTATTCATTGGAAACAATTAGTTACTTTCATTGTATCCGGATTCCCAGAAAAATTTCGAAAATGACACTGTTGCAATCTCTTCAGATTTTTAAAAGAGTTTTTCTTTTTTAATTTTAGGGTGATACTATCCAAAATCCGCTTTTTAAATTGCTATTGCTTACACCACATGTTGAAACTCATTTGTGGTCTGATGTTAAATTTCCGTTGCACGCTTTTTGCCATATTAGATTTTGTTATTTTTACTCATACTCGTACCTTCAATCAGAATCTTAAAGAAAAAACACTTTTAAATTGGAATTTTATATTTGATGGCAAAATTTACATTAAAATCTCCGACAAAATAAATCAGCTGACACAAAAATTAGTGATGTGTTTTTTTTTTGTTTAAATTATCTATAAACAGTGAACGTTGTATCAATACTGTTAGAGAATACCACATTAGCATCGAAGTGATGTTGATGTTGACACAAAGTGATGTTGACTCAAAAATGACAATGACGTCGATAACGACTACTGGAATAAGAGTGAAAATATTAATTGAGAATGTTTTTTCTGTGAATTGAAAAAACAAAAATTATTCTATAAGAAAAAAAAACATGTTTAAAAAACTTTGTACTTTGTACTCTTTGTACTTTTTTAAATTTGTGCTCTTCATATTAACCTTTTCTTAAGTTTATGTATATGGGCCATTATCAAACAATTTATATATATATATATATATATATATATCGAAGATTTGTACAAACTGCAATTTAATATATAAAAATACAAAAAAAAGTGCAATATTTCCGTAAAGGTCCTCTGATTTTATTGTATACAATAACAAAAAACTTAGTTCACGCAGTAATCCATACTATTTCACCCAAAAACCAAAAATTTTAAAAATGAGAAAATTTTGTTTTCAAAATTCGACCACCCTGCATGTGACTATTGAAAGTGTGCAAAACAACAAACAAAGTATAGAAATTATTAACAAAGTCCTATTAGTTTGTATAAGGTCGAAAGAAATAGTGTAGAAAAATAAGAAAAAGTTAAGTAATTTTTAATCTTTTTTCTAAGTTTTTGAAATTTGAATAACAATAATGATCTGTAAGCCATTTGTTTAAAATAGTATTATCACAAAACTTATTAACGACAAAGATCAGTTTCAGCCAGGTTAAAAATTTTTGATAATGGCCCATATATGTGACATTGGTTTTAACCTTAGTTAGATAGGCTTTTATTTATATAAACAAACATATTTCTTACTTAGTTGTCAAATGTAAATGATTGTCTATTTTTGCTTTTACGTTTTTATACGCAGAAAATGACTTTTCTATGTCAACAGTTGTGAATAATTATGTTTCAGAAAGAGAGTTATCTTCTAAACTTCATATATTATTTAATTTTCTCCAATTCTTTTTTTTAATAACAGCTTAAACCTTCAACTTTATTTTTTCAGCAATAGGGTCTTCTGCAGCTTCGATTATCTCAGTAGCACTACAAATTGAACTGAATTGAATTGATTTTAATATTCGTTTAACTACTTTTTACAGATCTAGTCATTATCATGACACTTATCCATATCTTTTTGAAATCGTCAAAGTCAACAATCAACGAAAATTTTGTTAGAGTATCATAACAAACCAGGATTTTATTAAAAGTGAAATATTTATACTTTCTCAAAAAATCAATTTTTTATAAAAATTTTAGTCCATTCATAACTTTTCTGATTTTTGGAATTAATTCGTTTTCCATTTTAGAGTCGCCTACGTGAAAATACTTTTTGGAAGATTTTTTAATTATTATATATTCTTATGTAAAATTTTATTTTACAAAACAAAGTACGGACTCGTTTTTGAGCAAAAAAAAAAACGCAAAAAATCATAATTTTTACAATTTTCAAATTCAAAATCGTTTATTTTTAAGATAGGGAAAGATATCGAATTCAAACTTCTCTTGTTCGATTGATAATTTTCTTCCTTAACTAACTAGAAACAAATTATCAAAATCGGATGAAAATATTGGACTATATATTTAAAATTTCAAATGCAAAAAGTTTTAAAACTATAAAGGATAAATTTTTTCATAGGTCCCATCAAGAGTTTTAAAAAGATGTACAAATATTTGAAATCAGATGAGAAAAAAAAATTAGACAAGCGGTTAGAAATTTTCTATGTCGGAGGTACCCTATGTTGAGCCCCAGTAGATTGGTTTCTGAAGAGTTCGTAGGGTCTCTCTTCCAAACCTAAAATTTTACGCTCATCTGCTAAGGCTACGTGAACAACTATGAAGACCCATCCAGCCTATTAGAAGTTACAGAGTTATTTCCAAAAAATCGTTTATGTTCAGTGTGACTAAATTACTTTATGTTAACTTTAAAACAACAACAAAAATAGTTTAAACAAAAAATTAGGCCTTCAAAAAACATTTGTATAACCAAAAATCAACAAAAAAAAAAAAAAAATGAACTCGCAACCAATGACTTTATTTAGAAAAAACATTTTCTATACATGACGGTAATTCCCTTACATCTTGGGCTTTATTTTTCCTCGAAGAACAGAACACAATAAAAATATTATCTGTTAACATTAGCAGTATGTTTTTCTCATTTTCAAAATTCTTACACTTTTTTTCACATTTAGTGTATAAACACAACAAATCCGAATTCCATTACATAGTCAGCATTGTTAAATTAAACAAAAACATAGACGTCAATGGAAAATAAACAACAATTTTATTTATTTTCTTTTCATTTCTTTTTTCAATTAAATTTTTTTTTTTAATTTTTTTTACGAAATTCATATAAATTTTAAAAAAAATATAGTAATATTTTTCTTGAGAAAATAAAAGCAACAAAAAATACAAGAGAATTTAAAATAAAATTTATTTTTTAACCGAGCCACATTGCGCATTTTTCATGCAAATTTGTATAGATATTTCCGAACCAGTCTTGTTGTGTGTTTATATATTTACATTAATTTAGTTCCTGTACGCAGAGAAAAAAATATAGTTGTAGTGACCATAATCTAAGAGCGATGTATTATAACTGCTACATATAGTCATAGCTAAAAATAGATACGATTATAAATAATAATTGTTATGATTCGATTTTTATGATTCGGTTTTCCATGTTATGGTTCGAGATTTTCATATTGTTATACCATTTTACTACATGATCATCTCATTCTATCAGATTATGATTTCAGTTTATTGAATTATTTTTCTATCTTATAATATTATTATCCCATGTTATCATAATATTACCCCATCTTATTATATATTATTCCATTTTATCATATATTGTCCCTTCTTATCATATTATTATTGTGCCCATTACATTTGTTTCATTTCAGAATGTTAAACAAAAGTGTTTATTAATCGTAAAAAATTATTTACATATCATTTGTACATTATTTAATTTAGTTCATTTGTACCATCATATGCTGTGCATGATAATACAAGATATTTTTATTAAATAAACGCTTTAATAGCAATAATTCTATATCTTATATTACTTGAATCACACCAAATATATCAAAACCTTGACTACTTACATTAATTCATGTAGAAGTTAAATGAGAATTATAATGATAGTGGAACACAAACTTGAAAAAATCAAATATATTTAAAAAAATAATAAGTTATGAATTTTTAAACAGAATTTGAAAAAAAGCATATTTATTTGTAACATTTTATTGTTATAGACATAATAATATTTAAGTTTAAAAACAAGGAAGAAGATTGATATTTAATGGCTATAGAAATAATGATATATTTTATATTAATGAAATTATTTTTTTGGTAAAAATATTCAAAAGCATAAAATTTTGTAGTCAATTATATATACATTTTTATTGAATGAAAACATTGTTATCGTGAACACGGTATTATTAAAATGAATTAAAATTAAGGAATATTGTTGTAGTTACAATGCTGTAGCGCTGCTTTTTCTCTGCTAAAATAAAAAACAAAATAATAATAAAACTAGAAAATACTTGCATATAAATAACCACATAAATTGATAGAAGTAAGTTCATACACGTGCCGTTTTACTTGAAGAAAGAAGATTTGTAGAATCTTTAGAAAACCAGTACAATACATATAAAGAAATTAAATACTTATTATGTGTACTTAAAATGCATTAATTTAGTAAAAAAAATCCTTTTTCTGGGAATCAAGAATTATTGTACAATAATGCAGCAATAAAGAGGAACATTTAGTGCTTCAATTTGTTATTAAACATTTTTTTTTTTTTTTGTTTTTAGTTACTACGTTCTCTCCAAGTATTTTTTTATGGACATTTTTTCATGAAATCAATTTTTTAAACTGTAGGTTTGATCAATAAAATAATTTTAAGGGTTTAAATTTAATGAGAAGAGTAAGTTTTATTAAATAGAAATTTCTTTCATGAAGTCGTTTTTTAAAGTGTACGTTTGATGAATAAAATAATTTTGGGTTTAAGTTTAATGAGACGAATAAGTAATATTTAATATGAGCCATTTTTAAAAGGCATAAAACATGGAGCTTTGTCTTCGAAAAAAAAAAAAAAATGGAGAAGAATAGAAAGTGTGTTCATGATTTGTTTCAGAGGCAAAAATAAATAATAATAATAATAATAAAATCAGCATTAATTGATATCACCATGCAACAGTATTTTGGGGGCGAAATTACTCCATCTGCAATTGAAAGCATTTGATGTATGTAATAAAACCTCCAAAGGAATTTTGTGTGGCAGGCAGTATTTTTTTATGACTTTCTAAACTTTTCCTTTTTGAAACCAAAGTAGTATCAGATATGTCGAAAAAAAAACAATATAAATATGGTTCAATTATTTTCGCATTATTGTTTAGAACATTTAATGGGGAATATTTCATTAGAGCTAAATGAAAATCGATTAAAACGTGGATTTAATGGGTTAAAATGTTCTGCAGATATTTTCTTTGTCGAATTTTACTAGGGTCTCCAAAGGTAAACAACTCATGTGTTCCTAAAAAAGAAAACCATATTTTTTATATTTCTTACATAAATGCTTTAAACTAGGCAATGAAATATAATATAAAATTCACAGTTTTGTTGAAATCGTTAACAGAATTACTAAAATGCTGCTAAATGCTACACCGGATGAACTTTACAACTTCGGTGACCTCTAGTGAAATTCGAGGTAAAAAATTTCTATAGAAAATTTTTAACCCTCTAAAACCCAAGTTTTGTTCGCCTTTAATGATAGATAGTGAGAGATAGATGAATTGAAAGTTCTAACAAGATATTCCCCTTTAAAAAATGCTCTGACTATTTATGCAAAAATAATAAAGCTTCAAACTACATTTATATTATTTTTTCGATTTATATGAGACTAGTTTTTTATAAAAAAAAGAAAAGTTTAAAAGGTCATAAAAAAAATTACCTACCAGAGAAAAATCATTCGAAAAGTTTGTTACATTCATCAAATGCTATCAATTGCAGATGGAATAATTCCGCCCCCACACGATGATCCTCAATTTGTGGCATAGTGTATTAATTTTGTATAAGTATATAAAGTAAAGAAAAAATGTTGAGCTATTACAGAACCCACTAGAGGCCGGTAAAATTATCATACATTTGTGAAAACTACACTCAGTGAGAAATTCATTTATGAGGTAAAAAAAAGCGCAAAAGGTATTAATATTTTTTAATTTTTTGAAATCTTTTTATGATTTTTATCTTACTAATTAATAAAGCCAAAAATATTTGCCCAATATTTAACAAGAAATACTTAAGGGCGTCAATGTTTTAAAATATTTTAAAGTTTTTTGCATCGAAATCGATAATATAATGCCCTAATTCGTAATCAAAAATGAATATCTGCCAGTTTTTAGCTAAAAAAAAGAGGAAAATGTGTTATTAGTTTTACTTAGTTTTTATAAATTCATTCAATATAGTAATGCACTAATTCATAGTCAAAAAAGGACAGTTGTCAGATTTTATAAAAGTAAATAAAATGCTTTTTTGCAAAAGTGTTAGTTGCTTCAGAAATTATTGGATTTCATTAAGTTTCCAAAATGGTCAAATCTTCGGGCTAGAAAAGAGAAAAAAACATATATTTTTTATACTCTACACCACTATAGGTGGGACAGTGGGACCAATCGAAAAATTTTAATGATAAATCTGTACCTCTTAAACTACTTTTCGTCTTCAATTGCAATCTAAAAATCTTAAATCCTGCAAATTAAGATTGATGTTCCTTTTATATAATGCATAAGAGATAATAGTAAAAATATGGTACTAGTTTTGGGATTTTCGGAAGGTATCTCATATGGAGCCTGAGATAAATTTTACACCGATTATATTTAAATTTAGAAGGGTGACTTATATACCTATTAAAATTAGTTTTGTTAAATATTAACTTGATACTAACATTTACATTGGTTTTCGAAAGAGGGAGCTATGGTCAATTATAAACCGATCTTACTAAATTATATAAAACTTATTTATACCAAATTGTATGGTATTTTAAGTATTAAAAACCTATTCCGTTAGGACATTTTTATGGGGGCTAGGTGAAATAATAGATCGATCATAACAAATTTCAATAGGCTTGGTCCATGTGTCAGAATAATCATATGTACCAAACAGCGCTGCCAGTTTAGTTTTTTTAAGGCTAACTCTAGCCTTTTTATTTTGTTCTTAGCCTCAAAATTTTCATTTTAGTTTCTAGTTTTGTTCTAGCCTTTTTGGATTTTTAAAACCGTTTTAAAAAGTTAAAATGTTAGTACTTCAACAACGAAGAAAATAATTTCTTATCTACTTTTGTTAATTTTCTTTTTACAGAATTATCCATTTAGCCATTTTTGTGTATTCGTGCGCACAAAAAAATCGAGACGTTTCATTTTTCAAATTAGTGCCTTAACTAATTTTGTGGAGTTACTAAATCGATAATTAAAATTAAAATTATTTTTAGTATACTTCATTAACTATAGAAACATTTATGAAAATATGTTAGAAATAGATCTTATTAATAAGAAAAATCACCCAAAAATTTGGAAATGCTTAATCAAAGCATAATTATAGCTCAAAAATTACGAAAAATCGCGTCATAACATTGAATAATTTTTCATATGAAATATAACCCTTATTTAAGTGGGAATTTTTTGGCTATATCTATATTTCGTTTTTTGATAACACATTTCTTATATTTTGGATAAATTTTCGCTTTAATTTATGCAAGAGAAAATAAAATAAAAAGCTGGTTGATCCGACAAATAATTATACGAGGTTAAAAGATGACCGGTTAATATCCGATTAATTAAATTCAATTATTCAATTAAACGAATAGTCCTTTTAATACATGTGAAATATATAAATAACACTAAATTTAGTATTTATATATTGAAATAGTTATTTATTATTTATTTATATTGTATTAAAAACATAATGTAAATCAAATTCTTTCATAATGGGTTCATCTTGTGAGTTCTTTTGCCCATTTGTATGAAAAAAAAATGCATTTTTTATTTAATACTACCAAATATTCTCTTTATTTAATTATTAAATCCTTATTTTAACTTTTTCCCATATGAGAATGATTTTTGTCATAATCATAGAAATTAGTATCGGTATTTTTACATAAATATTGTTGATGAAAATTAAAATTCTTACTAGTCAAATAACTTTGAATTTACTTTATTCAAAACTATGTTTTCAGAATTGCTATTGTCACAAGCTAAAGTATATATAAATTTATTATATTATAACATTTTATTTTTATGTAGTATTTCATTTATTAAACTTTCTATAAAAAAAAAAAAAAAAAAAAAAAAAAAAAAAAAAACTTCCAAAAAAAGTTAAAAAGATCCTGAACTTGTGATCCGGAAGTATTCCAAATCCGGATAATTTCCAATGAATTTAACATAGGCTCCTCATTGGAAAATGTTATGTTTTTTGATATTTATTCAATAAAAAGGAAGTCATGTTCACGATTTCATGCAAAATTGCAATGAAAATCCGAATTCATTTTTATCGGTGCAAGGAAATTAATTTTAATTTGTATACAGAAACCAACATTATTAATAAAAAATACGCATAAAATTATTTTTCATTTGTTTAAAATAATTCTTTTTAGTGACAAATATTTACAAAAACAACAACTGAATCACAAAGTTTTATAGCAGATTCAAATGAATTCTCTTTTTAATAATATATTTGAATGTTGTTTGTATTACTTCTTAAGCACAAGATAACGTATAGTTATTGATAATAAGCAGATAATAAAAAAATACTCTCTATAAAAATTACATTTATTTATTTTCGCTATTATAGATTTAAAAAAAAGATGACGTTAATATAAATGTAGCTTAAAAATAAAAAAAACATTCTAAATTTTTAACTCTAGAAAACTAAATTTCGCTTAATCGGTTATTCGATACAAATCATTCAGTTTATTTGTTATTCAAATATAGAAAATATTAATCTATTCGAATAGTTTTAATCGATCTAAATTAATCGGATAACCGTCTGACGGTTAATCAATTGGATACGTTTGTAAACAGTCATCCCATTCAGAAAAAGTTTGATTTAGTAAGTCGTGGTCTGAAATAGCCAGAGTTGAAAACCTCTGCGTCGGGTCAAAGCCCGGCCAACTAGGAAACCATTTTAATATAGACTAAAATTCTATCCAAGCTAAAGTTAGAACCATTTTCATCCTGAATATGGCTGACTTTTTCCAGAAATTTTCTTCGGTAAATGTTTGGGTACTTTTTCACCTTTTTAGGCAATTTTTATGCTTTTTTCATTCCTTCTGCGTCATTTTTCATTTAGGTGATTTTTCTGTATTTGCTTTGGGTATTTTTTTTTTTTTTGATAAATATAAGTTTCTTAGTTAAGTTTCTTAGTTAAAAAAAAGCAAAACAAAAATTGAACTTTTTTTCGGGTCTTATTTTTTGAGCATTTATTCCTTTTCGATCATTTTTAAAATATGTAAAAATACATAAATAAATTTTTAAAATTGATCATCAGTTTTCCACCAGCGATTGAAAGTCGCGGGTTTAGAATACTTTGTTCAAAACTCGTCATTTTCAGCCACTTATGAAAATGATATATATATATATATATATATATATATATATATATATATATATATATATATATATATATAAGTTTCATGGCCCATAATTTCATAAAATTTGTTCACCGATCTGCTCTAAAAACTCCCCTAGCGGTGAAAAATACTATGGGAAACAATTTAAAAATAATTTTTCCATAATATGCTTAAAATTAAGAATTTTTTAGAACCTATTTCTAAACTTACCAGACTTGAGATTTTCAATCTCTGATAGGGAACTCAAGATGAATTTTTTAAAATTTGTTAATTATTTATTTATTTCTTTTTTTGTATTCAGCTCATAAATACGCATGTTCTGAAGGTCTTCCTACTTCGAAATCTCAAACAAGCGTTTCCTCGGGACACTCCAATGGACAGGCAATTAGTAGGATTTTTCTAAGAAAAAGTTGACTTTTATTTATTTCTTAAATAGTCGATTGCTAAAATATCGATTTTTTGATTTTTAAGTAACCGATTTTTCGAATTTTTTCCATTTTGCAATAGTCGACTTTTTCGACTTTTTTCAACTATTTTCGAATTTATTCTCATCTTTTACTTTTTCCGACTATTTTCAAGATTTTACGCCTTCCAAACTTAAACTTAAATTATATAAAATTTACACAACGCAATCAAATATATTTATAAATTAGCAGACAATCTATGCAACAAAAGTGCTGGTTGTGCACAAGAATATATTTGGCGATACTATTAAATGATCTTTTTGAAATAAAAGCTAAGAAACTATTCCTTTTAAACAAAGTAAACTTTTTCGGACTACTTTAGACTTTACGACTATCTAGCAACAAGTAATTCGATTTCTCAAGAACTTTCAAAGAAAAAAGTGCCTTATTCGATTATTCGAAAGACCATTTAAGGAATTCTAACAAAGAACCATCCAGCCTTCGTTAAATCGACTCAAGAAATGATTCTGAATCGATTGGTATATTTTAAGGTGAGTACTGGAATATTTTCAGAAATATAACAATTATTGTAATGCGATCAAAACACGTACGATGCATGCATAAGAAGCCTAGATGAAGGTATATGCCAAAATTATTACCCATCATAAAATTCCGAGGTTGAGTAATTTTTTAGTCTTATATTACGAAACTCTTACTTTTTTAATATAATAGCAACATCTATTTTCATTTTCTCTTATTTCCTTTGCCTCAAGGACATGTTTAACTATAAAACTACGTTTAAAATTACCATACTTGAAAAACAGAAAAAAATACAAAACTACTCATGCAAAAATACGTATGTATTGAAATACATACGTATTTTTTATATTAATTTAAAAAATAAAAATCTTATTCATATAGTGTGTATACATACGACTGACTATAGTATATCGAATTGGTTATACACATTTTTTTTTTTTTTTCTTTTATATACATACAAATGTATTTATAAGAGTGTGTGAGTATATGCACTTAAGAATGTGTATGATATGAATGGTTGTTATTTTATTTTTGGTATTTTTTGGTTGTTCTTCTTGTGTTCAACCATTATAATTCAACCGAGAGTAAGAGATAAAATGAATGAGAAAGAGCAAGCCAAAACAAATTATATGTACAATTTTTACATACATACATTTATTTGTATGTGCATTTTTTTGCGTAACGTAAAAGTATCCTTGAACTCTTGCATACAAAATAATAAAATGGCAATAACAAAACAACTATATCAGTAGAAAAAAAAAACATATTGGGTCATATATAAAGTACTCGCGATTTTTTTGAAAATGTTTTGAATTAAAATTTTCTTTACTGAAAATAAATTTTAATCAGGTACATTATTATCTTTGACCTATTGTCATTTTTCGAATAGCTTCATAAATCCATCGCTGTAGAACTTTTTTCGCTTGTTGGCAAAAAAAAAACTTGTCGAAGTGATTTTTAGCGGCTCATCGGTTGGCCAATTTTGTAAAATCAAGAAAGTTTTGCAGAGATTGAAACAAATGGTAACCAGACTGCACAAGATCTGCGCTATACGGCAGGTGCATCAAAACTTCCCAGCCAAGTGCAGTCAATTTTTTGAGGGTCATCAAATGGTCAGGCATTGTCATGATGGAACACAACATCCCTTCTGTTGCTAATACGGTCAATCAAATTTCTTTGCGATAATTCATATGGCATCCAAATATCGAGCTTCTTTAAGTAGTTGGACTTTTTTTCCAAAATGTCATGTTGATGTTTTGTGTCACTACTATGTCATGATAGCTTGCACGCCGGTCTTGCTTCACTAGATGCAAAATTTGTTTAAATTTTTTCAGTGACTAGCCGACCAGAGCGATGTGAATCTTTGACATCGAAGTTTCCAGAACCTAATCGAGCAAACCACTCTTGCATCCGTTGCTGATTCGCAGTATTATTACCACCAATT
Source organism: Protocalliphora azurea (assembly GCA_932274085.1). NCBI lineage: Eukaryota > Metazoa > Arthropoda > Insecta > Diptera > Calliphoridae > Protocalliphora > Protocalliphora azurea. Next base: position 118,021,618 of record OW026521.1, read on the forward strand.
TGCAAATTTTTCGGCATGCTTTTGCAACGTTTTTTATTTTTTATACCAAAAATCATCACATAGCGTATTTCTTTTTCACTTATATTCAAATCAATATAACTTTTTTCACAAGCAGCGAACTAAAGAACTGTCTTCACCTTTCAAACACGTATTCTCTTTACACAATCGAATTAGTCCTAGCCGATATATGGGCATCATCACCACTAGTGACAAAAAACCGCGGATACTTTTTATATCACCCAATACATATGTATTATTTTAGCAAACTGTTAAGCGATGACGTCTGAAATGATAGTTGAACACGAAATAGAAAAATAGTAGGGAAAAAAATAAATGTCAAAATACAACTATAACAATTATTACGAAATAGCATTGAAATCATCTATAATATTCATTTGTAAAGAAGAAAAAAAAATATAATAACGCACTGGTGGTATTATTAATGTTAAATTTATTTTTTACATAACAATCAAAAGTCTTCGTGTCCTGTTAGCTTACTAAGTATTGCGTAGGATATATAAATTTGCATATTTCGAATAAAAAAAAGAAAAATAATAAAAAATGGTTGTTAAAAGAAAATAAATATATTTATTACACCGTGCAACAACTTAATAAAATTTTTCTTACATGTGAAAATATCGATATATGCATCAATCCATACAAAACGAGATAGAAAGATATAGTCGATAAAGACCGACTATATGATACCCTACACCATTGTGTATGAGCATAAAAATTCGGGAAGGGGACTTATATACACCTGTGGCCAATTTTAGTAAATGTAAAATAAAATGTACAAATACAGAATAATGCGTTGATACTAACATTTTGATTTTATGCACTTTATGGCGATTCTTGGAAGTGGGTTTATATGGGAGCTATGGCAAATTATGGATTTATGCACGTGAAGTGATTTTCGGAAGAGGGGTTTATATGGGAGCTATGGTCAATAGTGGATCGATCTTAATATAATTTGGTACAAAGATTTATACTTGTATAGAATTTCTTATTTTATATATTTCTTATTTTTATGGTATGGTGAAATGGTGTAGGTGAAATAATGCACCGATCACAACCAATTTCAATAGGCTTTGAATTATCTTTAAAATTGCGACCCTTACTTTGTGCACAAGGTTTACATGGACAGACAGCCATCCGTACAGCCGGCAAGCCATACAGCCAGAAAGCCGTACAGCCAGCCGTCGAGCCAGCGAGACGGACGGACGTACGGACGGGCGGAAATCGTTAGATTGATTTAAAAAGTGATTCTGAGTAAATTGTTATACTTCAAGATGGGTGTTGGATAAGTTTTTCTATGCATTATAAATATCAACACAAATGCATAATACCTCAAGCACCTAAAGTGGTGTGCGGTGTTACAAAACTACGTACTTAGCTTTTCTCCAGGATGTTAAATTTCTCCTCAAAAGAAATTTAAAGTTTCGAAAAATACACAATAAAAAAGTTTTAAAATATCTATTAAAATTATTTCAACCCAAAATGGATGTGAAATGAAAGCTATAAGTCCCTGTAATATAACAAAAGTTTTTATTTAAATATTGCTGCACAAAATGTTAAGAAAATATGTTTTGTATAAAGTTTATAATTGACTAATAAATATAATATTAAAGGTTTAAATTTACGAAAAGATATTTTCTTAAATTTTTTACTGCAAAAATAAAAAATATAAATCGAAAATTTTCTTAGGAGAATGTAAATTAAACTACAAAGATAATTATTTTAGATAAGAAAGAACTCATATTTTTTTTTATTTAAAATTTATAAAAATTTTCAGAGATTCGTAGTTTTCATTTGACATACATATCGATATAATCTTGGTAAATATTTTATAATATTCTTAAAAATTGCGCATCTTTCGAAATTTTGTAGTCCTTTTGGGAGGAAATTTGCTACCCTAGAGAAAAACTGCGTACACACTTTTACCAAGGATGGTCTCTAGTTTTACACATATAAAGATTTTTTCGCGTGCTTTTTTACAGGCTGATATATAACAGGCTGATAGGTAACATTTTCAGAAGGATATTTTCTTAAATTCTTGTGCTGAAACATTTAAATAAAAAATATCATTTCATTGCAGGAATTCTTAGCTTTTATATGATATCAATTCTGGGTTGATATAATATTTGTAAATATTTTATAATCTTTTTTTAATGGGTGTATCATTTGAAACCTTCAAGTCTTTTTAAGAGGAAATTTAACGTCCTGGAAAAAAAACTGAGTACGTAGTTTTACTAAAAATATAATTGTGACAGATCTATTTACGAACGAAATCTATGGCTATGTAAAAGCTTCAAAATGTATAATAGCGCGTTTTGGTCTGTATCTCGGTTATTGCTGGATCGACTTATTTCATTTTTTCAACACAGAAAATCTGAAAAAAAAGAAGTCCCTTGCCTATATAAGTGCATCAAAAGGTAAAAAAATATGTTTTTTTGGAGGTATCTTCTGCTTTTTGGTGATATTTCGACCACTTATGGACCGATATTTTTGATCTCAAATAGCTTCATTCTAATGATACTGACCTGTAAATTGATGTATAAAACATATATATCCAATACCTGGGCCCTTCCAAAAACTGATTTCAACAATATTAATAAGGATCCGGAATATACATACTTTTTTGGATCCTAAATGAATATTGTAGAAACAATCACGTACTTAATATATATGTTTGTCAAATTTTTTAGTCAGATATACTTTTTTTAATTTGTATTTCTGATCTACATACATAAAAAAAACTAAATGTAAAGGTGGCAAAAAATTAGCTTTATATTAAAAGCATAAAATAAAATGCGTATTTATTTAATTGTACAAGTAACAAAAGAAATTGCAAATGATAGCATCATTTGCTAAATCGAAAATTTTCTTAGAAGAATGTAAATTAAACTACAAAGAAAACTGCTTTAGATAAAAAAATAACTCATATTTTTTTATTTAAATTTTATAAAAATTTAATGATATTTGACATTTTTATATATTAATAAAAAATATATAAACGAATTTATAGGATAAAGATAGTTTTCATAAAATCCAAATAAAAAAAAAATTAACCACTTATTGAAAATTATTTCTAAGAAAGTGAAAAAAATTATTTTCGGCAAAAATAAAGCTTAATTATTTGTAAGAAAACTACAGTTTCCAAAATTAAGAATAACCATCTGATCTAAAAAGTCAAAAAGACAGTTTTAGGTGTAAATGTATCCCTAACTCCCTAATTAAAAGAAAAAATCTAAACATTAAAAAAAAATTAAAATTTTTCGAATTTAATCTCAATTTATTATAATTTTTTCTCCAAAAACATATACAACGATGCAATAATTTTTAAATATTTTATTATTTAATAACTTTTTTGAATTTTTAACTTATTAATAAAGTAGCATTTAAAACTTTAAAATATAAATAAAAAGTAAAAATAAAACTTAACGTGTCATAAACATCACAGTGTTAATTTATGACATCGGTTAAATATTATTTGGTTTAAAAATTTGTTGATTTCTTATAAAAATTCAAATTTTTTATTCAAAAATCTTTTACAAAAATTTCTTTACAAAATTTTTTTACCAAAAATCCAATTTACACTAAAAATCCGATTTTTCATAAAAAAAAAGATTTTTCATCGAAAATATGATTTTTCTATCAAAAATACGATTTTTCATCAAAAATATATATTTTATTTTATCAAAAATCCAAATTTTTACTAAAACTGATTTTTCACTGTAAATTCAATTTTTCACTAAAAACTAAAAATTTTTCACTAAAAATTCGACTTTTCGCAAAAAAAGAAATAATCATTAAAAATTCGAATGTTCATTAAAAATTCGATTTTTTTGCTAAAACCTGATTTTTAATAAAAATATAATTTTCACTAAAAATCAAATTTTTCATTAAAATACGATTTTTTCACCAAAATTTAAAAAACAAGAAAAGAAACGTTTATACGCAATTGCGTTTGAGCCTCAAAATGATTTTCAAGATTTTCCAAAATGGCCTTATGTTGGACTTACGGCCAATTATGGCCCGATCCTCATGAATCATTGGTACTATGATCTCTGCTTATATAGTTATTATTTTTGTCAAATATTATTTTGATAATATCATTTATGTGGTACTTATGTGATTTAAAGTGATTTTCTGGTCTTATATGGGAGCTATGCTTTATTATGGACCGACTAAATTAAGTAATCTGATTCACTCTTATATAAGACTTATTTGTACAAAGTTTTATTAAAATAGCAACACAAATAAGCCATTTGCATGGATTCTTGTTGAAGTAATGGAGCGATCATAATCAATTTCCTTCGTTATATTAATTCATTAAATTATATTTAAACACAACTAGCCCGGTCCGAATATTTCCATACAATAAAATAAAAAATAAATTTTAATTTAAATTCTCTGCGGATTTTTGTTTCTTTTATTTTCTCACGAAAAATATTAGCATTTTTTTTTTTAAGTTTGTATGAACAAAATTTAAATAAGCTTGAAGTAAAAAAGAAATGAAAAGAAAATAAGTAAAATTGTTGTTTATTTTCGTTGCCATTTAAGTTTCTGTTTCATTTACCAATTCGTGTCAAGTAGAGTATAAATATAATATTTATTATTATATTCATAAATCTTTCACAACCTAAGTACACATGTGTGTTAAATATTATACTGGTCATAGTACTAACCCATCTTTAAAAAACATAGTTACAGGATTATCACTACCACAATATTATGTCTTCATTGTTAATTTTCTTGCATTTCAATAACTCTGTGTTCATGATAACAATGTTTTTGTTTAAATTTTTTCATTTAATGTTTAAACTCAATAAAGATTTTAATACGGTTGACTGCAAAAATTATATGTTTTTAAATATTTTTACCCAAAACAAAATATTATTAATATGAAAAATATCATTACTTCTACAACCATTACATATTTGCAGTCTTTTTCCTTGTCTTAAACCATATTCTGTTTTTAAACCATATTAATATTTTTATTCCCATGACAGTAAAATATTTTAAATAAATATAATACTTATCCTTTTCACAAACTTAGTGGGAAAATTCATGTCTAGTTTGTTTTTAAATATATTTTGTTAGTAATTTTTACTTTCCAAATTCATTGTAATCCTCGTTTAGTTTATATATTAATATATATATATATAGACAATTTTTGGTTATACTCAGTGTTATTCAAGCAATATAAGTTATTGATTAACTACCATAGAATACAACTACAAGTTTATGCATGCAGGGAAAAAATATAGTTGTAGTGATCATAATATAAGCGCAATATATTATGATTGGAACATATGATCACTGCGAAAAATAATAAATGATTAAAGGTTGTAATTATTATGATATGATTGTAGAAGTAATAAATTTTTTCATATTAATAAAATTATGTTTCAGGTAAAAATATTTAAAAACATATAATTTTTGCAGTTAACCATATTAAAATTTTTATTGAGTGTTAACATTAAGTGGCAAAATTTAAACAAAAACGTTATTATCACGAACACAGAGTTATCAAAATTCAAGAAATTTAATATTGGTATAGTAGTAATGCTGTAACCATGTGAAATAATGAGCAGGTTTTGAACAATAGGATTTGTCTCTGGATTATACAAGCTCTATATACCTATTGCATTAAATTATCTTCCAAATCTAGTTATAATATACATGGTCGCCCATGCTTACAAAGTTAAACTGATTCAGCTGGCGATTCAAACCGATATGTGTATTTTTAGATAGTTTTTATTCTACTTTTTATCAGCATCGTTAGGATAAAAAAATTATCAATGAAATAATACATTCGATTTAAGTGAAACATTCAGTTGTAAAGATTTTAAATAAATACTACTTCTATAATTTCCTTAAAATTTTCGCAACAGTATGCTTTAGAAACAGATTAAGAAACTGAACTATAGATGATATGCAACAAGCTTAAATAATATTAATATTTGTATTTTTTACTAATTGTAATCATACATGTTTTTAGATAAAAGAAATTCTATAAGGAAATATGTAAAAACTTATCTTACCTTATAAGTTTGCAAACAAGTTTTTTGAGGTATAAATATAAATAAAAAATTAATGCCCGTATTCTCTATCTCAATTTTATATTTCGTCTTTAGACGAAAAGCAGTTACAAATAGCATTTTCTAAGTCGATATAATTTTTTGTTTCATTTACCTGGATTTGGTCTATGATATACATTGCAACAATATAAATTTAAGTTTTTTGGTAGAATAGTGAATACAAAAAAGTGACAATGAATAAGGAAAACAAAAATAAATATTAATATAATAAGCAAATTATGGATTATTTTGTAGATTTTTCATATTCCTATTATCTTATTGTAATTGTTTATCCTGAATAGCTACAAAAATAATTTCCGTTAATTTTTAGAAATTCAAAACTATCTAAATGGAGTCAAGAAATGAACACCTGCTTCTCGCAGCAAAAATGTTTCGATATAAATCTTTCATATGAGCGAACAACTTTTCTTCTCTATATATATGGAATGGAAGCTTGAGAAATAAATATCTCCTATTATATTTTGATGTTTGTGTATGTACATTTTTTACAAATTAAAAAAAAAAGTATTTCAACATACAATCAATCCACGCCTGTGATGAATATTCGACATATTTAGAGAAAAAACCCACAAGCAACCTCTTTGCAAAACAAATAAGAAAAATTTTAAGATTCCATATTTGTTTTTTTTTTTTATATGAGCAATTTCGGATTTTATCTGAGTTAACCACCACACTGAAATTTGTTCATTTTATTTAAGGCATTTAAGCACACTCCTAAAAGGAATAATTACACTTTACAGATAAAATCTTTGCATTTCATTTTCTACTCGGCAAACAAATTGTAGGTGACTGTTTTGACACTTCAATCGACAACTTTGGGCATAAAGAATAACAAATTATGAGTCAAATAATAATTTTCATTACCACAGACAAAAACTTAAACAGTCATATGGTGATATAGGTAATATGAAAATAAACACTCAATAGAATTTCAGTTGGAAAACGATAAAAATCGACACACTTAATCGGGGCATAAATAAACATTTTATTTTTTTATTGACACCAAAATTTATTTTACTATTTTCCGTGTTCTTACTCTTTCAAATAGAAATTAATTCTTGTGATTTCTTTATATTTCTCTTTTTTTACTAGTTTTATACATATACATATATATATATATATATATATAAATATATATATATTTAGTGTCATGCTGTCATGTTATTTTTGTTTAGTATTGTTTGGCATTTCATAATGGAAAGACTTACGCCTGATCACGATCTGTGTATGTTTCGTGGGCTTCGCTCAACTTATGGTCAACATAATCGGCCTACTGAGCGTACTATTCGCACCACCATCACCCATTTTGAGACCCCGTTCGCAGCAACTCGAACTGACGTATGGAACGACTTGGCGCATTTTACGTCGAGATCTTAAATTGAAAGCGTACAAAATACAGCTTGTGCTACAACTGAAGCCGCACGTCCTTCCCAAGCGACATCGATTCGCTCTATGGGCTTTTGAAAAGTTCCAAGTAGATACGGCGTTTTCGAGGCAAATTTTGTTCAGCGATGATGCCCATTCTGGGTCAATGGGTATGTAAAGAAACAAAGTTTCCGCATTTGCAACGAAGAGCAACCTGAAGAGATTCAAGAACTGCCACTTCATCTAGAAAAAACAACGGTTTGGTGTGGTTTGTGGACCGGTGGAATCATCGGTTCATATTTCTTTAAAAATGATGCCAGTGCGAACGTAACCGTCAATGGCGGCCGTTATCGTGCCATGATAACCGACTATTTGATGCCTGAAATTGAAGCTCGTGATCTCTGCGACATTTGGTTTTAGCAAGACGGCGCCACTTCCCACACATCGCATCAATCAGTAGATTTATTGAGAGAACACTTCGGTGAGCACATAATTTCACGTTTTGGGCCGATCGATTGCCCACCAAGATCGTGTGATATCACACCGTTTGACTTTTTCCTGTGGGGATATGTAAAGTCTACAGTTTATGCGGACAAACCCGCTTCGATTCAGGCCTTGGAGCAAAACATCACGCGTGTCATTCGCCAGTTACCAGTCGAAATGCTCGAACGAGTCATCGAAAATTGGACTCAACGGATGGACCATTTGCGACGGCCAATATTTGATACACATAATCTTCAAAACATAAATGCCAAAGAATGTTCTTTCAAATGATAATAAACATTCCCCATTAGGGAATCTCGAAATGGATCACGCTTTATATATTCATGTGTGTGTGTTTATATTGAAAAATATATTTCTATTTTAATCGAAAATCGATTTTAAACTAAATAAAATGTGGAAGCACCTGGCAAAAATACAACAAGAATAATATTTTCCTACAAAGTTTTGGTAAGATTAATGTTTATATTTAAACAGGAGAGCTAAAGTATTGTTTAAAAAATAGACCAATACTTTAGGAAAATTAATTTCCAAAGTTTTCAATCGTGCATCGACTCCGAGTAAACACACTTTTTAATTTTTAACGGCAGAAGCAAAGAACATTAAGGAAATGCTAATTTTTTGTTTTAAAATTAATTTTTGCTTTAAAAGTAATTTTTTTAATCTTTCATTAAAAGAAAAACATATGCACCATAACTCAAATTAAATTTTTCTTAAATGGATGTTACGGCATTTGGGCTTTTGTTAATATTGATGTCGTTTTTAAAGATATGAATATGAAATTATTTTACATGTATAGATTGGGTTATTATATTACAATCAAGTAAAATACCAACATATGATTTTCCAGTGGTTATGGCCCTTTGCATTTTAGGTGACGATATGTACAACTTTTTTTTGTCAAATCATAAATGAATTTTTGGCGATTTAAGAAAAATTGCATATCCTAGATGACCAACTTTGGAGATATACCAACTCCCCGCTGACCCGCTAGGAATCTGGGCTTCAAGTCAACTCGAAGACACCTCGTATCTGACCATGTAAAATTTTATTGAAATATTTCTAACGGTTCACAATTTACTGAACTATTTTAAAAAAACATGAACTATTTAAAAAAAAAAACATTTTGGAACCTCTGTGCACTGTGTAATACTTTAACAAATAACGCAATGACGAAGTTGTAAATTGCGTAAATATTTTTATAAATAAGCTTTACTTCAGGAAAAGAATTTCAATATAACTACAGCTTAAAATCATTACTTTTGTAGTTCTTTTTCAGCACTAAGTACTTCCTTGCCTTGACAACATAATGTTAAAATCTTTGCTTTTGAAACTCTTCTTTTGCTAGGATACATCAACTAGTTAGTTTTTATTATGTAATTTGACTTTAATAAATGACACACATGCAGCACAATTTTATGACCTTTTTCACCTCTTCTCAGACATTTCAATTTCTACGCTTAAATTCCAAATATTATTTGATGAAAAGCATGAATAGAGAATTTTTTAAATCAAAATTTTTAAACAAATATTATTAGGTAAAAAGATAAATAAATTCCAAATACAAAGAAAAACAAACAAATCGTCATATACATATGTATGTACGTATGCACATGAAAACAAACACAAAAAAACCATAAGATACACAAACCTAAATAACAGGAGGAATTGGCAAAACTAAAACTAAACTAAAATGGCTTTCAAATTTATAAAACCTGTCAGAAATATCTGATAGCAAGCACAATAAAAGGATATTAGAAAAAACACACGCAAATATATATGACGTCTACTTGTTTAAAACGTTTAAATGATACAAAGAATGAAGAAATAAAATAAACATTTTAGGCAAAAGGAAGGTTTCGATGTATTAATAAAAGGCCCGAAGGCAAACAAATAAACAGCGAAAAGAAAAATATATAACAAAAAGAGAAAAAGAAATAAATAAAAAAGGAACAAAAAAGAAAAAGAAAAAACATAACAAAATTGAAGTCAGTTAGTGAAGACAAACGAGTGAATTAGTGTTTTGTTGTTAATATAAATGGTCGTGTAAGTTCTTTATGGTGAAAAGGGGAATAAAAGTTTGTGACTATACGCCGTATATTATATGAATAAAATCTTTCGTAAAAATTTACAAACTCTTTAGCAGTAAAAAAGAGAACATGTTAGAATTAGAACAAGTCAGAATGCTATATTCGGCTATGCCGATTCTTATATACCCTCCACCACTAATACAGTATTTATATCACTTTTTATTTAAAAATAATTCTTCGGAAAAGAGTGCTTTGTTAATTTACATTTTTTTCTGCTGACGTCCACAATAATATAGTGGTATAAAATGAAGATTTTATAACAAACTATTGAGTAATTCCATTTTAAATTTAAAAATTTTGACCTATCTGAAATTTTCTCTATAGCAAGTATACCGATAAGGCTTCCTACCAAAAAAAATGTAAAAAAATTAAAGATGGATTTTTTTAGATACACGTTATAACAAAAAATTCTTACAAAAAAATATAGTAATAAAAATATTTTTAAAATTTTTATATATCAAGCTTTGGCAAATCCACTGCAAAAAAATTATTTTGATATCTTTTATATAACTAAAGTTATGGCCATTTAAATAAATATGCTAATCATTTTCAAAGCTATATAGTTGCCACAGTTCTCAAAATAAAAATGAGAAAAATCCTTTTTACATGCCTCTGTATCCTCCTCTACACGTGCACTAAATTTTATCTTAATCGGTTACCAAGGGTAAAATTTTTTTTAATTTAAAATGGAATTACTCTATTAAGAAATTATAATAAATTATTCGACGACTAATGTGTAAAAAGTAAAAATTATAAAATAAAATCCTTATTCCATATTCCATAAGAATTTCAAGAAAAAAAATAAAAAAGTCGATGTATAACTTTTCTCACAAAAAGTCGATTATTTTGGTAAAAAAAAAAAATTAATTTTATGTATAAACGAACTAAATGCGAGAAAAAAAATTAAAAAGTATGTTTGTATACCCATATATATATAAGTTTGTCATCCTGTTTGTAATTTCATCCCAGAACAAAAAAGTTTATATTTTCTGGATGCTTGTAAGAAATGATATCTACAGGACAATGTAAATTCGTCAGTTTTTCGGTTGAAATGGAGTTGAAAGCCATTGATAAATGCCATATGTAATATATATATACATATATATATATACATATATATGCTGAAAAAATGAACTAAATCTATTCAATAGCAACCGAGATATCGGGAAAACGCACTTTTTGAGTTTCTGAAGCTCTTGTTTAAGCTACGGATTTTGTTTTTTTTTTTTTTTTTGGATATTGTTTGTGATCGTTCTTAAATATTTTTGAAAACATTTTTTAATAATATGGACACACAAACATTTATATTAAGCATTGCAATGACTATTAGTGTTATTGTTTTTTTTATAAGCAGTGATGCCAGAAGGTGGGTAAGAGAGGTTAAATTGGACTTTAGAAAAGATAAGAAAAGGCTAAATAACCCAAAAAATAAAGCCAGAAAAAAGCTAATAACCCAAAAAATAATGCCAGAAAAAAGCTAATATTGTTCGATTTAAAAACTTATTTTGATTTATTTTTTTATTTTTTTGTTCTTATTTTTTTTTTTTTTTTTGATATTTGTTTTGAAAGTAAAACTTGGAACGACTGCCAGCAAAATGACCTAATAAAAAATCGCCCACAAAATTCCTATACAAATTTGGGTTTTGATTTTTCTTCATTTAAATAATTATAATTCGTTTTCAAATTTTTGGTTGATTCGCCTTTACAAGATTTTTTAATTATATTCACAAATAGTGAATATATAAAGTATATTAAAAAATAATACGATGCTTTATTTTCACTTGGAAAACGAGTAAATTTCGAGATATTGCAAGAAACCCATTTTTGGGTAGCTCATGTACTATAGTTCGCGTAGCTTCATACGTTTTAAGTCAATTTAAGATTCTTAAGTTGAATTAGAAAACAGAAGACTATAGCTTTTTAACTATATTACAATCTTTCAAAATTTAAATTTATTTCCCTCTTCTTTTTCGAAATTTTTTAATTCTTCAAGACTATACGTATTTATTTACAAAGTATGAAATACTATATACTGAGATATCCCTATATAAATTCGCTTCAAATATCAAAAAAGCTATTAAGCATTTTCTAAACTTGTTTAAAAAATTCTTCGTATATTTTAAGAGAAAGTGTTTTTCTATATTTTTAACTAGTTTTTTACTTTTTGTGGAAAAAATTTTAAATTTATGAAAAGTTTTAGTGAGTTATTACAAATAAAATCGAATAAGTTCCATAGTTTTTGTCTAATTTCAAAATAAATTTTATTTTATGTTTACAAAAACAATTCCCCCAAAAATTATTGCATCGTTTTATAGACTCTTACAGAAATTTTAGTAAACTGGAAAAATTATGTTAAAGTGTTATTTTTTATAAATGTTGTTAAAAAATTAGAATTTAATATTTGACAAAAACATAACAAATGCATACCGTTGAAGAGCCTGCTTCTCCTACTATCCAAAGAAGTTTAGAAATGAAAAATAAACAAAAGAATAATAGAATTATAAATACATTTATACAAGAATCTGCCATAAAACTATTTTTGCATAATATATAAATATTTGAAAACTTTTAAAACTAATTTACAAAGAAGGCTGTACACTATGTCATTTCTCGAGTGATTTATCACTCTACCAGCGTGTAATTATAATAATTTATTATGAAGATAATTAATTATGAGAATGAAGCGCCGCAGATTGATATAAATATCAATAGCCTCAATTTTTTTCCTGCGAATTAATATATAAAAATGCTTAAATAGATAATTATGTAAAAGTTGAGTAAATAAGAAATTATTTTCTTCTTGGTTGAAATACTAAAATTTTAGCCTTTTTAATACAATTTTAAGAATCAAAAAAGGCTAGAAGCTAATACAAAAATTTTGAGGCTAAAAGCAAAATAAAAAGGATAGATTTAGCCTCAAATGGGCTAAACTTTCAACAATGGCAAGCAGTTCAGCTGACAACAGCTGATTGGTGTTGTTTTTTTTTTGTATATGCAGTCAGCTTGTTTGTATATACATAAAAAAATATATAAATATTTGTATGCTTATAAGTTGTTTTGTGTTTTGTATGAATTATTATTATTATTTTTTTTTTTTAAGTATAAATATGAAAATATTAAGGCGTAATATTTCTTTTTATTTGTTTATAAAGTGCTGAAGGGCGTAAAAGATTCGACACAGCCGAATATAGCGCTCTAACTTGTTATTTATATATGATATCCACGGCAAGTTTTTTAAGCTCTTACACATTTCACAATTATTTTACCGAAAATTAATTATAAAATTAGTTTTCTTAAAAAAAATGCGATTTTTTGCTGATTATTTGTGGTTTGATTGACGGATTTATATAAATTATTTTGTTAGTTTTTTGAATATCTCGTACACGTTACAAATGTATCCCCCTAAAATTGAAGATTGATATGTTATAAACTAATCCCCAAAAATGGACCATTTTTTAAAATACTTCCAAAGTATGGTTTTCGATATACAGTGTACATATTTTCTAACTTTTTGTCAAACAAAAAAAAAAAAAAAAAAAAAAAAAAAATACAATTTGTAAGAGACATATGTCGACTAATACATAGTTAGCAAAAAAAATTAAATTAGTTTTCATTCTCGTGAAATAAAGATTTTAGTAAAATATTCTATGAATTATTTTAAGTACCATTTTATTAAAGTTTGAATATTTCGGACAATTTTCATTTTCCTAATTTAGATTTTAAAGCATCATTGGAATGGTATTATTCAGTACTATTGGTATGTATCCATTTAATCCTTTAGTAACAAAAGTAATATTTTGTGATCACTGCTTCGTAATAGGTCAAGTTAATTTTTATAACAAATAAATGTAAACTAGCGACTAAATTTCAAAGACTTGCTTTCAGTCAATTATCACCGATGTTTTAAAAGAATTTATTATATTTTTAATAAATTCATTAATATGTAAGTATAATAAATAATTCCATACAAATTATTTGCAAAAATTGCTGATCAAACCCTTTGGGAAACAAATGTATATAACTCGTTCGAGCATTTCGACTGGTAACTGACGAATTACACGCGTGATGTTTTCCTCCAAGGCCTGAATCGAAGCGGGTTTGTCCGCATAAACTGTAGACTTTACATATCCCCACAGAAAAAAGTCTAACGGTGTGATATCACACGATCTTGGTGGCCAATCGATCGGCCCAAAACGTGAAATTATGTGCTCACCGAAGTGTTCTCTCAATAAATCCATTGAAGTGGCGCCGTCTTGCTGAAACCAAATGTCGCCGAGATCACGAGCTTCAATTTCAGGCATCAAATAGTCGGTTATAATGGCACAATAATGGTCGTCATTGACAGTTACGTTCGCACCGGCATCATTTTTAAAGATTCCACCGGCCCACAAAACACACCAAACCGTTGTTTTTTCTGGATGAAGTGGCAGTTCTTGAATCTCTTCAGGTTGCTCTTCGTCCCAAATGCGGCAATTTTGTTTCTTTACATACCCATTGATCCAGAATGGGCATCATCGCTGAACAAAATTTGCTTCGAAAACGCCGGATCTTCTTGGAACTTTTCAAGAGCCCATAGAGCGAAGCGATGTCGCTTGGGAAGGTCGAGCGGCTTCAGTTGTTGCACGAGCTATATTTTGTACGCTTTCAATTTAAGATCTCAACGTAAAATGCGCTAAGTCCTTCCATACGTCAGTCCGAGTTGCTGCGAACTGCGCCGAATCTACTCTACACGGTCTTCGTGTACACTCTCAGCTACAGCTGCTATATTTTCTTCACAGCGCGGTGGACGTGGTCTATTCGGTCGAATATTATCCAATAATGAATGCTGGGTATCAAAATGGGTGATGGTTTTGCGAATAGTACGTTCAGTAGGCCGATTATGTTGACCATAAGTTGAGCGAAGTGCACGAAGCACATTCCCCACAGAACGTGAATTTTCGTAATAAAGTTGAACGATTTATAAACGCTGTTCAGGCGTAAGTCTTTCCATTATGAAATGCCAAACAATACTAAACAAGAATAACATGACAGCATGACACGACTCACACGTGATCTGTCAAAACAAGGCTATTGAAAAAGTATCTCTACTTGAATCACCCTTTATATAATGTGGTATAAGACTATAATTAGATTGTTCAATTATATGTAAAACTATAATCATAACATGAAAAAACAAACCATAAAATCGGATACAATATAACAAAGTGGAATCATAATAATTATTACTTATTATCATTTCTAATTTTCGCTATGATCATATGTTCCAATAATAAGATGTTGCTCTTAGATTATAGTCACTACAACTATATTTTTCCTCTGAGTGGAGTATTTCAACAACGAAGAAGAAAATTTCTTACTTCCTATTACTATTTTTATTTTTACACTTTTGTGTATTTATTTGCATATTAAATCGAGATTATTTATATGTAACAAAAATTTTCGCAGGCGGCATTTCATTCACTAAATCAAAAATAACTTAACTATGTAATTTTATGAAACTTCTAAATCAATTATAATTATTTTTTAATGTACTTCATTACCCACATAATTTATTTAAGAATATTAATAAATGAAAGCGAAAATTTACATCAAAAAGGAATTGCGGTCTAAAACTTACAAAAAAAATCATTTCAAAACATTACAGTGGATCGAATTTCAAGTCTAGAATGACAAACCGTAAGGTTGTTTAAATAATAGTAATATAATTGTAAAATAATAACTATAAAGCAAAATATAACTATAATTATCAAAAGAGTTAACTTTGAAAAAATAAATTTTTTGATATAAAAATTTAAGTTCATTTTTTTATCCTCGATTATTTTCTTCAAATATGATATATTAACTCAATTTTTTTTCGTTATTATAATAGAAGTATATCAGAAAATATCAAAGAATTGTATCAAAGAATTGTTATTTCATTGAAAAAAGTGACTAAAATGACAGCACTGTGGTTTCTTGAATTTTGCAGGAGAATCGCAAAAAAAGTGCAGGATAATTTTATGCCTTCGCATAATAAACAATATAGTTGTTCTTATCTAAAAGTTAAATAACCTAAAATCTGTTAAACTTTAATACTTTTGGTCCACAGAATGTTAGTTAATATTAATATTATTTTTATTATTATTATTATTATTTTATTGGTACTTCTAATTTGTGCCCTGGAAAATGTATTGCTAAATTGACCTTGGTCGTCTTTCATATGAAATATAACCCGCATTTGTATGACAATTTTCTGAGCGATTTTTCAGTGGTCGTTTTGCTGGTAACCTTTCTATGTTTAATTTATAAATTTATTACAATATCTTTTTTTTTGTAAATTAAAAAAAGAATAAGTTTAATTTTTTTTCTGGCCTTATTTTTATTGGGGCATTTGGCCTATTTTGTCCTTTTTTAAAGTTCATTTTGGTCTCCTTCTTTCTCACCTGATGGCGATGTAAGAATTGTTTTAAATGCATATTCCAAGTGTTAATATGTCTCTATAATATTTTGAAGTTAAAATTTTCTTATTACGAAGATTTTTATAATACTATTGAAAAAAAATCCGTATCTCTAAAGGTGTTTTAAAAACGGTCCAGCTCACGTAAATGAAAACATTCAAACGTAATATTTAGAGAATCATATAAGAACTAATCTTCATTTTTACATAAGGTACTTTAATATACTTGTAAAAAATCTGTCTTTTTAGTTTTGTTTTTTATAAATAGTCGAACACTGTTACAATTTAAAGTTAAAGAATGCATATTTATGTATACTTGTCTAATAAAAAGTATGAATTTCTTTGTTTTTATGCACATTCTATTAGCATCAAAACCGGCTACAAATTAAACATTTACTGTCAAAATATATTATATTCTACCCAAAGGTGGTCTCAAAAATGTTGCAAAACTGTAAAGGCTATCCTAACTACTTTTCTTTAAGAAAGTAATTTAAATTAATTAAAAAGTACTAAAAAAAATTACAATGGAAATTGTAAGAAATATCACCACATTCAAAATTTTTAATTCTAAACATTTAAAAAAAAGCTTTTTTTTAAATGTTGGTACATTTTGATAGGTTTTGGTAAATTTTAGAGAAAATTTTGGTAGGAAAAATATTTTACTGCATCAAACTCAACATAATTGTATGTATGGCTTTGTGTTTGTCAACATTCATATTGAAGACAACACACACACACACTCCATACATAAATTATAACATAATGTTGCTTATGTTCTGTTGAAATAAATCGACGGCCACTTTTGTGGTAAAATCATAAAAAGCTTCATATTTATTTCTATAACTTTACTTCTACTGGACCGATTTAGTTAATTTTTGGTAGAAATGTAAACGTTGTTATACATTTTGGCTAAATTTCATTTAAATTCGTTAATTTTTTATTGAAAAATTGTTAGTCTTAATTTAGTTTTAGGGTTGCTCGAAATATTATTCTATAAAATTTTCCGGGGACAACAAATAACCTGGGTCAAGTAGTTTGAATGTGACTATGTTTTCGATAGACGGACGGGTAGATTGACATAGCTAAATCGACTCAGAATTTTATATGGACCAAGAATATATATATACACTTTATGCAGTCTTAAAATATTTTTTCTTGGTGTTACACTCGGAACAATAAACTTAGTATACCCTTTTTCACCATTAGTGGTGGTGGAGGATATATTAAAAAAAAAAAAAAAAAAAAAAAAACAAAAAGCAAATCAAGAAAGAGGGTAGAGAAATAATAAATAAAACAGCAGACGAAATGAAAATAAAAACGCACATTTAGCCTTCAAAGTTTCACAAAAAAAAAAAAAAAAATATTGACTAAAGTTTCTAAAACTTTTTTTATTACAAAAAGTTTTCTTTTTTTTTTATTAAGAAAACGGAAATTAAATAGAAAATTAAGAAAAAATTTTAACTTCAATCAAGGTTGAAAATTAAAATTGTATTGACTTTATCAATTTCCCTCAAAATTGAATTTCAGTATTTAAAACTTAATATTCAGCAGAAGAGATATACATGTTTATTTAAATCCTCATTTGTTATGAAAATTTATACGGTTATATTCATTAAATATGTATTTTACAGCACAGTTGAACGAAGTACACATTCGTAAAATATTTAAGAACTTTTAGTTTTCTACTTAAGCTCAGTCGTACATTATTACGAGGTTGAAAAAAAATTATTAGATTCGGTAACAGAGTTTTATTTATTTATTTTTTTTAATATTTATTAATAAAAAACACATCAATTAAATCATATATAAGATATTAAGGACTGCTCATGATATATACAATTCAGCTTATAAAAATGAAACCAATAAGACAATCCCTTTGAAATTTTAACTTTGTTAAAGGTTGTTATATTCAAGTTTTAAAATTGAAAGAAATTTAATTTTTTATTCGTAAAAACATAAAATATATTTATTATTTTCTGGAATACCTTCCTTAAGAGCTTTATTGTGTTTTTGGTTATTTTCTTTTTGAACTCTATTTTATTTTTTAGTCAACGTTAAGTATTCCTTACATATTTTTTAACTACGCCCCAATACATTTAAAATGGACAGAGTTCTGGATATTTTAGTGAATTGGCTCCCTTTGGTACAATGCAGCACCATTTGTTTTGTATCAATCAGTTATCTTTTTGCGGATAGGAAAAAAATTCAAAAATACAATCAACAAACAAATAAGTTAATATCATTTGTATTTGATTCAAATATTATGTTTACAAATAATGCAACTTTTATAAATAACACTCAAGTGTTAAAAATAAGTGAGTGTTAAAAAGAACACACATTAAACTATATTTGATAAACAAATTGTTAAATATTTTTTACATTTTCATAAAAATAAAGTTACTTTAACTAATGCAAAAGCCACATAGCTACAATTTTTTCTATGCATATCTCTTCTGTTACGTAGTGTTTATATTAGATAAATTTTTGTCAAGACAAATTTTGAAAATCAGTGCCAATGAATATAAAACAACCTCAGTTGAAGAGCTAATTATCATTTTTGGTTGCCACAACTAACAAACTGCATATATAAAAACATTAATGAATTTGTCTTACTGCCGTTTTTGCGCAACTCCTACCACCTTCCATAAATTCCCGTTAATTTTGACGTTTATCTTGAAATTTGTTTAATACAGACACTCCGTTACCCCAGGTCTGAGATTAACGCTGATATAATATGTGTGATAACGACGGCAGAAGAGGGTAAACATTTTGTTTATATTATGTTAAATCTTAAGGAAGAGGTACGTGTATTCTAATAAATCCTATAAGATATCATTATTTTCAATCAGTCACAGAGTAAACATGTTCTTTTTATTTAAGAAAGTCGCACTTTTTTTTAGCACAATTTTTATAAAAATGTTTTTTAAAATGTAGAACACACAAACAAACTTTCGTATAAGTGTATTTTTTGACAGTTCATCTTATAACATAGTTGTGAGATAATTCTCTCCGGGAGCGAATGTGACACTCTCTGGCAGAAAAATCATACATATTCTGTTACTTGTAGATAGGCTGTTAGTTTGCATGAGAAAAAATATAATGATATAAAAAACAAAATACCGTTATGTAATTTTTTCCTCTGAATGTGAAACAACTATCAGTAATATATATGCATATATATATATATATATATATATATATATATATATGTATATATATATATATATATATATATATATATATAATATATATATATATATAATATATATATATATATATATATATATATATATATATATGAGAAAACCGATTCTTAATATAATAAAATCGAAAAATATGAGAAAATCAGATCATAGTGTAATAAAACTGGATCACATTTTTCATGTTTAATAAAACTTACAAGCCTTAAAGTGTATACGGATTTTTTTTACACAGTCTTTAGTTCAAAATCATTTTTAGTTTTTGAGTTACTATGGGTCAAAGTTAAAGTTTACAAAAAAAAAACAGTTAAATAAACTAAAACTTTAGTAGTAATTAAAAAAAAATATATATATATATATATATATATAAAATACTTTTCCAATTTTTTAATATATTGTTGCTACAATTACGATTTTTAACGTAAATTAAATTTCAGCTGCACAAATTTGCAAAATTTTGATTGGTACATATTTTTTTAGTGTCAACGTCGCTGCAGATTCGTAATATTTTGAATCCGTAACTAGAGTTAAAACAGAGAACAGCATAACCAATTTGTTAAAAATCATTTACTGGAGTAAAGAAATTAAATTTTATACTTTTAAAATTAAATAAAAAATGAGTGGTAGATTCGAAACTGATTTGTGTAACTGTCTAACTGAAATATGTAATGAAGATGACTGTATTGTAAGTTCTCTTTACGAAGTAATTTATATTAGATATAATGACATTAATTACCGAAAGCTTTAAATAATTTCATATATAGAATCAAATTTTATATATCCTTATATATATTATGAAAACGTTGTAAGTTTGTTTGTTTGTGTATCACGTCTAAACGGCTGAACCGACTTTCACGAAATTTGATAAACAAATTTAGAAGTAATTTTAAAATTTCGAATAGGTGAATAGCTCCCATATAAAGTAAATATTAGTTATCGCATCAAATAGGGTATCGAAGCGCTCCGGCAAAAGCTAGTAACAAACTTATACTTTGGAATTTTACAAGAGTTCACACTTATTTAAAGAAGATATAAGATAAGGCAGTATCAAATTGAAAAAAGTATGGAGGAAAATTTAATGATCGATTTGACTGATTTAAAAAACTAAAATTCGAAAAAAATATTTATGATAGACATATACATATACATATTTATATAGACATATAGCATATATAGAAGTTTCAAAAAATTTAATAACGCGTTTTGGCCTATAACTCTGTTATTACTGGATCCACTTAGTTCATTTTTTCAACGTAAAAATTAGCAAAAAAATTAAAAATTTTTCTGTGAAAGAACGAAGTCTCTAGCTTACATACGTGCTTCAAAAAGTTGAAAAACTAACTATTCCTTAGTTTATTGTTGTTTTTTTTCAGTAAAGAACAACTTTAATGGAAACAGACATTAAAAAAAAAATAAAAAAAAACAGATTTTCCAATAACTCGGTTGTTTTTTATGTTGCAAGTTCTATAGCTGGATTCTTATTAATAGCCGTTAACGCTTTTCTGTTCTGTTTATGAGGCAAATCATTTCTATAATAAAAAAATGTAAGGCAGTCGTGACAAAAAATGTGTTAGATTTAAATCTACATACAATTCAGACAATTTGGAGGTTATAAACATTTCGCTTTATAGTCATATTCTATTCTATTTTTTTTTTTTTTTTATTAAATACTTGATGTCAGAGCCACTCCATACATACACACAGGAAAAACCATCTTTTGACTATGGTTTAACCATTTTTTAACATGAATGAAATTATCCATAATATTATGATCACTGCGTGAACATAATATCATTGCCATAACCATGTTATGGCTTAGTGGATCTAATACACGTTAAACGTAACTATTATATGGTTGTGGTGTAATTATTTATATGTTTAAAAACTTTAAAATAATATGTTGATTATAAAATATGACAAACAAATATACCATAATTTAAAATCAATATTGTTTTAAAGTTTGTTGCGATAAAAGTAATTGCAACAAACATATAAATAATTACAACAAAACCATATTTTTTTGCCACAAACCTATTATGATTTTGTAATGACTATAGTATTATAGAATAATTTTGCCTATGTTGAAAAATCATCTACAATCGTAGTAAAAAAAGGTGTTTTTTCGACATGTGTTGAGAAATTTATTTTTTTTTTTTCAAGATTTCTGAAAGATGTTATTTATTAAAAAAAAAATGTTGCTGCTTTATTATATTACCATCAATAAATAACTAAAGCTAATATGTCCAAATCGACATAATGTTACTACCATATTTAATTGTTTTCTTGACGACGATTATGGATTTTGATGCATAATATAGATCGAGGGGCAACTGTTTAGCTTCAACCACTTAATCTTGTTATAACTTTCTAATAATATACCAACAAATTTTCAATTAATTCAGCCATTTTTTATTAAAATGAATTTTTAAATAAACAAAAATTTTTAAATTTTGTATTTTATTTTTTATTTTTTTAATTTTTTTACAAAATCAAACAGATATTTCTTGAGATACGAGTATGTATTTTATGTGATTATTTATTAATTTTCTGTATAACAGTTTATCTAGAAAACTTGAGTTTTTAAACTAGAGTGATTTAAAGGCATAGTACTCCATGATCACGTGTATCCAAATTTCGTTGTTTTATAATTTATGAACCAACATTTTTTTTTAATTCTAGGCTAATTTAGTGTATAAATACAATATTACTTACATATATAAATAAACTCCCACAAAATGGGTTTCTAAATAATAACAAAAATCTATACCGTTATTTTTAACGAAAATAAATACGTAAATATTCACAAATACAACAAATCCTACAAAAAAAAAAAAAAGATTACAAAACCCAATAAAGCCAAATAAACACAAAACAACTGAAAAGAAACACTCAAACACAAATAACCCCAAAAGAAAAATATTCAGTTTTTTGCCTTTTGAATACACACAGTAAGAAGAACACAAACAAGTGTCAATGGGTTTGTTAAGGCGCCAAAAAGTAGATTTTTTTTTTGTCTTTTTTTAAGAATAACATAACTAAACATGTTTCATAGAAAAGAGAACAGGGTTACCAGGAGATGAAAAAGAGGCAAAAAAAGAGATTAGAAAAGGCTAAATGTCCCAAAAAATTAAACAAATAAATAAGGCCAGAAAAAAGATAATTTCCTTCTTGTTAGTTTTTGATATTGTAATTAACTTTTAAATTAAATATGGATATCCAATAAAAATCATCCAAAACTTCCCATACGATTTTGGGTTATATTTCATATGATTTTGTAGTGATTTTTTTTTTTTTTGTAATTTTTGAACTATAATTCCTTTTTATTAAGCATTTTAATATTTTTCTAAATATATTCATAAATAGATTCTGCGGTTAAAGTAAATCCATAAAATTAGTTACGTTATTTTCGATATGGTGAATGAAACGCCTCAGGCGAAAATTTAATTTAGAAATAAAAAAAATCGATTTATTTTGCAAATAAATACTATGAAATGCTTAAATGGATGACTCTGTAAAAATAAAATTAGTATTATCAAATAAGAACTTAATTTTTTCGTGGTAGAAATGTAAAGATTTTAGCCTTTTTAAGTTAATTTTAAAAATCGAACAAGGCTAGAAAAGAGCTAAAAGCTAAAATAAAAATTTTGAGGTTAAAAGCAAAATGAAAAGGATAGATTTAGCCTACAAAATTCTAAACTGGCAATCCTGATAAAAACAAAAAACAAAACCCTTTTTTCTCTCCCTAATTTGTATGTGCTTTATAATCTCACATGTATGAGTGTATGAAGGATATGTTTCTTTTATTATTTTTATTTATGAAAATCCTTTTGTTACTTTAATGTTAAGATGTTTTTTTTAGTTGGGACACATTTAAGTTAGAAAAAAATCGCACAATATATTTTTTGAATATATTTTTGATAAACTTGTTTATTCATTTAATAATAAAATTGAATTAAATTGTTCAGTGGGTAATATAAAAAATAAATATAAATAAAAGAAGAAAAAATATTTAAAATATAAAATAATAAACATTTTACGCTGTTTCTGATGGGATTGTTTATCACAGCAGGATTAAATTGGGGAAAAAATTGCTTGTTATTCGGGAAGTATTGTTCAATCCATAACTTTGATAATTTTGTTATTTGTTCTGGTGTTATATTAGATGTTGCTGAAAATAATACTACTGTCAATTACATAAATGTTTTTCCATTTATGTTAAAACTGTTTTATGATTATAAATTACAAGAGGCTTTTCTTTTTCCAGTTTTTTACAGTTTTGCAAACCAGTTACCGATTTTAATAGAATTCACTTGCTTTTCGGTTAGCAATAGTTTTAAACTCCGATGTTGGATGGCACTACCGAATTTTTTAAGGCATTTTAATATAAGTTTGTTTGTATTCGTTTTATAACACCCACATATATATTTACTTCAACTCACTACACACACATAACATATGTATAGTATGTAAATTCCATACATCGCCTGTTGCACATTAAAATGTTTATATTTTAATCTTTTGGATATAAAAACATTATCTTATTTCATATATTTGTAAGCTATTTTATTTATATATTTAAAATAACTTCAAATTTTGTTATTTACATTTAATTGAGGGAATGGTACAGAATCAGTTCACTTTTTGTTGGTCAATTAAAATTTTAGTTGGTTCAGGAAAAAAGTTTCAAAAATGAATTTAACTTTTATACATAAAACCATGTTTGAATTAGAAAATAAAATAAATAAAAAATAAATTACTCCATTTCATTAATATTATGATTTTGGTGATTACAGCAAAATCAAACAAAAATTTAATTAATATTAGCAATTTTTCCGTTGGAGTCTTTGCTACATTTACTCCTATCGGACGCGTCCCCAGGTGTCGGATCGGGGGGATTGGTTGTAAGGCACATGATATACACACCCTACTGAATGGTGCATTCAGGCTCATCGCATGTGTATTATCTCCGATCTTAGGGCTTTTACAGCTTCTCGCGGACCAAATAAATGTAGTGCACTTTAAGGTCAAGGTGGTAGGCAGCAGTGCTGAGGACCTGAATGGTTAGTTGGTGCCTAAACAAACTAACAGCTAACAGCTCCCCTCCAACGCCCATGGCACGGGCCAAATTCTAGCCTAGTCCGCGCACGCCGTCACTGCGCGAGATGGTCCTTTTCCTTTACTGGCATACTCGTGGGACAAAATAGAAAATTCAAAGAATCTTAAAAATCGGACACAAGATGACGGACAGTCGCAGGGCGACAGGACTGAAATGGACGTGAGTACGGACGACGATAATGAGATGATAGGGGTCCAACGTGACATTCTTCTTCAGGAAAGTCAACTGTTGGGCCAGCTATCAGAGACGGATGAGATTCTGGGTATCTCGAGGGATTCCTTCACTGGGACCAGCGCCACTGAGAAACTTGAGAATCTTACTCTCGGCTCTGAAGATGAACATGAGATCACTGTAATCTCAGTTCGCGCTCACAGTCTGGAGAAGAACTCGAGTGTTGAGGCGGGCTCTGAGCGGGGGGATGGCTCGACGAACTCAGCGGGTCATTCGTCTGGCAGTGGTTTAGTTCGGCAAGACGCGGTAATGCTTGATGCGACAACCGGCGATATAAACCGAACTAAAGGAGCATGCTCGTAGTGGCGCAAAGGGCCTCTCTTGACTATCTTGTGCAGATAACCAAGAGAGGCCCTTTGCCACTTACAGGTAAGGATAAGTACCTTATCAGGAAGCACAGGAGGAACGTCAAAAGATTCGAACGAATCTACGGTCCTGTCTGTGCCTCTTTGGGAATTTCTTATCCTGAAGGATTGTATGTGGATGCTGGCAACACTCCAGAAGTGTCTCGTGAGAGCACAGGAGAAAAGCCAACCTCTTCATCAATCCCTACCGGAGTGAACTATTCTGGTATTGGCAACCCGGGCAAACCTGCAGTCCTAGTGAAACAGCAGGCAACGTCTGGTAAGCCAACAACTACCATTGAAATGGTTGGTCATACACCATCCAGCAAACCTGGCAACCAACAAAAAGTTGTCAGAGATGCTAGGCCTGGAGATGATCAGCCATCAACTAGTAAGAGGACTTTACTTTCGAAGCCTGCCAGCTCCAGTAGTGGGGCTGTACGAACTTCGATTGGGAAGCCCTCTACATCGAAGAACGCTGGTCAAAACCCATCCGGCTCTCTTAAAGGCCCTCATAGGGGGGTTGTTAAGAGGGCCAGGTCTGGGGATGACCAGCAACCTTCGATGGCCAAGAAGGTTGTTCACACGCCAAACAGCTCTAGTAAGGGCCTCCATAAGGAGGTCATTAAGAGAGCTGTATCAGGAGGTGAACAACCCTCAACATCGAAAAGAGCGAAGGAATCAGTGTTGCAGAATTGTATTCAAGCTGCTGTCATTGACAGGGTTGATCCAGATGGGAGGATCAGCGTTGAGCAATGGCGACAAATTGAACACAAGCTCATTGAGGAAATCGCTCTTGTTAAAGGAAGGCCGGATGAGGTATCCTTCAAAGGCGCAGACTGGATGAAGGGTGTCAAGACTATTAACTGCGGGAACGAGAAATCATTTGAATTTCTCAGGAACGCAGTTGCTAGGTGCGACACTCTCTATCTAGGAGCGAAGCTTGAGGTGATACTCGTATCTGAGCTGCCCCTGCGTCCAATAAAGACAGCATGGTTCCCTCCACCCATTTTAGAGGTTGGAACCATTCTGACAGTATTGGAAAATCAGAATAAGGGTCTTCTTACAGGTCAATGGAAGTTGGTTAACACCATGACTTGTAAGGAGAACCAAGGCAGAGACTTCAGATTCGCAGTGGATCAGGAGTCTCTGAAGAAGCTGGAGTCACTGGGGGGAGTTGTCAATTTCGGATTTGGGGTGATCAGGTTTAGGTTCAACAAATCTGATAAACCCAAAGAGGCTGTCAGTGGTGCAAATTAACTTGCATCACTGTGAGGCAGCCTCAACCGAACTGACAAGACTCCTCATTGACTCCAACGTGGACGTGGCCCTCATACAGGAACCCTGGATTAAGAACACCAGGGTATGTGGTCTGAGGGTCACGGGGTACAATCTGTTCATACCATCCACAACGGGAAAGGTACGGACATGTATACTGTCTAGGAATAATCTAAATATTAATTTTCTTCATTCCTTTAGCAGTGGGGACCTTACAGTCGTCCAACAGGAAGCCGCAGGATGCAGCGGGCTTATAATGGCGGCTGTGTACATGCCGTATGAGGCAGCTGATCCACCAGGTATCGCTCTGCAGCAGTTGGCGGAGCACGCTAGGAGGAAAGGCGCGTACATGGTCTTGGGATGTGATGCGAATGCTCACCACTATCAATGGGGAAGCAGGGACATCAACAAAAGAGGTGAGTTGGTATACGATTTTATAACTTGTTATGATCTGCATATCTGTAATAGGGGTACTACTCCTACGTTCAGAGCGAAAGATAGAGAAACAGTTATAGATGTAACGCTAGCTAACCGTGGGGGAAATTATGTTAGGGATTGGAGAGTAGTTTTGGATTACTCTTTTTCTGACCATAGCATGATATCTTTTGGTCTCGACTTTGAGAAGGCGAGGGAGCAGCCCTATAGGAACTCGAGAAGGACAGATTGGAAGTCCTTTAGGAGGTCAGTCTGTAGGGACCTTAGGGATACTGAGGACTGGAGAGATTCAGTTGAGGGTATCGAGTTGGCGGTGAATAATTTCACGAATGTTATTAGGAATAGTTTTGCGCTCAATTGTCCAGTGATTTATCCTGGGAAAAGGAAACAGCCGAAATGGTGGACTAGGGAACTTAGGGACCAGCGGTCTACAGTTAAGAAGCTGTTTAATAGAGCCAAACTAACGAGGAGTGATGAGGATTGGAATAGCTATAGGGATAGTTTCTCTAAGTATAAGAAGGACATTAGACGAGCGAAACGGACTTCATGGGTAAATTTCTGTGAATCGGTGGACTCTGTTAACGAGTTGTCTAGGTTTAGGCGAGTATTATCCAAGGACCCAGTGGTACCTGGATACATACAACGTGAGCATAACTCGTGGACAGAGTCTAGCTCAGAGTCCCTCAGTTTACTTATGGAGACTCATTTTCCAGGCTGTAGGGATATAGAATCTGTTGGAGGGACAGGTAGCGTCAGTGATAACCTACAACCCGAATCAGATGCTGGGGCTACCGATGTGATAAGGGAGATGATCACTAGAGACAAAGTATTATGGGCGGTAAATTCATTCGAGCCATACAAATCTCCTGGCCCGGATGGAATATTTCCGGCCATGCTACAGAATGTCGATGAAAGAGCCATCTCTCTATTGACGGAGGTTTTTAGGGAATGTCTTAGAATGAAGTACATTCCCAGGGGGTGGAGAGAGGTAAGGGTCATTTTCATACCCAAAGCGGTTAAGACGACTCATTCGAAGCCCAGGGATTACAGACCGATCAGCCTATCGTCTTTTCTATTGAAGACAATAGAAAGACTGATCGATCTTTATCTTAGGACTAGTATAGGAACTCAGGTCATTAGCGAGTCTCAACATGCTTATCTCAAGGGTAAGTCCGTTGAGAGTGCTCTGCATGACGTTGTGAGTTACATTGAGCGAGGTCTGCTGCAGAGGGAATATACCATGGCGGCTTTTCTCGATATAGAGGGGGCCTTTAATAATATCACGATAGAGGCTATCGAGGAATCACTTGTTTCGCTGAATATAAGTAAGCTCCTTGTTGAGTGGATAATTCTGATGCTTATCAGCAGAGTTATCAACTCAAACATGGGAGGCACTTATATGAGGAAACTCGTGACTAGGGGCACACCGCAAGGGGGGGTCCTTTCTCCATTACTGTGGCTCTTGGCCTTGAACGTCATTTTAAGACAGTTTGATGCTAAGGGACGGAAGATTGTGGCCTACGCCGATGACGTTGTTTTACTGGTCTCTGGTAAGTTTTTATCTACGATCAGTGAGGTCATGCAGACAGGTTTACGTGATCTGTCCCTTTGGGCCAACAGTAAGGGATTAGGGGTAAACCCCGGAAAAACGGAGCTAGTTTTGTTTACTAGGAAATACAAGGTTGAGCATTTTAGCTTGCCAGTATTGAACGGGATTGAGCTTGTATTGTCAAGTGAGGCCAAATACCTGGGTGTGTACTTGGACAGTAAATTGTCTTGGAGGAGAAACACTCAGGAGAGGGTCAAGAAGGGACTCAATGCCTATTACACCTGCAGGAACTCTATAGGCAAGAATTGGGGTCTTAAACCGCAAGTTGTATACTGGATTTACACTTCGGTTGTTAGACCTATTCTTACTTATGGATGTACAGTCTGGTGGAAGGTATTGAGTAGGGAAACGTACAGGAAACTTCTCTCTAAAGTTCAGAGGTGTGCTTCAATTGGCATCTCAGGTGCCAGGAGAAGTACACCTCAGGCGGCGCTGGACATAATCCTCCACCTTCTTCCAATTCGTGAGGGGTATGGCTGTCCGTGGCCTATTTAGATTGAAGGAACTGGGTTTATTAGGTTCCTCTAGAGCGGGGCATGTCAGCATACTAGATGAAGTCAGATTCAACGGTCGGACACTATCCTTGGCTGAGCCTACGGATTATGTCGGGACCACGATTGACTTCGGCGCTACTCCCGCTTTGGTGTTACCTAGCAGGGATCTTTGGGATGGAGTAGAAAAGCTCTATGGAGGGTGCGCGGTCTTCACGGACGGTTCGAAAATGGAAGTTGGCACTGGTGCAGGTGTATACTTTATGGGAACTAATATCAGACGATCCTACAAATTGTCTGACAGTTGTAGTGTCTTTCAAGCAGAGATTCTTGGCATTTATAAGGTTCTCGGCTTGATTGAAGGGAATGTTGAACGGGGGTCTGAGATTACTATCTATGTTGATAGTCAGGCGGCGTTATTGGCTCTGACTAGTCATTTTGTTAGGTCCAGATTGGTACTTGAGTGCAGAAGGGAATTGAGAAGGTTAATGGATTCCTATATGATGAGAATATGTTGGGTTCCTGGTCATTGTGACATTCTTGGCAACGAAATAGCCGATGAGCTAGCTCGCAGTGGCTCGGAGCTAGATAGGTCTTTCATAGAGTCATCTGTTAAGATTCCAATTGGGTCCTTCTTTAGGGCCATAGGGGAGTGGACTCTGGACAACACGAATCGAGCCTGGAATGACAGATCGGACTGCAGAGTTTCTAGGGCATTATGGCCTAGCTTAAAACTCGCGGATTCCAAGCATCTTCTAGGTATGAGTCGTGGTAGTCTTAGAGTCATAGTAGGTATGGTTACGGGTCACTTCTCAATAGGGAATACGATGAGTAAGTGGGACATTGGCACATCAAACTTTTGTAGAACGTGCGATGATGTTGAGGAGCTAGAGACAGTGGAGCACATACTCTGTCACTGCGTAGGGCTTCAGCGTAATAGGTTGAAGTGGTTTGGAAGCCATACACTACATGAACTAGGTGAGGTTAATGGCAAAGGACTTGTCAACCTCATAGGGTTTGTAATGGGAATAAAATGGCTTAGGAACAGTCATAACTGATTGATTGGGTATAGGTTCCACTTTTCTCTTTTTTCTTCTTTTCATAAAGGGATCACAATGGGCCGTTTGGCCTCTGGGTGTAGGCGTGAATGCGCCGCCCTTTCCAACCTAACCTAACCTAACCTAGCAATTTTGTAATCAAAATTCATTTTTATATTTATTTTTCTGTGCTGGTAAATAAATAAGTTTTAGTTGAACTTATTTTTTGAATTGAAAAGTTCCAGGCCTTAACCATTTCCGATCACTGTTGCGTTTCGCATCAGTAACTTTACGTATACCATAACTAATTTAGTAGAAGATAAATGATAATTTTTTATAGATGTGTATTTAGTTTGAAGTGTTGACTAAATAAATTAGAAAAAAAACGTAATTCAGAGGAATTTTTACCCCCGATAGAGTGGATTAAAGAAAGACCTATAAAATAGACTTTTTAATTAAAAAATATAATAATTCGAAAGATTGTTCAAAACATCTAAAACTTCTTTTCAAGCGAAAGCCAGGACATAAAAAAATAAGAAAAGATACACAATAGGATAAATAATTTAGTGGGATATGAACACCTAGCTTCCACAATTTGGTGTAGTGCGTTTCAAATTAAATTATGCAAATTAAAAGAGAAAGTATTTAAGAAAAATCAGCATTGTCAACTTTTTTGAACCAAAACGCGCCGATCACCATTCCAAAAGACGCTAAATTATATTTGAATAAAATTTGTTTTAATTTTTTAGTGAATTTTTTTTATTTATTTTTTTAAATTCATATGCAAATATGTAGTAGTTTTATGCAATATTGAACATTAAAACTTATAAAAACAATACTTAAGGTACAAACAAGGATTATACATTTTATAATGGTACGAAATGGTACTTAAGTTTTAAAAATAATTTTATGTTTTAGAATTTAACTATTTTTTTCTTTTTCATCATTTAAATTTTTCCTAAAGGCTTCAACAGTCTTTATATAAGGTATCACAACTATAAAGTTCCTGTAAATATATCTTAGTTATTCAAAACGTAAATACGTAATTAATCCACTCACCTCTTACGACCGCATGTGAAAATTTTGTCCCTTTTATTTTGTACATCTGTTGAGTTCATTTTTGAAATTTTCCAATTGAATTTTTATATTTTTACTTGATTTGTTAATGTTTTAATTTTAATTGTCTCATAAAAACGTAACAAAAAATATTTTCTACAAATATACCTCAACGATACCTCACAGAAAAACAAATCAATTTTATATTTTTTCATAAATTAAAAAATTACAGACGACACAAAACTTTACCATACTTCGAAATTAATTCTAGCTTAAGTATAAAAGTTGTTCGACGTCTTAAAAAATATTTATTGAAATAATCCAAGACAAAAAAACGAGAAATAAAGATATAGCCAGTCAAGATCGAATATTTGATGCCCTACACCATTGAGTACGAGCATAAAAATTCGGGAAGGGACTTATATTACATTTGAGGCCAATTTTAGTAAATGTAAAATATAATATGCAAATACAGAATAATGTGTTGATACTAATGCCTAGATGATTTTATGCACTTTAGGGCCATTCCTAGAAGCGGGTTTATAGAGATATATATATGTTTTATATATGGTAGAGATATTGATACTTGTACAGAATTTGTTTGCACCGAATTTCACTATAATATTTTTATTTTTTAAGTTATTTCTGAATGCTTGATAGGCTTCGTCCTTGTATCATAAAAGTCCCATGTGACAAATTTCATTGAATTATCTTTAAAATTGCGACGAAGCCCATTAAAATTGTGACAACCAATTTCAATAGGCTTCGTCCTTGTGTCATAAAAGTCCCACGTGACAAATTTCATTGAATTATCTTTAAAATTACGACCTTTATTTTGTGCACAAGATTTACATGGATAGCCTGCCAGCCGTCTAGCCAGCCAGCCGTCTAGCCAGCCAGCCGTCTAGCCAGCCAGCCGTCTAGCCAGCCAGCCGTCTAGCCAGCCAGCCGTCTAGCCAGCCAGCCGTCTAGCCAGCCAGCCGTCTAGCCAGCCAGCCGTCTAGCCAGCCAGCCGTCTAGCCAGCCAGCCGTCTAGCCTGCCAGCCGTCTAGCCAGCCAGCCGTCTAGCCAGCCAGCCGTCTAGCCAGCCAGACGGACGGACCTCGTATATCGATTTAAAAAGTGATTTTGAGTCGGTTGGTGTACTTTAAGGTGGGTGTCGGATTACTTTTTCTATGCGTTACAAACATCAATACAAACGCATAATAAAAAATAGAAATACAAAACATATTAAAATCGTTTAAACATTTGAACAAATTCAAAATATGTTTAAAGTCTTTACTTTCCTTGTTTTTTATATTTTGCGAAAAACTCTTGATTTACAAATTTCTTTATATCCTCGAAACTATTTAAAATTTTCCAAAATTGGCATAACGAAAAACAAAAAGTAATGTTATTTAAAATATATTTAATAAAATATTAGCACAAATATGAGAAAGTATTTCAGAATAAATGAAATATGCCTATAATTTTTAATTAAAGAAATGCTTGGAAAGTTGTCAAAACCTTATTTTAAATACATAAAAGCTAAAAGCTTTTTGTTATTTTCTTCTCAACTTTTACTTAAAATTTTCTTAGCCAATTTCGAACATAAGTATACACTAAGGCAATAGTATAGAACTGGGCTTTAATTTTTAAATTAAAATATTAAGTTTATGAATAATGAAACCAACAAAGCTTCTACTTATTTGTATTTTAAATTCAGATTAAATTCGGTAAAATTCAATAAATATTTTTTCGTAGATAAAAAAAGTACGAAAACATGATTAAAGTCTGCAACTAAAACTAGCCAAATACAAAACGCGTCAATTTAGCGCCTTTCCAAAAAAAAGCGCTGATGTAAAAAAATGCGACTTTTTGGTTATTGAAAAGCGCTAAATGTAGTGCGAAAAGCTCTGAAACATTACGTATTTTATCGTTATGTCAAAAAAACCCGATAGAAAAATACTTAAATATTCAGACGGTAATAAAAAGATTTTATATTTAATTTTATTTTTATTTTGCTTTCAATATTTGTTTATTTTTTGTTTACTTTCTTTTTCAATGTAAACTTTTTTATTTCTATTTCTATACATATGAAAATCAAATATTTCTGTATATTTTCAAAAAACGAAAAATACCATTGGTATTTCAAAAAATCATAAGTACTTTTTTCATAATCACACAATTTTTGTTTAGACGATAAAATTGTATTATATTATTAGAATTTTTGACAAGTCTTAATACAAAATATTACCGTGCAGAAATACCTTAAACGAATATATAATTTTCGGAATTAAGGATACATGTGCAATATATTTTTTTTTTTTACAGTAGCCTTGTGAGAAAAAAATTATACCTAGAAAAATAAGCAATTTTCAGTAAATTGCAGACACTTGTTTTTTACAATCATTAACAACAAATATAAGAAAAATAATTTCCAAAGGACCGACGCTACCTGAAAATGAAGTGTATTCTCTAAAGCAATATGCTAAAAACTAATGAATAAAATTACCAAAATTGTGCAATTTATTGCTAAATTTGTTCAATATAAATAATAAATTTTCTTCAAGGGCCATAAAACTTGCTGAAGAAAAATATAAAATTTACAATTTTTATGATTATAAGTAATTCGTTTTTTTTTTTTCATAATATTAAAATATTCGATTGTGATTAGGTGTACAACTACATAGTTTTTGGAGAGAGTTTCTACTATAAAAGCCTGTGCTCTCTACTCAAGTGCCAGCTAATTTTGGCCTTTCAATCAGGTGAAATTACGTGAATAACAAGTTATAAAAGGTATTAAAATTATGCAACATATTATAGAATCAATAAGTCATTTAAAGAGATTTACCATTTTGCAATATTCGAGATGATAATTCATCTTAATCATCCAAGCATAACGATTTACATAACATTTGTATTTGAAGTAAAATATGGTGTTAGCTGAAAATAGAGCTGAAAATATGTAGTTCATGATCCAGCTGGAAATCAAAAGTGAATTAACTAAAGAAAAACTTAGAATAGAATTAGGGCGCCTGTACGAAGGACCAAAAATAAGTTCCTAATCGAGATGATGCACAAACGGGTTATGAAATGCAATGTACTAATATTCAAAATGATTCAGTGTGCAAAATATTTCAAAAAGAATAATTATTTCTTTATACATTATAAGAAATTATTTGGTCTTACGTCAAATTATTTAAAGCTTTTACATCATTATTTAATTGTCTTAAATTTCAAGCAGAAAAATTTGAATTTCACCTCGAATTTTTCTGTTTCACATTAAATGTATTTAAGGTACAATTCGCAAAATAATTAAAAAACTAAATTTAAAATACAAATAAAAATTATTTTTCAATAACGTTTGTTAAAACGTCTGCTTCTTATTTGAGCGCAACAACATATCCCTAATTAACCATTGATGCGTCTTCACAACACGCGATATCTCGGAAACTAAAATAGCTAGGTACACAAATTTTTCGATTTTGTGATCACAGTTACTTTCTGTGTACCAATTTTATTAATTTGTTTTAATCGGATAGGGTTAAAACTCTTCAAAATTGTGTATTGTTTTACAAAATGTGTTATATAGCAAAACTTTTATCTTCTAATGACATTAAAAATACAGGGTCTAGAAATTACTAAAAATATTCAATTAAAAATGTAATTTATAGCTGAAAATAAATGAAATGAATGTACGCGAAAATGTTCATATTGCAGTAGTTAGGAATATGTTTTAGATTAATAAAAAGTTTTCCGATAAAGTCGCGTCGATGTAGAAATGGAATAAAACAAACTTTATGTAAATCGTAAAAATAATTCGTGTTCACATTGCGTAAAGCAAATATTTGCAAAAGTCGTCAAATATTAGCGAAGTTCACACTTAGATTAACTTTAAACTAACAAAAATTTTGTCATATCCTTTTCATTCTTTCTTCGCATTAAGTTAAGTTTTGCCATATATTTCTATTTATATTCTGGAATTATATACTTATTTTCACTTGCCTGTATATTCTGATTTGATTTAAAATTGTAGAAAATATGGCCTTGCTTCAAATTTGGTCAGTAGATATAATCTTCTTCAGAAATCATACAAAGTTTGCACAGAAAATTTTAATTACGCACATAAGTGGTTTCAAATAACCATATTGACCGCCTATTTTCAGATACATTAGTACCAAATGTGTTGAGTGTAAGTTATCCTGCATTATTCTATATATTATTTAGCAGAAAGGAAGTCTGTGACAAAATCCAAAAAAGGAAAAAAACGTATTATTTTGTGTTTCATAAAAAAATAATTTAACTTATCTTAAGGGAAAGAAAAGAAACCTCGAATATTTCATAAAAAAACGAGAAAATATATATATTCGATCAGGATCGACTATGTGTTACCATACGCTATTGTGTACGAGCTTAAAACTTATATTACCAATTTTACTAAATGTAAAATAAACATTTGTATGGGGGCTGGGTGAAATAATGGACCGATAATAAACAATTTCAATAGGCTTCGTCCTTGTATCATAAAATGGAAAAAAATTCGGGAAAAATTTCATAAAAGTACTTAAATTTTTTTTCAGAAGTTTCATCTAAACAAAATTAAAAACAATCTAATTAGCAATTAGGTTTTGTATAAACTGAAATTTCAGAATAATTAAGAGAAGAAATGACTTAGTTTTAACCCGAACTTACTCCGTTCTTCTTTTATAAAAAACATGTTATGTTTTATTTGAACGTACAACTTAGTAAAATCCTACATCCGAATTCCAATGTACAAAAAAATAAAAAGGCTAAACAGTTTTTTAAGTTTTATTTTTATGATTTTTTTTTTGTCCTCACAAATTCCTTTGAACAAAAAGGGGTTTTTAATACGTTTAAAATACATAAAAATCAATTTCTTTATTTTTTGTTTGTTCAAAAGTGAACCTTCAATTTAAAATAAGAACCTTTTTTTATAGATGTATTCAAAGGAATAAACAAACAAACAAATTGTTTGCATTTCCGTTTTATAACTCCACTTTTCATAAGATCAGCAAAACACACACAACACACAGTGTGTCAAATGTTTTCCTATGTTTTTTTGTTCTCAATTATTTTAGGTCTAAAAAATATTTTAGTTCTTGTATATTTCATAGAACATTTTTACTGTAGACAGGTTTAAGAAGATACAAAAAGTCTGACAAAAAATAGCAACAAACTCTTGAAAAAAATATAGTGAAACCAAAAAAAAAAAAAAAGAGGAAAAACGTTACATACTGTTGATTTTTGAGATTTGCGGAAAATTGCGGTCACATTGTTATTGTTGCGTATATTTATATGAGAATTGTTAGTATACTTTTAAACATTTTACTTTCATATTGTTATATAGAGGGAGATTTTAAACACATTTCATGTGTGTGCGAATAAGTGCGTATTTTGTTATGTATCTGTTTCTTTATACAATTTTCTTGTTTTGTTCTTGTGTTAATAAATAAGCTTTAAGTTTTTTTTTCCAGTTTCCTTTTTCGTTTAATTTTTATAATCTTCTTTGCAAGCTTATAACTGTACAAATTGCTTTAGCCGTAAATCGTAGATACAATTCTTTTTTCCGTCCATAACGTAACGGCATATTTTGTTTTACGGTTATTGACCAATTTATGCAATTGCTAAAAACTGTAGTTTTTGAAATATAACTTTAACAAACTTTAACACACATTGGTATAAATTTATACCCAGCAAACATGAGGTAAATCATTTTGAAATTTTTGACTTTTTTATTTAAAATCAAAAACACTAAACTTTTAAAATTCGACAACATTTTTTTTCGGACTTTTTTAACTCGCCACATTGACAACGCTTTGAACGAATAAAAAACAATGCTTCAGCTTTTGAAATCCGTAGGCGTGAATCACTTTCGCGAGGGGGCCCAAAAGTTATAGCGGTTTAAATTTGAAAATTTAAAAGATTCTCAAAAATTAAAAATTTCACTTTTGTACATTAATTGTACGCATTAATAAATCTTGTGAAATACTATCACCACATGCAAAAAAGAAAAAAGACGGACAATATTATCATTACTAGCTGAACTATACACACACACACCTATATATATATATATATATATATATATATATATATATATATATATATATATATTTTTAAGTATATAATAAATACTTAATATTATAAAAAATACAAGGCTGGGAGATTTTTCATTCTAACACAACATTTTCTCTTGAAACAGATGTAAATGTTATAACTTTAAAATACTCATAAAAAAAATATTCTCACGTTGCACTACGAATGATTCGAAAACATTATTGCGAACCAATTTTTAGTATTTTCCAGATTTATGTTTAATTTAGTAGTTAAGTAAAAAAAATGTAAGTTAGAGAAATAAAGTGGAAATAAACGGCAAGCTCTTTTTAATGAAATTTATCCAATATATTGCTGTATACTTTTAAAAAGTTTTAGAATCAAAAATACAATAACGTAAAAATCTGAGACATAGTTTTTAACATAAATTAAGAAAGGTACTAATTTTATTTGCATAAAATATTAATTTTCTTTAATCTTAAAAATGTCGTTATATTTTATATTATTTCATTTTTCTTAATTCAGTAGGATTTATAATATTTCATTTAGTTTTATTTAATAAAAACAAAAATAATTTTCTTTATAAGAAATTATAGCCTATTTTTTTATAACTAAAGTTTTAGAAAATTCACGTGAAATTGGTTTTTTCATTCATAGTAATAATAAATACATTTGTAAAGATATTTATATTGTAGAATTCCTTGTTTTAATTTCATTAATAACTATTATTACTGTTTGGTTTAAATATCCATTGTTTTCAAAGAACAGGATCACCAATATTTTGTAGGAATAAATAAGCTTTTTAAATTTGATTTTATATATTTTATATATTTATTAAATAATTATTTGGAAATTAAAAATTTTTATGAAAGCTAATATGATTAATAAATTTAAAAATTAAAAAATGAAGACCTAATTAATTAGAACCTGATTCTATATAATATTAAGTATAAAATATTTTATATTAAGAGTGCTCCTACAATAGTCCTTCAGATTTTTCATACAAAAATTAAATTTTGTACAATTTTTGTTTTTTTTTATTTTTTGTAAGCAGTTTAGCCTTTTTAAGGCTAAGTCTAGTCTTTGTATTTACCTTTTAGCCTCAAAATTTTCGTTTTAGCTCTAACAAAAGGCTACAATCATCCAAATTTTTAGAAATGATTAACCAACACAGGATTTCTAATTAAAAAATGGAAAAAAATCAATTAAAAACATTGGGTCATTTTTTATATAAAATATGAAAATTTCCAATGAATTTTTCATTTGAGCATTTTGTTAGCAGCCGTTCTATGTTGTATTTATAAATTTATTACAATATCTGTAAAAAAATATATCAAAAACTAATGAGAGCGAAAAAAAGTTTTTAAATAAAAAATATATTAGTTTTTTCTGGCTTTATTTTTTGGGGCATTTTGCTTTTCTGAACCTTTTTAAAGTCCAATTTAGCATCCTGGCAACACTGTTTGTGAGTTTGTTTTAAAATTGGTTTTATTCGTAACTTTTCATAACTTATTATTTGTGCCATAATATCTTGTTGTCCTAGAATATCTACTAATATATTGTGTGGTAAACATATTTGTCTTCAAATTAAAACAAAAATATTTAAAATAGTAAGCGCAAAAATTTCTTAAAAATGCGTAAGAAAATTTTATTCTTGTTGTGGGTTCATCTTTACCAATAAAATTGTTTTTGAATTAGTATGCACTATCATTTACAATATTTATAATAAGCTTTATTCTAGTTTTCGAATCAATTAAATCTGAGGTGTAGTTAAAGATTTATGAACATTTAAAGTAACATATTACTAAATGAGAATAACACTATGCGTGGGGGCAAAATCATTCCATCTTCAATTGACAGCATTTGATGAGTATAATAAACTCTCCAAAGAATGTTTCGCTGGTGAGCAAAATTTTTGTGTTATTACCTTTTAAACTTTTCTATTTTTACACCAAAATCAAAAAAAAAAAAAAAAAAAAATAATAATATAAATATAGTTCGAGGCTCAATTATTTCCTTATAAATAGTTAGAGAATTTAACGAGGAATATTGTATTAGAACTTTCAATTCATTTATCTCTCATTATAGGAAGTAATTTCTAGTCCATTTTTAAGAAAAGACATAAAATTTGATTAAATTTTGATTTAATGGGTTAAAATATTCTACAGAGATTTTGTAAGTAGAATTTCACTAGAGGTTACCGAAGTTCTAAAGTTCATCCAGTGTAGCATTTTTCAAAAAAAAAAAAAAAAAAATAATAATAATAATAGTAATAAATAAATTAAGAAATTATTATTAGTTTTGTTGGCGACTTTAACAAAACTTTGGATTTTATGTTATATTTCATTGAGTAGTTTAAGGCGTTTTTATAAAAAGTGTGGGGAAAATGGATAATTTTCTTTTTTAAGAGCACCCCAGCAAAAACTTTGCTTTCCTGGTAAGCTAGCAGGTATAATTGGAAACAAAAAAAAAAATAAACTACATATTTTTTGCCTGTATAATTAGTTATTTTTGTTCGACATGTCCGCAAATTCATTTAGTTATTTTTAGACTCTAGGGATACTCAAAAGTATGTACCTAAACGAAAATAAAAATAAAACAAAAAAGTTTGCCGTCAGTGAGATTTGAATTATAACATGAATTAACTATTCGTTTTAAATAACTAACGTCTTACTCAGTACACCATCTCGTACTTAATTTTCTAAGCGATAAAACTTTTTTTAGTATAAAATATCTTTTTAGACATTTTGTTCCAAAAAATAAACTAACAGCATCATGATGGGATTGAACCAACAACCTTATAGATGTTAATCCAGCGCTCTAGCCAACTCATCCACGTGATTACAGTAATACTGTTGAGTACTTATTTATTTAATAAATTAGGCAAATAATAATGACGTCTAATTACCAAGAAACTACTATATTGAGTATTTGCCATTACCGAACACTAAAATATTCTTGCTGGGACGTGATAAGTCGGGTGAATTTTTTTACCTCTCGAGACCCCTAGTAAAATTCGACGAACATTTTAACTCATTAAACCCAAGTTTTGATTGACTTTCATATCATTTCTTAAAAACGGACTAGAAATTACCCCTTATAAGGAGAGATAAATGAACTGAAAGCTGTAGTGAAATATTCTCCGTTAAATTCTATAAACATTTATGCGAAAATAATTGAGCTTGGAACTATATTTATATTAAAGTTTAGAAGGCCATAAATCAAAAATTTTTACTATCATCGAAACATTTTTTGGAGTGTTTATTACATTCATTAAATGCCATTAATTGTAAATGTACTATATCACCTTGTCCCAAAATAATTATTAATGCATTTTGTAGTAAAGATATTGCTTTTAAACATATTAAAAGAAAATTTAAATTGATGTCAAAAATGCATTTTTAATGGAGGATGTAAATAAAATATTCGGTTATGATATAAAAAAAACAATTCGGTTATGTAAAACGAAATAAAATACAAAATGTGTTGACATTTGTAAAAATATTCTTTTAAATATGTAAATGTAATAAAATTATGCAGAACTTTTTTGAGTAAATTTTTTTTTAGATATACATATATAGTAAAAATAAATATTTTTAATTAAGACTTTGGTCAATTCAAAATTAAGTTCCTTAAAGGTCCAAGGTGAAACGGTAACTTATTTTCGATGTACACAATTCGCATTTCCTAACAAATATGTTTCCACTATTTTTTATGTATTTGCACAAAAAAAACTTTCAAGGACTTGGACTCTAAAATGTGGCACACATTCATGTTCGGTGGTGGTGGTACACATCGGAGATATCGTTAATTTCAAGAATGTTCCTTAACATCAGGACCATTCTAATTAAATACTGCATTAATTCGTCATGCATTTTATGTGTTTATAAAGCTTTAATGTATTTATTTCTATTAATTTTTATTTATATTTTCCCTACAAACATTTAAAAGACATCTTGCTAGAAGAAATTTGCGCAACATCTTCTTTATATTATTAGGACGAAAGTCATTAAAGCAATATTTTTCTAATAATATATTTTTATCTATTTAAATGAAATTAGGCAACAAACAACAAAAATATATAAAATTGTATTTTTTTATTATATTTATCCTCAAAATATCACCCTTTTTCCGCAATAAATTGATGATATCCCATTGAGATCATTTGGGAGAAATGAATGAAATACTTTTAGTTTTCGTGCTTTATAATGTTAATATTTATGTGCATGCATGCTTTATAAAATGAAAAAGTTTTCTTTATTATATTATTTCAAGATTTATTTAGTGACAATTTTTCTACAAATTTATTATATCTTCGAGTAGATTATCTGGTGGTACCTTCTTCTTCTCACCTAGATGATTATCTAGCAATATTTCCTATTTTACTTTCAGGCGTATTGACTTCTTATTGCTTAGATATATCACCTGTGACGCACAATCTCTCACGATGGGGGATACTTCCGCAATGCGAATATAATTGCCAGAAAATACCAAAAATGTATCCCTACAAGACGATTATTATGAAGCAAATAGCATGAGTAAGAAACCGTACTTTATTTTGTCCGAAAGTGTATATCTATTGCAACACACCAACAAATATAAATTATGGTATTTTTCACACAAAAAATATATACATATATATATTTATATATATTTATTAAAATGTACATATAAATTTAATTTAGAACTTACCTTAAATTTCAGCACCACTCGCTCAAACACTTTAAAGTGTAAAAGAAACGGAAACGAGAACAAATTTTAATGATTTTCACATGGATAAAGAGCAAAAGAAGGGAACAAATGTGTTACATATTTTGTTGTTCAAGTTGCCTTTTGTTTGTGTTGAGTTTTTTTTTAGAAACGTTTAACTTTATTCTTGCACGCACATTATGAAGGCCGGCCTCCTTATTGACCCACATTTGATAAATCACTACACAAATTTACACATTCATACATAGATATTTGAAATTAAGTGCACACACACACATATGTGAACACTCACTTTTTAACACCGACACTGTGTTAGTAGAGTAAGAAAGAATGAAGTGGAGAGAAAATAAACATGTACATTTACAATAGAGCAAAAATAAATAGAAAACATAAAAGCAGCATAAAATTGCTGTTGTTGTTATTTTTATTTTTTATACATTTTTGTTTTCTTTTTTTAAGCGCCGAGTGTTTGAGATATTTATTTGTAAAGAATTATTGAAGAAGAGTAGAAGAATAGGTGATGGAGAGGGTGAAATGGGAGGAGAAAATATATAGAATCACTTTACTTAAAATAAGAACAACATTAAAGTTGTTGAGGTTTTATTTGATGTTGATGCTGCTGATATTGCTATTGAAGTTGTTGCTGCTTTTGTTTGTTGTAGTTGTTGTTGCTTTTAGATTATATTGGCATATATTTTTGTTTTGTGTTTTATTTTTATTATTTTTTTTATTTTTAAATACACATTAATTTAATATAGAGACGGATTGTGTTGTTTTTTATTTTTATATTTATTTTTTTTTTACACGTTTTTATCTACTTTTTTATTTTTCCTGCTTTTCGTATTTTTTTGCTATTATCCAAAATCCACTTCAAGGTAATAATAATAGAAAAGAGAAAGAGTAGGTCTAAAGGAAAACGGAGTCTATGAGTAAAACAAATAACTTTTCTAGTACCGATTTTGTTTAATTATGATTATGATTTTATTTGGAAGTTTTTTTCATTTGTTGATATTTCTACAGTTATTATTTTTTTTAAATTTTAAATCGTTTAATTTTGTTGAATAAATGTTTTTATGAAAATGGTTATATTTTAACTTTCTTTTAGTATTTTACTTTCTCTATGTTTTAATATTATCTTACTTTCTCTTTTTTTTTTTTTTTTTTTTTTTTTTTACTTTTAATTCTTTTTTTTTTTTTTTTTTTGTTTAGTTAATATTACATTTTTCCCACCATTGTGAATTGGCACTAGCCAAAAAAAAAAGAAAAGCAAGAAAAACTCGGAAATATACACGTAAAAATATACTCGACACAACGTTACTAGCAAGGTAAACAATAAGTAATAGATAAATAAATAGTATATATGTTGTATATATTTAGGCGTTAAGTATTTTTTTTTTTTTTTTGACTTAAAATAAATTTAATTCATTTATTAATTTTCAAATTACAATTTCTTAGAAATTCTTTAAAACTATCACTTTTCTCTTTTGTATACACTTTTTCCTTAATATTTTTCTATTATATTTTCTTTATGCACAATTTTTTCTTTTAATTACTATAGGAATTATTTCTTCTTGCTTGCTTTTTTAAGTAAAAAAAATTTCCGTAAACAATCCGTGTTTTACAACCGTTTGCCGAGAAAGTTTGTGCTTGAAAGAGTTTTTAGTTATGGCATACACTTTTGGTATCCTCTTTGAATTTGTTTCTACTCATAATACAGGGAAATTTCTGGTCGTGTTGAGCAAACAATGTTGCTAATGTTACGCGAAATAAGCTGCTTTCAAATTGACGCTTTAGGAACTTTACAAAAATAACAATTATGACAGTTTTGAAAAGTTAAATATTTTGAAGGCAAATTGTGATTTTAAATCAATAAAACTGGTCAGCACATAAATCCTGCTTTAAACAAAAAGAGGTGGTTTGGATAAATTCCAATTTTGCAAGAAAAATGTTCCTTTCTTTTTTTGTCACTAATTTCCAAATAACTACGAAAATACTAATCACCAAGTTAATTGGTTGGGCCTTTACAAAATAAATGTGAGATCAAAGTTGAGTTGAAAAATTATTGTTTTTATGTGCTATTAAAATATAGTTTTTTTTTTTTTTCAAATAAAACTTTCAATATAATAATATTTTTAATTTATGAACACAGGGCTGTTTTGTAAACTCCGAGAAAAAGAAACAGGATTGCTCTTGTGTATAAACGTAAATACTTATAAAGAAAAATTAAAACTGTATTTTAAATTAATTTTAATTAATGTGCGTATTAAATATTGCAACTAATCGATTGATAATATTTCGTATTACCTAAATCTATATAAATATTTGACTTCGTCAATTTTATAAATATTTTTAGTTAAAATAAATATATCGTTTTCGTTTTG
This sequence comes from Protocalliphora azurea, assembly GCA_932274085.1. Lineage (NCBI taxonomy): Eukaryota > Metazoa > Arthropoda > Insecta > Diptera > Calliphoridae > Protocalliphora > Protocalliphora azurea. The sequence continues at coordinate 118,066,062 of OW026521.1, forward strand.
CTACATTAAATTAAAACGCTGCATACTTTATTATTGTTATTATTATTATTATTATTATTATTATTATTATTAACAAACAGAGAGCGTAAACAAAATAAATACACTAACACATTCAAATATTTACGTCCTCTTTTTGTACCTATCGCTGCACTGCAGGCCATACATTTTTTTCAGTTATCTGACAGAAATGACTCTTTCCTTTTTGGGCTTATCTAACAACGACATCAAAACAAGGCTTTATTAAAAGTTGACCAATTGTGTGTGATTGCTTTGCTATTACCATTGATATATTGTACGAAGCTTCAATAGATTTTTCCCCATCCAAATGACAGGCTTCTGTAGAATCCAACTTTGGCATAATTATATATGCAAAAAAAAAATATATATATCATAAACAATAATTCCATACAGATTTTCGGTCTCTCTCGCGGACCCCTTGAAATGTAACTACGGACTCCCATTTGAGAAACCTTGTTCTAGAGACAGGTCAGATTTAACAGCAGATTGAATCCTTGAAAATAAAAATTGAATTATTTAAACTTGTTTTTTTAATTTACTAGAAAATGCTGATTGAGTAAATTTTGACAAAAGTATTACACTTCAAGGTAATAAAAAAGCTAAAAAACAGTGAGATAAAACTTGATTCAGAAAAATAATAAATCGCAGGAATGAATTCCAAGCACAAAAAGCAGAGAATCTCATAAGAGCTATGCCAAGCCGCGTAATGGCAAGTTGCGTTCATTTCTTCAAAATCAAATTTGAGTCATGCTTCAGTCATTCAAAGCTAAAAAAATTAAAATAACAAAGTTGGGAAGAACTCTGAGGCAAAGAATGATTCAAGCACCTCAATAATAAAAAATAAAATAATATATTGTGTTAGCCTGGAAAACATACGTTATTGCTGACATTTCTCCTGTTCCAAGGTATAAGTTTTGTATACCGAATAATAGAGAAAATGGTTCTAAATGGTATCGAACTAAAAACAATAAAAATCTACAAAACAATTTGTTGTATGACAAGTTTACTCAAAATGCAACACGATATGTTCATATATGATTGTTTTGTTTCTTAAGTATGATAAAGTCGGATAATCATAACAAAGAATGTCTTAAAAAGATATTGATGACATGTTACAGTATTTTTAATAATTTTGTCCTTACAGTAGAAGCATCAACAATTAGAAATGTTATTTTCTTCCCACAGAGTTTAAATGATAATATTGTTATTTAAACTACCCATAATTTTGGCAATTGTAAAGGAATTGGATCCAAGTTAAAAACGAATTTAAAAAGGTCCCAGCAGTGTTCAGTTGTCATTATTAATTTTATATTCTTGTAGAGATAGCGCGAAAAAATTCATAAAAGTACTATAATTTTTTTTTCAGAAGTCACAACTAAAAAAAAATAATCCAATTAGCCATTAATTTTTATATAAGAGATAAATTATAAAAATCTACAGAAATAATGCTGCAGATAGTTTTAATCCTAGATTATTCTTTTGAGCTTTTATATATATAAAAAAAAAAATACTTGTAATGTTTTATTTGAACGCATATCTTAAACAGCAAGAAAAGTGTATAATATTTTATAATTTGTTTATGTCTTTCATCAAATTGAAGTAATTTTTAGGGTTTTGATAAAAAAATATGTTGTAAATTTGAGCAAAAAAATTTATAATAGTTTTAATTGACAAATATACGAATATATTAAAGAAACGAAACTTCGACGCTTTTTATTAAAAAATTAATTTTTGACATTTTTTTTCTGAAATCGTTTAAAAACACATTTTTTTGTTTTTTTAATTAAGTGTTAGGGTTGGTTGAATGGTTAAAAATTTCTAGAAAATCTAAAATTTTAAAATGTAACCACATGCTTATGTAAATGCAAAAGATTGTAAAACACTTGACATCACTTATGTTCTTCAACAAAAATATTAGTTTTCTGTAGTTTAGGAAAATGTTGATAGATTTCCCTCTCTCAAATTAACGTCTGTTTACAAGAAATATATATACTTCTTATTGCTATTTTCTTTGCCTTTGTTTTTATGCACAAATTATTTTTATTTACAATGAGCTTAATTTTTATGCGCATGTCCTCTTTTTATATCACCCATAATGCTCAACTTCTCTATCTCTCTGGGTTTCTTTCTACTCATTGTTAATAAAACACCTGCTAGACATTTGTAACATTTATAAAAATGTTGTCTCTTTATTACTATTCTTAGTAATCATTACAAAAACCGCTCAATGAAAAATTCCTTTTGTTTTAGTGTTCTTCTTTTTATTATTATTTTTTTAAATATATTGTTTTCGAAAAATATTTAGCAAAAGGATATTTTTTTTAATAGTACCCCACAATTATAGTATTTAAGAAATTATTTGTTGAATATTGAATGTATACACATGTATATGTAGAGCTAAAGATCAGACTAGACTAATATTTGGCAAAAAAAAAAAAAATATTTAGTTGTGTTTTACCACAATTTTGGCAACTAAATACAGAGGTGATTTTGTGTTCCCATTACGCTCATTTATTTCACGTTTTTTGATGAAACAGCTGTCAAATATCGTAAAATACGTGAAGAGGAAAACATATTTTAAGTCTGTTCAGATAGGTGCAAATTGTACTAAATACTAAAAATTATTTGATCAAATATAAAACTATCATAAATTTATTTGATATAAATTATGAAATTAATTTATAGGAAAATCTTATTTTATATTTTATTTTTATTGATTTTTAATAATTTACATAGAAAATTAGAGAATATTTTGTAGCGCTTTTATTTAATATAAAGTTTTGGACAAATATTTACTATTATTATATCAGTCCATAATGTATATTAATGAAACTTACTTTAAAAATAAATTTCTTTTTACATTTATTATAAGTAATTTCTGTTTATACAAAATAGCAAACCTGTTTCCTCTTCACTTCATTTACAAAACAGGCCTGTCTTCACAAAACAGCACTGTTTTCTTTGCTCGCCACTTTCAGCTGTATAAAAAAACATACAAGCGCTATTATGGTTTTAATAGAAAATGGTAATATATTAAAAGTTTTATTAGAAAAACTGCATTTTAATGGATAAAATATAAATCGTTAATTTCTCGATTTAAAGTTTATGCACATAGAAACAATAACTTTTTCGATGCAAGCAGTTCATCGCATCATCCGTTTGATCTTATAAATATTTTGTAAGATCAAACAAAAATTCGCCCAAAATAATGACAAACATTTAATATCTTTTGCTCACATAATGTTCATAATTGACACATTGTTGACTTAAATAAGCTGTTTTCTTGTTTGATTCATAAAAATGTCTTGTGTTAACATCAGGTAAATCAAATTTGACAAAAATCTTCAAATATTAGCCTAATTTCAACTTACCTTGATATAGATATGTATGCATATGTATACTTTGTATCATAAAAAAGTCTTTTAAAATTATATGAGTTATATTATTACCTTTCTAACAATATATATTTAAACACATGTTTGTAACGAGCAAAAATATTGGTCGTAGATCTACCTTTAAGTACATCTTGTGAACAAAGTGCAGTCGCAATTTTAAAGATTTTAATGAAATTCGTTACAAATAATCATTTCAGCACAAGGACGAAACTAATTGAAATTGGTTATGATCGGGGTCCATTATTTCAACTAGCCCCCATACAAATGTCGTCCAGGCATATGGGTTTTGCAATCATAAATGTCTTCAATAAGGCAATATTTTAATGAAATTTGGTACAACAGTGTTGTATAAGTATCAATCTTTATACCAAATTTTATGAATTTCAGTTCATAACTGACCATAGTTACCATATAAACCTCTCTTCCGAAGATTTTTAACTTGCATGAATTAATATTCGATACAAATAAGTTTTATATAAGTTGAAATCACAGTGCCGAATTTTATGAGGATCGATCCATAATTTAACAAAATTCTAATATAAGGCCCACTTTCGGGAATCAACCTAAAGTGCAAATTTATATGAATTTATGAATATTAGTATCAACGTAATATTTCCTAATAATATATTTCATTTTACACTTAAAGTATCGGTCCAAAATTGGCCACAGATCTAATATAAGACACCTTCCTGAATTTTGGTGCCCATACAAGATGGTCTCATATGGTCAGGCTTGGCCGACTATATCGTTTTTACTTATTTTATTTTGATTTTTGTCTACTAAAGAAAGCACTGTGTAAGCTATTCCAATGATATTTATCGTCTATTAAGCAAAGACAGGATTCAAGAACAAGATTGGACCAAGTCAAAAAATTTTTAGAAAATTCTAACTATCCCACTAAATCGATTGCACTTACCTCTCATAGTCTTGAAGTAGAAAAGGCATCTTCACATAGTCTTGCACATTTTTTATTTAAACAATTTGTGAACATTATCTAGTCCGATTTTTAGTTTTTAGCCAAAATTTACAAGAAAGCTTTGCTGAACTCAGACTTTCTTTGTATTTTGTTTTTTTCTGGCAATTTTTGACTAAAGCCTGTAAATATGACAAGTACTGAAATAGGATATTATTCTTAAAATTTTCAAAAAATTGTTTTCGTTTTTTATGTTGATTTAAAAATCATTTAAACCCAATAAAACAAGATACTAAAATCAAATAATCTTTTTAGTAAAATTAAATTGAAAGCTAAATAAAAGCTGTGTTTTTTTTTTCCAAATGTTGATATATATTTTCAGTACAAATTTAAGTAGGTATAAGATTCATAAATGGCTAAAGCTATAGCTGCTTAAAAAGTAAGTGGGAGTATAACTGTTACAAACTATAACTAATATACAATTACCAGATTTTCAATTTTAAAATTTTATGAATGCAAAAACAAAAAATTTTTCTAAATTTTCAAAAAATGTTCTGACTGTGTCGTAATTTAAATTTTGCATGAAATGGTAACAATAATTATATGTCTAAGCTAATATTTAGGAGCACACAGTGAAGCCAGTTGCACAAATTTTTGTAATAAATATGTATCTCCTAAACTCCTGATGGGATCGATTTGAAATGTATGGAAGATTTGTAGAGGAAGACTTATGCTTTCAGAAAAATCATCTTGTAGTCAATCAGTAATAATCGAGATAAGCTACAGGGTATCAAGTTTGACAACTTTGAGTATGTAGAAGTTTCAAAAAAAAAATAATTTCTATAAATAAAGTCTGATTTCAAAGATCTTCATGTTTCTTTAAATTGCTTCTCGAGATAAAAAAATACAAGCGAGATAAATAGATAAATGCTTTTTTTAAGAATTTACAAAAATTATTTGTATTGATTTTATACAATATAAAATAAACAATAGTAGAAATATAATACTAATATGTTTTTTGTATGTTTTTGACTTGGAGAGATGCAGTTTAGTGATAAATCAGTAATCTGCAATTTAACAGCATCAATAAATTAAAACGAGAAAAAAGATATAGTCGGTCAAGCCATATAATAGCCCACACCATTGTGCACGTACATCAAAATTCGTGGACTTTTACCAAGTATAAAATAAAATACACGAATACGGAATATTACGTTAACACTAAAATTTAGATGAATTTATGCACTTTAGGATGATTCCCGAAAATGGGCGTATATGGGAGCTATGGTAAATTTTGGAGCGATCCTCATAAAATTTGTCACAATGATTTCTACTTATATAAAACTTATTTGTGTCGAATATAAACCTGATACTATCATGTGTATGTGATTTATGCAAGTTAAAGTGATTTTCGGCAGAGGGTTTTATATGGGAGCAATGGTCAATTATGGACCGATCTTCATGAAATTTGGCACAAAGATTGATATTTATACAAAACTTTCTTGCACCCATGGTGGTGTGGGATATAAAACGCATAATACCCCAACCAGTATAAAAAAAACTCGAGTGACATTTTGTTAATTGATAAGAATGAAATTTTCTTCTAAAATTCATCATTTTCGACCCATACTGGACGTAGGGTGCAAATCTAAATCAATTTAAAATTTCTTTATTAAAAATTTATGAAGGCTTATCTTTTGAAATGTGAAAAGAATTGTGCTGTATTTTTGTAAAAAAAGCAATTTTTCATAACAATTTCAGAGTGCTGATATTACACATTTTTCACAGCAAGACTAACTAAGAATATCAAAATATTTTTCCATGATAATATTTTGGAATAATTTAGAAATTATTAAATATTTACGAAAAAATTTCCCTCATATGCCTCAAGACTTATTTATGAAAAGCGAAATAAATTCGAGACAAAAAAAAATCAAAAATTCAAAATTTAAGCGTAAATATCTTTTTAACTGTAAAAGATAACTTAGATAACTTTACAGAAATATAAAAATCTTTGAAATCGGATTTAATTTGTAAAAGTCACAATTTTTAAACTTTTACCTACTCAAGGTTGTCAACTTTAAAACGTCCTGTAACTTACCTCGTTTTATTACAATGTGACTACAATATAATTTTTCTTAAAACGTAGGTCATCCTCTACTCTACTATACATTTTATTTCTGTGCGGCCAGTAGTTTAATAGATATAGAATTATTACCAAATTTTTTGCGATTGGCCCCATTCCGTTATTTTTCTGTGTAAATAACTTAAATTTGGTATACGAATAAAAAATATAATGCGTTATTCGCAAGCCAAATTTTTTAAGTATATCGAAAGGGGATGGCCGGATATATGAGGACAAAGAACATTAACGATAAATTCATGTTTTATAGATATCAAAATAATTTAACTCGTTTAAGCGTATAGTTAAGATATAGTTTAGATATAGTTATATACCTAAGATATAGTTATAAACTTTCCAAAGATATATTTTTCATAAAAACCGGTTAAGTAGAAGAAGAGGTTTATATTACATATAACACATCCAACCGAAATAATATTAATACATTTATCAAAATAGTTACTTTAGTGGTAAATTAACAGTTTTGTGTTGTCCACTATCATCCTTTCTAATGTGGCCAACTTCTGTATGGTTGTTTATTTCTCACTATTATTAGATAAGATACATATATATATATACGTTTTTACTTAAAATTATGGAGATAAATTAATTCATTACATAATTTTGCTTCAAAAATTATGCGAAATAGATAAATGAGCTATACAACTTAGTTAGAACGACTAAAATTTGAGAAAAAGTTAATTAAAAATATTATAATTTTATTTTATAAATTTCATATTAAAAATTGCTCCAAATTTCGAAGAATCCCCTCTAAAAATACTCCATGTCTTAAAACACTTAAAATATATTTTTAGGACGATCCTATACTAATTATATCATCATGATTAATATTACATAATTCAAATCTTAAAAATGTTGAACTTTAAAAATATAAACAAATACTCATTTTGAGTGGTTACTAGAAATGCTGTAGCAAGAAGAGTAACAGGTAACAGGAGTATTCTATTCTGTTTAGACTCAACCTCTGAAACCTATTGAAGAAAAAAGTAACCAACTTTTCTACAGTCCCTAAAAGCTACAAAACGATAATTTTATGACCGGTATTTTACAGCAGAATTTTGACAATAAACCAATATTATCAAAAAATGTTGCAAAGTTTTGAAAACATATACCTGTGGCAGAAATGTATTGCATACTTTTTATATAAGAATTTAAGCAGTATTTTTTAAAACAATGATTAATGAAAATTATTCAAGTATGCGTCATTATAACTAGATATCTAGATATCAAAGTCGAGAAAAAAGTTATGGATCATTTTATCTAAAATGTTGGCTTCAAAATGTAATGATAATTTTATAAAAAATCTGATTTTCCTTTTTAAACACAAAGATATAAATTGCGAAAAAAGCACAGCTAACGACTTAATAAAAAGTTCTATCTCATAATTTTTCAATTATTTGTAAGTTCATTATTATCAGGGCATTCAAAAATATGCAAAATCATATATTTTCCTAGATTTCCAATGAACCAAACTGTTAGCTATATATCAGTTTAAAAAAATTTAATGAATTCTGGCATCGATTTGTTACAGCATATTTTGGTCCAAACCGTATATTTTAGCAAACGTTGGTATTAGTAGCATATTTTGTCATATTATCACAGAAAATCCTTATATTAGAGCATATTTTATGAATTTAATTAAATATTTTTGCATATTTTATACTTATGAGCAGAATTTTGCATATTTCACACTTCAGAAAAAAAAAATTTACATTTTGCGTCCAATACAATTTTTTTATATAATTTTCCATTAGTGACAGTTTTCTTTTATATGTTTTTCAAATCTGATTACCTAATAATTTTCATCTTGCAAATCCTGATACAATGTATTTGCTCTGAATATTTTTAGGTCCATTTGCAAATAAAAATCAAGTTATTTTTAGCATGAATACTAGATAATTTAAAATTCAGACAGAAAAAATAATATTTAAACAGAATATTTTTTTTTTTTTTTTTTGTTAATTTTGAGGTAAAATTTTTCAAAAATAATACCATTTTTTATGCGCGTAAAACACTTTTTTTAGAGCATATTTTTTGTTACCCTGATTATTAATCATAATTATTTTTCCATTTTTCATTGATTGTAAGCGCTTGAAAATTAAAGAAAAAAGTATTTATTTAAATATATTAATTAAATTTGATTTTAAATATTTAATTGTATACTTTAAATTTATGTAAATCATTAATGAGCTGCATGGGGGATTTAAATAAATTGAATGACACTATTGTGTATAAAATATATACTTACTATAAAATATATTTCACTTGATAGTACACATAGACTTATGTATAAATCATCTATTTATGTATAAATGTATACGAAATAAATATGCATGTGTTTAATACATATGTACATATAAACATACACACATATGTATGCAATTAGTTGGTTTGATTTGAATGTATGAATTTTGTATTTATTTTAAATCAATAAATTTTTGTTAATAAATGAGCTTAAATTTGTAAATTATGTATTGGTGGGAAAATTATTTGGTCCATTGTATTTAATAGACAATTGTAGGTACGATATATTGTAAATATAGTTATATGTGCGATAGGTGTTTTATTTGTTATTTGGTTGAAAAATGAATAGTTACAACCAGTGTTGCCAGGATATGAGAAAAAAAGGACAAATTGAATTTTAAAAAAGGACAAAAAAAGCTAAATGCCCTAAAAGGCCAAAAAAAATTTAGCATATCTTTTTTTATATTTAAAATTTATTTATTTTTTTTGTCCTCATTTATTTTTGATATTTTTTAAAGATATTGAAATAAAGAAATAAATAAAACATAAAAGGACTGCCGGTAAAATGACACAATGGAAAATCGCCTAAAAAATCACATACAAATTTGGGCTCATATTTTCAGCGAAATGTAGCCCAATGTGTCGAAATGATTTTTCGTAATTTTTCAACTATAATTCCTTTTGATTAAGCATTTACAAATATTTGGCCGATTTTTCGCTTTTATTTTTATTGTGATCGTAAATAGTGTTTAGGCTTTAATGAAACTTGAATGGATAAGGCACCACGAATGCCAATGAAGTGTGTAGCAGTACAGAAAATACGTATTCCATTCTGCTGGTGTCTAATTATAGCCTACAAACTCTGCTTGGGTCTGTTAAACAGGCACATCAAGGCAATTTACGACTGCAAACTTGTTTGTTTTCCTTTGAACCAGAACGTTTAGGATGATAGATTTAATCTCCTCTTTACTTACTCCAAACGCCTGACACCACAAATGCTAATGAAGTGTGTGTCTGCTAGTGCCTAATTATAGTCTACAAACTCTGTTGACGGAAAGGCAATTTACGATTGCAAACTTGTTTAAATAGTTTTTATGGTTAATGAAGTATGTTAGAAAATTTTATGTGTGATACCATATTTCTACTCTGAAAAATCACTCAAAAAATGGCAGAGCATATGTCGTATGCCTTCTTGAGGTCTTCGTAAATCGGTTTTAAAAATTTTCAATACATCCCAAATTTGTTTGGTAGGCCGTCATATAAATGCATCCATAATATTATTTTCCTTTTGTTGTTTTTTTTTTTAAGTTTTTTATATTTTGGTCAAATATTTAGAGCAAATTTTTAAACATCTAGAAAAAGTATAATTATTTCCTCAATATTTCGGTTTTAACTGCAATTTATTACAATTTTTTCTACAAAAGCCTTTATAAAGATACAATAATTTTTAAAGGCATTTTTCTTGTAAACGTAATGATATTTAGTATTTTCATATCAGACAAAAACTGTAGAACTTATTCCATTTTATCTAAAATGACTTGTTACAACTTTCCATACATTTCTCAAGTAAGCACTAAATAAAAATAAAAAAATAAAAAATAAGAAAAAAAAAACTTTGCCTTAAAATATATAAAGATTTTTTTTAATAGTGTTTAAGAAATAATTAATAACTTATTGAGTTTTTTTAAGCGATTTTATATGGAGATATATCGTTTTATTCCAAACAGAATAGCATTTAAAACTTTGTATATAAATATGTTTAGTCTTAAAGAAAAAAATACAAAAAATCAAAATTTCAAAAAAGACCAGAAAAACAAATTTAAAAATGTTGAATATATAATTACTTATTTGGAGTCTATATAAAAGATTTTAATACAGTTAAAAGCTACATTCTTCTACCCTCTACATCAATTTAAAAATCTTAAATTTACTTAAAATTCAAGGAGCTACGAGATCTTTAGTACAGTATTGTATTGTTTTTCGATTAAAAATAAAAAGTGACCTTTTGTAGCAGCGCACATTGGGGTCACCCTGAACAGAACTTAGCATTAATTAAACTAGCAAGTTTTAGTATTAGTTTTTAGTATCATTGAAAAAAGGGAGTCAAATTAAGAAAACGAAGTTTGTCGGTAAGGCATTTTTTTCAAATTTAAAAAACAAAATATTTGATATTGTATGAATGGGCATTTTAATTTAATAAATAAATTGATGCAACTTACTAACAAAGTGTAACATTCAACTTAAAATCACTTCGTGAGTCGACATATCCATGTCTGTCTTTCCTTCTAACTGGTTGTCAATGTAAACCTTGCATAGGCCCAAGCTTTTAAGATTTCGTAATAAAATTTATCACGTTTATTTACTTTAGTATAGGGACATATTGGGCTGAAGTTTGTTAGCATCGGTCCATTATTTTCCCTTTTCACCTTACAAATGTCCTTCCCAAATGTGATTTTAAGGCCATAAATGGCTTAAGTAATCAATATTTATAATAAAATTCAGCAAAATTAAGTTTTTATAAACAAAAAAAAAAGTATGAAAAATTTCATGAAGATCAGCCTATAATTTAGCACAGCTCTAATATAAGCTGACTACTGAAAATCTCTTTTCTATAACGCAAGTCGAAAGCCTATTAACAAAATTAAAACAGTCGTAACCTTAATTTAGAAAATTAAAATTTCCTGAAAAAGTACATGATTCTGTGAAAATTAAATTTCTAATAGCAAAAAAAAAATATTTATATAATTTATTCATTGTTGAAATAGTAACATTTTAACTGTTTTAAGGAAATTTTAAGAATCGCAAAAGTCTAGAAGAAAGATAAAAGCAAATATTTTGAGCTGAAAAGAAAAATAAAAAAAGCTAGATTTAGCCTTAAAAATGGTAAACTGGCAACACTGGTTACAACATTAAATTATAGTATAAATATTTTTAACTGAATAACAAATTTATGATAAATTATTATTTAGATTTAAAATTATGGGTTGATATGGTCAGCGAAATGAAGTGTTTGTAAATTGTATCATTTGTTATTTTATTTATAATCAGTGTTGTCAGTATAGCCTTTTTAAGGCTAAATCTACCCTTTTTATTCTGATTTTAGCCTCAACATTTTCGTTTTAGCTTCAAGCTTTTTTTAGCCATTCTTAATTCTCAAAATTGCTATGAAAGAGCTAAAATTTTAATATATCAACAAAATTTTAATATATCAACAACAAACTCATCCATTTAAGCATTTTTTTATATTAATTCTCACAAAAAATCGAAATTATTTGTATTTAACAAAAATTTTAACCTGCGGTTCCTCATTCTCCAAATTAAATATAACTTAACACATTTTATGGACTTAGTTAATCAATTATTATAAACTTCATTAACTACAAAAACTCTTTAAAAATATTATTTAAAAAATCTGATAAAAGTGAAAAGTCACTAAAAAAATTTGGAAAAAAAAATAATCAAAATGGAATTATGATAAAAAAAAAAAAATCAATGCAATTCAAAACATTAGGTTTTTTTATATGAAATATAGCTTAAATTTTATGGGAAATTTACGGATGATTTTGAATTGGATCAATTTATTGACAACCCTTGTATGTTTTATTTACCCAATAAGCACGATTTTTTTTATATAACAAAAAATTATGTATTACTAAATCGATTATTTTAATTATTATTTTAACATACTTCACTAATATTAATAATATTGGGTAATGTTTCAAATGAAATATAACTTAAATTTGCGATTTCAAGCCTTGAATCCAGTGTCAAGCATTGAATTAAATTTGTTTGCACTTTAATTCATTAGCGTTCTCCACTAAAACAGAATTTTAAATTCAAGTCAAATTTATTTTACATGAAGTTTTTCAATCATATTTCATGTTTAAAATATTTTTATATTGAATTCATGTAGGATTCATGCAAAATATTCCAAGGCTTGAATTTTTCAAATTCTTCTACTTATTGGGTATAAATTTATTATATCTTTAAGTAAATAGAAAACTAATAACAAAAAAAGTTTCTGCATAAAAAATATATTTTCTGAATTTATTTTTTGGGGCATTGAGGCTTTTCTTACCTTTCTTAAAGTCCAATTTAGCAACTTCTTTTCTCACCTCCTAGCAAGGCTGCTTAAAATACTCAGTTTAATTACCAATTTATGTTAACTGATGTCAAAATACCTATCAAATATATAATTATTTGCTAAAGAGATAGTAAAGTATAAGTAAATATTCTGTGCCAACATAATATCGTTTTTCTTACAGTTCAAATTTTGTGAAATAAAAATAGTGTCAGCGATTTTCTTGAAGTAGCAAGGCATTAATACAGACAGATAATTTACGACAATTTGAACAAGATTGCTAAAATTAATAATAATTGGCATCACTATACATCGCTTTGGTAAATGTAGTTATTATGGTGATGTATACATAATACATTTCCAATTAATATTAATCATAATATTAAAAGGGATAATAACAAAAAATATGAATAATTTAAATTATTGTGGCATATTTAAGCGCTAAATGTTATTTGATTTAAAAAAAAAATCCAACAAATATTTATAATATTTATTAAATCCATCAGTTTTTTTTTTCCTTGGAACCCATAAGTATCTAAACAATTTAGTCCCCAGGGCTAAAATTTGCATTAAAACAGCAACAGCAATAACAACTAAAAAAAAAAGAAAAAAAATACATATAAATTTACATAACAAAGTTTTGTCATTTGCTTTGTTCTCATATGTGAACCCAAAACCTTCGATTTTCAATAAAAAGTTTTTGCATTAAAAAGGAAAAAAATGAAAACTTTTTAATTTAAGTAACATATTGTAAATTTTGTAACATATTGTTTCCAAATATATAGTATATAAACACATACATATATAAGTAAACTTACATTGTCTCCTTACACATACACAGATGTGTTTTGTATGGAAGCGCATCTACGTGTGTACACGTAAAGAAAAAATATAATTGTAGTAACCATAATCTAAAAGCAACATATTATGATTGAAGCATATTATTAAAGGTAATAATAATTATGATTCCATTTTGTCATATTTTATCAGATTTTATGGTTTGTCTATTCATGTTATCCCAACAAAAGCTATGCTTTCCTGGTAAGCTAGAGGTATATTTGGAAACAAAAATAAACTACTTATATTTTGCCTGAATAACTAGTTATTTTTGTTTGAGTTGTCAACAAATTCATGTAGTTAATTTTTAACTCTAGGGCTACTCAAAAATATGTACCAAAATGGAAATAAAAATAAGAAAAAAAAATTTGCTATCAGTGAGACTCGAACTTGGACACAAATTAACCATTCGTGTGTGATAATTAACATCTTACTCAATATACCATCTCGAATTTAGTTTCCTAAGCGACGAAAACATTTTGTTATAAAAAACTAATAGCATAAGAATGGTGTTGAACCAATAACCTTCTGATTGTTATTACAGCGCTCTAGTCAATTCATCCATGTGATTGCAATATTACTGTGCTATTATACAATTGAGTACTTATTTATGTAATATAAAGCAGGCAAATAATAATGACGCCTCATTATCAAGAAACTGCTTTAACAAGTAGTTGTCATTACCGAAAGCTAAAGCGAATGACAAAAAAAAAAAATTATTTTTTAGTTTTATGAATAAAGCCGTGTCAATTTAGTGGTGCAATTTACAAATAAATATAAAATGCTATCAAAATGGAGGAATATTTTTTTTTTTTTGTTTTTATTTAACCAATAATATTTTGAAAAATTATAATTGTATTTATATAAATTTTGATAAGAATTTATAAATTTGCGCCGTTTCGAGTATTGCAAAAGAAATAATGAATATTTATTGCTCTTTTAATTATGAATCATTTTATATACATCTTGTTAATGAACATTCAATAGCAGCGCTATATAGGGTGTCCAAACTTAGGAAGAAGAGGTGACTTTCTCGGAAAGCACACTTACAGTATAATTTCAATGAAGCTAAAGTATATCGTGATCAACCCCACCTGGATAACAATCTTGACGCGATGTGGTGGCTTAAATGTAGGCTGTGGTCTCTTCCTTGAAGCCTCAGTTGTCCTCATGGAAGGGTCTGTTTTTCTGGAAGATACTGAGTAATCAAGGTCTAGACTCTAAAGCCTACATGTCCAAAGGTTATTCATCTCCTATTCCCTTTTCCCAATACCATCTTTTCTCCCCTCTTATTCCACATCCTTTTTCCCCCACTTGTAAGGTTAAGGTGGTTGGTAGCAGTGCTGAGAACCTGAAGGGCTAGACAGTGGTTAAAGAAGACTAGTCGCTAACAGCTCCCCTCTGGCGCCAGGACACGGGCCAGTTGTAATTATTCTTTGTCTAGTCCATGTATGCCGTTCCTGCATGGATGGCCCATCCCCTTACGTGCCTACTCGTGGGAACCATATGAAAAAATCAGACTCAAAAAAAAAACAACAACAAAAAATTGGTGATGGTTTTCTCCTCGGAAGACGACCTTCTGGCCTCTAGTCAAGAGACCTTGGTCGAACAACCTGGCAGCAGGGAAGAAAGTCATAGCACCCCGCTGTCACAAAACAAAATGTCTCCTCGGCAGAATGTCAAGTCTGACGATCAGTCGAAGGAGTAACGAAAAAAAAGAAGTGCCAGAAAGAAATTCTGAAGCAACGTTATATCAAAGCTCTCTTTATACTGGAAAAAATTGTCAAGAATGAGGCAAATGGAACTCCACATGAGCGCGATAAGGAAGATCGTGTCAAATGCCAAGCGGCGGTTGACGAGTATCTTAAGTTTAAGAACTCCCAACCATCCACATCCCAGGCAGCGCAGGAAAGGGCCAAGCGAAATCGCTCTCAAGCTGAGGGTAACAATTCGCCGAAGAGGAGAAATGTCCACGATAAATCGACCGCTCCGGCTCCTTCCACTAAAATAACGTCAGCAAGAAGGCCGTTAACGATTACTTACTTATGGCACTGGCCAACGATCTGTAGTAGCAGAATGAGATGCTATAGAGTCTAAATTGGCTGAACTCGTGTCGAAACACGCACTCACCAATAAAGTCTCTACAGTTCATCGTTTTGACTCTGGTGAGATACACTGGGGCTACAGGATAATCAAATGTTTGGACGTATTCTCTAAGGATTTTCTCAGCAAATGCATCGCTAAGATTAGTAATGCATGGGAAGGCTTAAACCTTAAGCTTATCCCAGCGGAGAAATTCCCTATGAAACCGCGGGCAAAGGTTTGGTTATCAAAGTTGAGATGTGAGAACCAAAAAATACTGGAGTCTGAAGCTGCAGAACCCCAGTAGCCCCATAAGTGACTGGACAGTCATCCCTACAGAAGATCATGTGGACAACAACAAGTGCATTATCTTCGCGGGGCTAAAAATATACTTTGAGGTTAGGGACGCCAAGGTTAAGCTGTTCCGTCCCACAGATCCAGGATCTGGCGAAGCAGATGAATTAGAGGTAGCCAATAATCTGCTGATAGGCATGCAGCTAAATGAACCCCACAACCGACGATGAAAATCGTGCAAATTAATCTGCAGCATTCAAAATGTGCTATAGACAATCTGAGGATTCTTTTATCGGAAAAGAACCTCGACATTGCTATAGGCCAGGAACCCTGGGTTTCAAACTTTCAAGTCAAAGGGTTCGAGACTTCAACATATAAAACACTATGTAAAAGATAATGGTAAGCCAAGATCCTGTCGTATTGCTAGAAACACATAAATATATTTCCCTGCTCACAGTATAGCTCAGCAGACCTGACAGTCACAAGGGTCGAATTAGTGCGAAATAGGAGCTTTTTGATCGCCTCCAGCTTTATGGAACATGACAATCCAGCCCCGCCAGATGAAGTGAAGGAGTTTCTAGCTTCTATAGAGGCTTAAGATGACATTATCCTTGGCTGTGATGCAAACTCAAGGCATACAATATGGGGCAGCACTGAAAACAACGACAGAGGTGAGTGCCTACTTGATTTTATTAATACGAACTACCTGACCATATGCAACACTGGCAACGACCCCATATTCGTTTTTCTAAGCTGGGTGAACCGTACTGGATGGGAAGAGGTGCTAGATATTACACTTACAAAAGACAGATCTAACTTATCAGTTGATAGGTGGAGAGTATTCAAAGAGAAATCCTTATCTTATCATTGCTGGATACTCTTCGATATTGGACTTGTCTGCAATGAAACAACGTCGACTTTCAGAAACCCAAGATAAACAAACTGGAGTAAGTTCAATGGGAATCTCAGGCACAAACTAAAAAGAATACCTCAAGTCGAAGCAACGACTGATCAAGTCGAGAGCACATTAAGCAAGGAAATTGTTAAAGCTTATAACATATCCTGTCCAATGACGAAGGCTAAAAAGAGTTTCCCTCCCTGGTGGAACAAGAAACTCTCGATGCTACGCAAGGAGGAACGCAATGCTTTCAATGTTAGCTACAAGACAAAATCGTGGCAGTTTTATTAAGATAAGCGCAGAGAATATAAGAAAGCAATAAAAATGCCGAAAAGAGATTCATGGAAATTTTTCTGCGAATCTATCAACAATACCAAGGAATCTGCAAGACTCAGTAAGGTTTTGGCAAATGATCATAATAATCTATCCTATATTAAAAGGATGGATGGCTCATGGTCAGAATCGTCGGTGGAATCTTTAGACATTTTACTAACTACTCATTTTCCTGGCTGTATAGATGTTACCGATCATGATATCCGTGGAAAAAATTGCATGGGCAATGGATAGTTCCTCTCCATACAAATTTGCAGGGCCTGATGGTATTATACCACGGATGCTACAAAGTGCAAAGCTATACATCATACCCTAGCTACATAGAATCTTTAAATTCTGTCTAACACTCAATAATGTTCCCCTGAATTGGAGGAGAGTGAAGGTAGTTTTCATTCCAAAACCAGAAAAAGAAGTCACGAGAATGCAAAGGACTTCCGTCCGATTAGTCTCTCATCTTTTAAATATAAGGCAGCGACTAGAGGGTACAACTCGACTCTCAGAAAGTCAACACACCTACATTAAAGTTCGCTCCACGGAGGCGGCTCTTCATGAGGTCGTAAGGGTCATCTAGCGATCCATTGAATTTAAATAATACACAATGGCAGCCTTTCTGGACATAGAAGGCGCTTTTAACAATGTTACGAGAGCTCTGCACGAACTAGGAGTTGAGAATTACATCATCAACTGGCTAGTCTTAATGCTGGAGACAAGAATCGTCATTGCGAATTTGGTAAGACCAAACAAGTTAGGCGTGGAACTCCACAAGGAGGTGTGATTTCTCCGCTGTTGTGGCTCATTGTCATTAATACCATACTGTGCGAATTGAAAGACAAGGGAGTGATAGTCGTGGCTTATGTGGACGATGTGGTGATACTAGTATCGGGACTGTTTCTGAACGTGATAAGCGATATCATGTCAACTTCTCTGAGCACACTCAGCAACTGGCTCAAAGAATGTGGACTAGGAGTGAATCCGGGTAAGACAGAGCTGGTACTTTCCACCACAAAGATCAAGATTCCAAGCTTCAGACTATCACAGTTAGAAAACTGTGAACTCATCTTGTCGGACAATGCAAAGTACTTGGGCATTATTTTGGACTCCAAACTTTCATGGAAGCTACGGTAGCATACTACATCTGTAGAAAGATGTTTAGTGTGGATACAAATCCATTGGCATTGCAGCTGCATTACGTACTAGTCCATCAGAAGCTCTAAATACTATATTGCACCTAAAACCCATAGACCTAACCATTAGTGCAATAAGATTATCTGCAATGGAAGGCTGGAGATCAAGAACATATAGACACGCGAGGATATTAAGTTTAATACCACCGCAATTCAATCAATCTACCGACTATATAATTCCTCGGATGGACTTAAGAAATACTATTAAAGTTCTATTCCCCACCAGGAGTGAATGGATCTTCTTGAACAATATGTAACTAAGATATACACTGACGGCTCAAAGAAGAACTGCGGTGTCGGCTCTGGTGTTTTCTTTAACGATCTTGGAATTAGACACTCATATAGACTCCCTGATGAGGCAAGCGTATTCCAAGCGGAAATACTAGCGGTCAGGGAAGCGTGTAAACTAATTCGAGATACAAATATTCAAGGGAATATTAGTTTATTTGTCGACAGTCAAGCGGCAATTCTATCGCTCAAATCACCAAAAACTACTTCTATTCTAGTCAGACAGTGTAAAGAGTAACTGCTAGGACTAAGTCGACTGTATGACATTACTATAGTCTGGGTTCCTGCGCATAGGGATTACTATGATAATAAACTGGCAGATAAATTAGCCCGGGCTGGCTCTGCTATGAATGTCTCCTTATCGGTTTCTGTTGCAATCCCGTTAGGATCAGTCAAAAGCCAAAAACTCTATTTAGAGAAGGCGAAAAATACATGGCGAAATCTGGACAAATGTGGAGTCGCGAAGGAAACGTGACCTACCTACAACGAAAAACGCTCAATGCAACTCCTTGCCTACAAACGAAAAGACATTTCGAGACTAATTGCATTACTTACAGGTCACTGGACGATCGAAAAACATGCAAACAGACTTGGTCTCCCTTACAATGAATACTGTCGTAGTTGTGGCAATAGCGACAAGGAGGAGACAGTACATGTTTTTTTTTAATTTAAACTTCTCATCAATAATATATATATATATATATATATATATATATATATATAAATATCAGAGTTTATGAAACAATTTTATCTGTGTATGAATTAATGTAAATTGCGTTTACACCTACATATGTAGAGCTTAAATATTATTGTAGCTGCTACTGTTGATGTTATTGTTCATTTTGTGTATGTACGAAGAAATGAACAAAAACTTATTTTGATCAAATCTAGCAAAAAGAATCTATGAAATAAAATAACATTGTAAAACAATTTCGGTTACACGCACTAACAGAGTCAAAAACAGAAAATATAAACAGGCTGTTTGTGTGTAGTGTTGCTAGAGTTGTTGGAGCTTTTTTTGGGTAAATAAATTCTGTTTTGAAGCAATAAATTTACTGTGTGGTGAAAAACTGAATATTTTTGCACTTTCTGTAAAAAAAATTGATTTCATGTTGTTGTTAAAGTGGTTTTGTAGTTGGAAATCAGATTAATATTTGATAAACTGTTTTTGAGGTAAAAAAAAATATTTAATGGGGACAATTGATTTTGTGGTGAAGAACTGATTTAGAAGTGAAAATTTCGTTTTATAAGAAATCGGTTTTATACTTAGAAAACTGTTTTTGGGGTGAAAAATTTATTTTGAGGTGAAAAATTTATTTTATGGGAAATCGGTTGTATTTCTGGAAAATTATTTTTGAGGAGAAAATTTGTTGTTGAAGTGAAAAACTTATTTTGTGGTTAAAAACTGATTTTGGAGTGGAAAACCCGTTTTATGGTGAGAAATTGGTTGTATTGTCGAAAAACCGATTTTGTGGTGAAAAATTGATTTTGTGATGAGAAACTGATGTTGTGGTGAAAAACTGATTTTGAAGGTGAAAAACTGATTTTGAAGGTGAAAAATTGATTTTAAGGTGAAAAACTGATTTTAAGATGAAAAATTCACTGTATGGTGAGAAATCAATTTATTGATGAGTAATTTATTTTGAAGGTAAAATTCAATTTTATGGTAAAATGACTTTATTGTGCAAAACTGTTTTCAGAACTGATTTTAAGGTGAAAAATGTATTTATAATAAAAAAAAAACTCATGTGGTGAAAACTGATTTTGAGGTAAAACTAATTTTATTGTAGGAAATTGATTTTATTATTGAGGGAATGTGTAAAACGGCAGAAAAGTTGTAATATAAAAAATATTTTTTCTATGGTGAGAAAAATTTTTATTTCTGCTGTATGAAATGAAAACTGTAAATTATTGACGAATTTAAATTTTATTATTACGAAATTAAATAGAAATGTGTAAATATTGAATATGAAGAATTTTAAAGATTGCAATGTGTTTGAAATGTTAGAATATTTGAAAATTAATAAATTAATAACATATTTATTCAATTGAATTTTTTCCATAAATTCTAAAACATAAAAATTTACACTCATTTGTCAAAATTTCTACTATCCCCATAGCTAGAAAAATTTTATATAACTCATAACTTTCAAAAATTTACTAATGAGCATCGTTTCACACAGGCTCTGAAAAACTGATTTTGTGGTGAAAAAATTATTCTGTTGTGAAAATTCGGATTTTATGCTACAAATCTAAACAAAAAAAGCTTATTTTATTGTTGAAAAAAATTTATTTTCTTATTTATTTTTTTTTTATGTGGTCTCTCTTAAAAACCATTGTAAAAGTTTGAGCATAAGCTCAAGGACACCTTTATGTTTAAACATGCTTGCTGAGTTAATAGGATGGTGGTGAATAAAATAGAATAGAATAAAAATTGATTTGTGGTGAAAAGTTTATATTTTAAATTTTTAGAAGAAAACAGATTTTTTTATTGTTTTGTACTAAAATTGATATTTTTTGATGAAAATAACGAAACATTTGACAAACTGTTTCTTTATTATAAAACAGTGAATTTTAGGTAAAAAAATATTTTTTGGTGAAAAATGACTTTTGTGATGAGAAACCGGAAATCTGATTTCTTTGTGTAAATTCAGATTGGAATTAAAGAATTAATAATTGATTTATCAAAAATTTATTTTTACCTTAAAATAAAAATGCTCATTACTTTTTGACTACAACTTTAACAAATAATGTACATTACCATTTCAGGCAAAAAAAATTCTATTGTTTGAAGCCAAAATAAAAATAGTACATATTTTTGATTGAGTCTCTCTTATGCATATAAATCCACCAAATGAAATGCGAACGTGTACTTGAACATGCGTGCATTTCAAAGCATAACAATAAAACGTAGATTGTGTATTTGTAAATATGTGTAAAATGGAAGAATTTTATATAAAAATTTACACATACTTGCAAATATATATTATAGTTGTCGAATAAAATATTTCACATTGATCACGTTTGACACACTTCTATGACATCGCAGCATTCACAGCGAATACAAATAATATATTTGTTGCTGCTCTTTCTGTTTCTTTTATTATTATTTTTTTCTTTCAAAAAACAACGTAAAATTTTGAGCATGAGTTTAAGGACACCTATATATTTACATATGTATATATGTATGTATGCATGTATATATGTATATATGTATGTATGTATGTATGTATGCATGTATGTATGTATGTATGGGTCTGTGTATGTGTTTCAAACAAACACTTTTGGTTTTCAAGTAAAAGTGTTGTTTTGTTACTTAAAATCATAAGGAAATTACAAAAGTTAAGAAATTCAAGGATTTGTTTATGTTGTAAAGGGTGTATATAAGTTTGTCATTTCGTTTTTCATTCCGTTTGTAACTTCCAAAATTTTAATCGGAGAGCAAAAAATTTATATTTTCTGGATCATTTTAAGAATAGGATGATGTCCGTCTGTTCATCCGTGTGTCTGTTGAAATGGCGTTTATGAAGCGTACCGATAACTGCCATATACAATATATATAAAGCGATCGGAAATCCTTTCGAGAAATTCAGCAATATCGGTTATAAATGGCGGAGACATGTCTGAAAACCGAGTTTTTAAACCGGTTTTCGATTTTTTGAAGCCTCTATATAAGCCAGGTTTTTGCAAAAGAAATTCGGAAATTTTACTCTGTGTTGAAGAAACAAAATAAATCGGTTCAATAATAATCGAAATATCGAACAAAACGCATTTTTGGAGTTATTGAAGCCCTTGTTTGAGCTACTGATATCGTTTTTATATATATCGTACACATTCAAAAAATAAATGGAAATAAATCTGGAATTTCCGAAAGGCTTGTCCGATTTCAATGAAATTTCACGCAGTGATTGGTTTAGACGAGTATAAATTTTGAGTTTGAATGATAACGGATGCGGGTCCACAAGATGACAATACTTCGGGTATTAGAAACGATCCTGATTCCTTTTATCTTAACCGATTTAAAAGATTTTACATATAAGCAGATGCTGCTAATCAAGATCTACAAAAAACATCCTCTTATGTGTGTAGGCTTTTGATTTAAGACATATTAGGCTTGAAAGATTTTTACTTCCTGTTCTACTCTTTTTGAAGTATTCTTTTTTATTTTGCCAGCAACAAATAAGAAAATTGTGTAAACAATTTTGAAAAAAATCTTTACGGTATCAAAAGTTATATGAATTTGAATTTTGTCGATTTTTTTAAATTTTTTATATTACATTTACATTTTTTTATTTATAAAAATATGTTCTTAAGTAACTATATATTTTTATAGTTTTCTGAAAGACAACTTTATGGAAAATTATGTGAAGGAAAAACATTTTAAAAACTTCAATCGTGCGTAAACCAGTGTCTCCCAAATTCCCACATAATTAAAAAAAGATTTTCCAATTTTTGCAAAAAAGATATAGCAAAAAAAGTAAAAAATCCCATTTTTGGAAATTTTTGAAAGTATTTGAGATTTGCGGGTTTTCTCTTAACAAATAAAAAAAAAATATAAAAAGGTGACTCTAGCTCCAAATTAAGCAAAAAAAAATCTATCTAGGTACAAAGTTTCATTTAAAAATGTTTACTAACAAAAGGCTTGTTCCGAAATTAAAAATTGAATAGTATGCATAAAAAACAAATTGCTCTTTTTCGGCCTTTTTCGCAAAAAAGTTTACAACGATTTTTTTATCATAAATAATATTATAAATTTTTGAAAAAAATATATAATTTCCTATACACTAATCTTTCAAAAAAATTTATCGATTCATTACTCGTCTTAATAAATATTACTAGTCTAGTTAATTTCTTCATAATATTAAGGTATTCCTTTCCTTAATCCTTTGTTTAGAGACCTGGGACTTTCATTAACATATATTTTGCAACATGTACTATGCTTTTGGTACCCATGATATTGGTGTTATAAGTATTGAATATGAGTAAAATATTCTATATGATTTATTAAAAAAGATAAAGAATTTTTTGTCAAATATTAATTTTTTATAACAATATTTAATTGTTAATTAACAAAAATAGCTTAAATTAATAAAATAATGTTAGTCAAAGTAATGTATATCCAAAAGTTAAGGTAAACCATTATAGTAGCTTAATTCAGTAAAATAATAGGATTCTCAGTAACTCATATATAAAAGATAAAGTAAATATTTATATTCATGAATATTTTCATATCATAAATTCCTGTAGCAAATCCAATGTTTTCTCATAGACGATAATACTGGATCAGATGATAGTATAAGATTTTAAGACTATAAGACTCTCTGGAAAATTTGCTTGCGCTGAACTGGTGAAAATATTTGAAACCAGAATTTCTTGATTCTTGGAACTTTTCTGTAAGTTCTCCTAAGAAGGGAAGAATTTTATGCTGAATTACCATTTCTCCATGGCATAATATCTTATGTACCGTCAGAATACTTTCCTTCAGACTTGTTAATAGGCCGCCTTACCGACTTCCTTCTAACATCAAATAACTTAACAAAGCTTTAAATTTTCTATAATTCCTCTTTTTCCAGCTTATTTTTATAAATGGTTTCGACGTATTGTGTTATTTGCCTGAAAAAGAAGTGATGAATTTTTAAATAAAATGGCACACAAAGTGATATTTTTTAATAAGATTTTCATGATTATCTAATTATAACTGAGGTGTAAAAAGGATTTACCATGCTTATATATGTATTCATTTCAACTTATTCTACAAAGTTTTACCTGTGCCTGTCATCTACCTGTTGCAAAATATTTGTTAATGATGTGTTGCTTGTGGAACAAATGTATGTATGTATGTATGTGTGTATGTATGTATATATGTATGAATTATTATTATGTTATTTTAAGTATACCCACCAAAAAACGATCAAGTGCTTCCGAAAAAGAACATTTACACCCCTTTTGTGGATGTTGTTAAAAAACAATTCAAAAAAAGTGAAACTAAATGTGTTTTTAGCAGGAGAAAGGGTTAATAATTTCTAAGCAAATTAAAAATTATAAATCCTAAAGCATTTTTATTATATTTTAATAAGGATAAAACAGAATTTTTAGTAAAAGATTTTGCAAACATAGGTTTAGGAAAGTACTTCAAAAGCAATGAACAAGAAGCATAAAAGATGAACATGCTTCCAATGACAATCTTGGGTTAAAAAAAGAACTTCTGCAGATCTTTTTCAGCACAAAATACTTCCTTCCAATGACAACTCAATGTTAAAATCACGACTTTTTCAGTTCTTCTTTCGCCGGGTAAATATGAAAATATTAAAGCACACTATTTCTTTTTATTTGTTGGTAAAACGATAAAGGACATAAAATATTTGACAAAGCCGAATATAGAGCTCTAACTTAATTGTATATCATATTTGTTTTTAAGAGACTTTTTGAACAGAGTTGGCCTTTAGAATATGTTTAATACGTAGGTATAAACTGAAGTATAGTATTGATCTTGAATGGAAGCTTTCATATTTTGATGTATTACATTTTTTGGTCGATAAACATTTTTTGCATCGATGATTCTCTAATTTATCAAAAATATAATAAATGATAATCTTCTTGGTTTATTCGCGAAAACCCCAAATAGTTATTCTCCATAAAATGCTCTAAACATATCAACAAATATACTTAGCTCGTATGTGTGTTACATTTTTTGTTTCAACTTATTTGAAACAAATTTCCGCATAGCTTTAGCTTAATTTAGTGATACATGTAATAACAGGGAAACCGCAAATATGCTCTATAAAAAGTGTTATATACGCAGTAAAGAACGGAAAATATTCCCTAAAACTAGAAATCATTTTTTATGAAAACAACTAATGTTTCGTCATACTAAAATAAAATATATCAATGGTACGCTGTCGAAAACTATTTTTAATTCCTATATCATTATTTTTTATTACATTAAATGAAAACTTTATTCATCTGCCGTTTGCTAACAAACCTATTTTCAAATATCTATATTAATTTTGAAGGATTGATATGTAAATTTATATGGATTTCATGTTAAAAAAATAAAACAGTGCGAGCAGGTCTAAAAGCTAATACCTCCATTATTATCTTCCTTTCGGATTTGTTGCTACAAATCAAATTCCTCAGTATCCATCTACATTCATTTAGAATACAAAATATTTTTTGAAATCTTATTTCTTTATACGATAACATAATCGAGAAATAAAACGAAACAATTATACTGATAAAGTTTGAAAAATACCAAACATATAAAAGCACAAAAAATATCTTCAAAATATCAAAACAAGCTCTAAAAGAGATATTTAACTCATAGCAAAATATTCTCTTAAAATTACTATATAATGAAAATATGCCACTAAGTGTGGAATGTGAAAAATATGTACTCACAAATTTATACTGAAATGCTTAGTTTGTTCGAAACGGATAAATATTTTATCCGGTTGCTTTATTCAACGTACCACAGTGGTCCCATTTTTGGCCTCTTTTTTTAACTTTTTTAAACTTAAAAAACTTTTTCAAAATTAACAAAGTTTGGATAGGGCTTGGAAGGAAACCGTTGCCTATAATTCTGCTTTATACACATTTACATTAAAATTTCTTTTGAAACCATTACAAATATTCTATAGCTCGGAAAAAAATATTTTAAAAGTAGATGAATATTATCTCCTTTTTTGAAAATAACTCTAAAAATATGAACATTTTTTTAAAGTTTCAAAGTTGGATTGACATAACTTTTTATAGGATAAATATATTTATGTGATTCTTGGATTAGTATTATTTAGAATTTCATAGGAAATTTATCGGATATTTAAAAAAATTTTAGGGTCCAAATTAAGGTGACCAAATTTAAAAAAAGTTAAAAAAACGAATGAGGACTTAAACTGAAAGGGAAATACATTAAAGCATATTTTTTGTAGAGATTTATAAGAACTACCTCTATCTATTTTTTTTTTTACATTCAAGTCATAAATGAATATTTGGCGCATTTTTTAAAAAATTACATATTCGAGGTAACCAATTGTGAGGGCCTAACTTCCAGCTCCGCTAGCCAGTAGTGTCCTGTGCTCCTCTAAATCAACTCGAAAACACGTCAGCTTTGACCATATAAAATCTTGCTTAGATATCTCCAACACACAGTGGTTCCAAAATGCTTTATTTTTGGAAATAATTCTGAAACTTGTCAACACTTAGATATATCTAAATAAAGTTTCATATGTCTAGAGATGAGGTACTTCCGAGTTGATTTGAAGGAGCACAGACTATTAGGGGGAGAGTGTGTAGGTCTCTAAGGTCACTTTGAGTATGTAATTTTTTAACAAAAATCGTCAAAAAATAGTTTATGATTTGACACAAAATATCTTATATATGGATAGTCTTTGTAAATCTCTTGTAAATATGCTTTTTTTGTAAAGAGGTCTCAATTATTTTTTTACTTATAAAATTAGTTTTGTTGTTCTGGCCTATATATTTTTTAATGTTTTTAAAAGTAAATGCGGAGGTGCTTGGGCAACGTGCTTCTCACAAGTCCTATCCAAACTTTGTCAATTTTCCACAATTTTTTTAAATTTGTTTGTAAAATTCTCAAGGCGTAAAGCTGGGATCAAACAAAACTTACATTAATTAAAAATCTCCATATGTACTTCCTGATGGACATCTCTTACAACCATTTGAATGAAAAAAATAAAGTTTTGGAATACTTTTTATTCGGGCTGAGATTTTGGGTATTTTGTGCTAAAAAGTGGGAGTATTTTTAATTACCAGATTTTATGATAAGTCTGTCTATATTGTGTTAAAAGTTCATTTGAATACCTTTACTCGTTTAAATAACATTTAGGTGAAAATATCAACCATGTTGATAACGTCAATGGCAGATTTCGCTTTACGGAATCCATACTGTCGATCCGATAAACATCTTTTAGTTTCAACAATTGGTAGCAGTCGATAGTATATTACTTTCTCGAGTACCTTCCCTATAGCCAAATTGGTCTATACAACGAGGGATCACCAGGTGGTTTATTAGACTTTAGTATTAATACCAGCATCTGTTTTTTCCACCTTTAAACCTTTTACCTTCCTTTAAACACTCATCAAATATTTCAGCGAAGATTTTTGACATTCTCGTAACTGCCAGATTAAGAGCTTTGTTCGGTATATAGTCCGGGCCCGGGGCTTTTCTGTTCCCTATTTTTTTTTTTTTTAGCAATCTGTGTTATTTCATCCTCCGTTATTGATGGTATGTTCTATGTATATTCTGTTATATTTTCTGAGTCTCTATCTCTTTGATGTTCGGGAATCGGTTTCCTAACTATCTTATCCATTAGGAGTGGACATATCGGTTGTATGCATTTTTTCCCTTTAAGTCTCGAAGTGAATACCTTTCTCAATGGGTCTGAGTCTGCTTCAGAACATATTTGTTCGAGGATTTTTCTTTTGCTTCTCGGAATTTCGTATCTGAAATTCTCTTCTTGCTATTCTATATTCTTGACTTACTTCTTCAAAATTGGCTCTACCCCTGGAGCGCTGAGCTCTTCTTCTAGCTTTAAAGCTAGATTGTTTATTTCATTATTTCACCAGTAGTTTGGTTGTCGCTTTTCCGTCATTCTGCGATTTGGCATTGCAGTCTCACATGCTCCTTTAAGTTTAGCTATTATCTGGTTCACTTTATCCACAGTGGTAATTTTTTTGCAGCCCAGCCCACATATTTAGCACTACATTTGTTTATGCCATGTTGTGATCTGCTACACTTTTTTTGCGAGAATTTTATAGCCTGGTGGGTATATTGATCACTTACTGACCATTTTACGTTTCTTGCCAGTGAGACACTCATGAATGTGAGGAGCTCAGTAATCAAGCCATAAACATTGGTTTATTACCGTTATTTGATAGCACGAGGTCAGACCCTGCAAAGGCTTCAAGTAAGATATGTACCCTTGTATTCGTATATATGCTTCCTAATTCAAATGACCATGCATTAAAATCTCCCGCTTTAATTTTTGGGTTGTGTTGCTCTGAGTTTCTTACTAGGCGTCTAACATTTGTTCGTACTTCTCAGTCGTTGCACTTGGGCGGTCATAGCAACTGTATATAATTTTGGCTTTTACGAATCCTTCTTCTGATTCCTGTGAAGTGTCCTCTATTGCCTTGTTTCCACAAGCCAGTATAGCCGCTTTACCGGACCTATCCTTCACCTACACCGTATTGTTCAGTTTTTCTGGTCATGGTTTGGAGGACTTTTTTTAATTTTTTTCTATTAGATGTTATTTTCACAATCTCGCGAGTTCAGAGGTATCAAATATTTATATATACAGCTTATAACTGAAAAAGCAATAAAAAGAAAAGTTTTGGCAATTTTTCATATATTTATATGTAAAATGCAAACATGTTACAAGTAAAAGCGCAATGTACATTTAACAGAACTAGTTAACATTGCATTGCTACTCGCAAACTTTGGAACAAGGAAAATCGTAATTAGTGAAAATAAATTAAATACGGTCAAATTTCTTCAAACCATGACCCGAAAAACTAAACATTTAAATTTTAAGTATATTTTTTAGAAATAGTAGTTTGAAACTACATAAAATTTAAATGAATA
The DNA here is from genome assembly GCA_932274085.1 of Protocalliphora azurea. Taxonomy (NCBI): domain Eukaryota; kingdom Metazoa; phylum Arthropoda; class Insecta; order Diptera; family Calliphoridae; genus Protocalliphora; species Protocalliphora azurea. The sequence continues at coordinate 118,095,375 of OW026521.1, forward strand.
AAGGAAGTATTCCAATGAAATTTTGGCGCAATATAGATAGACATGTTGAAAAACTTTACAAAGTTTGGATAGGACTTGTGGGGAGACCGTTCTCCAAGCGCATTTAGTTATGCTTTACACCCATCTACATTAAAGTTCCTTTTGAAAATAAAAAAAAAAATTATATATGCCAGAACAAAAAAAAAAAATCAAATTTTATAAGTAAAAATAATTGCTAACTTTTAGAGAAAAACCCAAAATATATGAAATTTTTGAATATATATATATATATATATATATATATATATATATGTATATATATAGGATTCTTGCAGCAATATTATTTAGAATTTTATGAACATCTTAAAAACATCTTAAGAAATTTTAAGACCCAAATTAAGCCCATCAAGAAAAAGTATTTGTTTCGACCTAAATATCTCTTAAAATAAAATAGATAATCTGAATATGTAAGGATATTACTTACTGAAATCTTTAAGTAATATTTATTTCTAAAATTTCTTTACAAAACAAATCATAAATAAAATCATAAATTTTTGACGATTTTTTAAAAAAAAAAAAGACATACCCGAGATGAATAACTTTAGAGATCCACCCACTACACACTTGACCCGTTCCTCTAAATCAGCTCGAAAACTTGTCAGCATTTTCCATGTAAATTTTATTCGGATACTTTTAACGGATCACAAGTTACAGAAAAATTAAAAAAAGTGTTTGGGATTACAGCGCACACAGGAAAAACATGCAATTACATATTTGCGTTTTTCATGGTTTATAAAAATCTGATATGTTTAAGACAGCTTGGATATGTTTTTTATAATATTTGACCCATAATATTTTTGTTTATCAACAGGTTTTGCCAATTTTTAACACCAAAGAAACCTTATATGAAAGAAATATTTAAGGCATATTTCGTCCCCCTGGTGATTCGCTCCTATCCTGATTTCAACAAAAATACAGAAGGACCGACATTGCTAAATCTACTCAGAATCGTACGTGGATCTAGAAAATATATACGGCCATTATCAAAAATGTTTAACTTGGATGAAACTGGCTCTAATTCATAACAAGTTTAGCGGTAGTACCATTTTAAGCAAACTGATTACAGATCTGAACTCACAAGACTTGAAAATGATAGATTGCACCATATGTTTCATTTTATAATCGTGGTTGTTGTTAAGAGTTCAAAATTTTAAAAACACTTAACTTTTCCCATTCTTCACACTTTTTGTTTGTGTATTTATACTTTTTGATCCCATTCGACCTTACATAAGCTAATAGACCCAAAGTTTGGAAAACAAGAGCAAAATTTAAAAATAAAATCAATTTTTCGCGAGGTACATTGACAGTTTATAATGGAATAGCATGGAAATATTGTATATATAGATATAAGAATGGCGACAAATCTAATTGATCGAAACAATAAATTTAAGTCAAATGTCGTTAATAGTTGAAAACTGGACATTTTTGTAAAAACATATTTTGCTAAGGCAAATCTCATAGATAGCACGAAATTTACCATAATTGGCATAATTAGGCGGTATTTTTAATGTTTAATGGAAATGTTAAACATTACAAATAAAGATAAAAATTTTATGGACTGAAAATAATTTACTTGGGTTACAAAATGGTTAAAAAATTTAGATTCGAAAATTTTTTAAAAATCGCGATTTTTTGTATGATGAAAATTTTTTAAACTTTACTAGGAAACCCTAAAACAGCTGCGCTAAGCAATAAAGATATCATAAATTTTATTTGAATAACTCAGTAGGTTTTTATATTGCGCGTAATTTTTAGCAGAATTATATATAAACTTCTAGTTTATAAAAATTTTTATATGTTCAATTTAAAACCGCTTTAACATTCGCGCTTCATGCACAAAATCATTGATGCGAACTGATTCTACATGCTTTCGAGTCTTTTTATACATAATTATTCAATCAAATTTTAATGTGCCATCAAAAAAAAAAAAATTAAGGCCTAAAATCAAAAATTTTTGAGAATGTGCCATATACTTTATAGGGTTTTAAACAAATATTTCGACATGTTACATGCGGAATGACAAAACCAATCGAAAAGATAGTTCAATACTTTTTTTGATGATGGGTATACCAAGTAAGGTTACATTTGGATTGCCGAATCAGATTTTCCCACCATCAACAAAAAAATTTTTATGGAATAAAAATTTACTAAACACCTTATTTTCCTCTCATTTGTAGTTTACATGGTAGCTCATAAACATTGTTACTAGAAGGTTAGAAAAAAGGGGCTAAATTGATCTTTAAAAAAAAGGCCAAAAAGACTAAATGCTCAAAAAATAAAAACTATAAAAAATTTATTTTTTTTTTTTTTAATTAAAAAATAAACAAAAATTTTGTCGTTCTTATTAGTTTTTGATTTTTTATAGATACTTTAATAAATTTATAAATTAAACATAGAATGGCTCCCAACAAAAAGACTTAATGAAGAATCGAACAAAAGCTTGGGTTACATTTCGTATGAAAAACTGATGCTTTGAAGTGATTTCTCTTAATTTTTGAACCATAATTCCTTTTTGATTAGGCACTTCCAAATTTTGGGTTATTTTCGCTTTCATAAGAATTTTTTAAAAACATTATTAAATTGTTTTTATGTTTAATGAAGCATATTAAAAAAATAATTATAATCGATTTAGTAAATTCATTAAATTATCTACTTTTCATTTGGAGAACAAAGCGCCGCAGGCGAAAATTATATATAATAATCAACGTTTTTTTGCGAATAAATACAAAAAGAAAAAAAAAAATGATTAAATAGATTATGTGAAAATAAAATTTGTAATATAAAATAATGAACTATTTTCTTCGCTGTACAAATACTAATATTTTAGACTTTTTAAGTCAATTTTAAATATCAAAAAAGTTAAAAGCTAAGGCAAAAATTTTGGGGCTAAAAGCAAAATAAAAGGCTAGATTTGGCTTTGAAAAGGCTAAACTGGCAGCAATGCAAATAAACATACAAACAATCAATTAGAATCATTAGATTCCGTTTTGGTGTTGGTTGGTTTAAATTTACTTAGAGTAGGTGATACTACCTTAGACTTATCAGTCCTATTTTCATGTCAATTTTCTAAATTTATGATAAATTTATGAAAAAAATCTTAAAGTCTTTAATGTAGTAGTTATTTAGATATGCGTGTAGGGTCACCACTAGGTATGCCAATCTCGAAATCATAATCCAGGGAGTTTTCGGAATTACCCGGGATTTAATTTTCGGGATTTATTGACATAAATATAAGGCAAAAGAACACTAAAAAATTTACAAAAAAATTTTCAAAAATACTTAAAAATTTGACATCAAAAAAGAAAGTTATGTTCAGTTTCAACTGACATTTTAATACCCTATACCTTTTATAAAAACTAAAGCAAATTATGAACAGAAACTTATAACATCAAGTATTAATATTTATTTTTGTATTAAATAAATTGTGTATTAAATAAATTGTAACAACCCAAAATATTAGAATGAGACCAACCTCAATATATACCAATTGACTCGGAATTAATTTCTAAGGAAGACATGTATTCAAATTGGTTGTGATCGATCCATTATTTCACCTAGCCTCCATATAAATGTCTGTGAGTAGGGGTTTAACGGTCATAAATGCCTTGAATATAGCAATATTTAATTGAAATCAGGCATATAAAAGTTTTATATAGGTAAAAATCTGTATGCTAAATTTCATGAAAAGCGGTCTATAATTAACCATAGCTCCCATATCAACCCCTCTTCCGAAAATCACTTTAACGTGCATAAATTTCATACAAATGTTAGTATCAAGTTACTATTTAACACAAGTTAATTTTAAATAAGTAGAAATCACAGTTCCAGATTTTATCACAATCGGAGCATATTTAACCATAGGTCACATATAGTATCCAATTCCGAGAATAACCCTAAAATGCATAAATAACATAATATAATTCATTTTTGATGTACATACAGAATGGTGGGGTATCATATAGTCGAGCTTGACAGACTATATTTTTCTTGCATGTTTTAATCTACATTGATGTAATTGTTAATTAAAAGGGCAAGTTTTTCAAGCTTTTCGCTTTCGAAAAGTAAGCTTTTTCATATTCCACAAGTATTTTACAAAAAAAAAAAAGGATATTTTTTAAACTTTAAATAAATTTGCTTATAATGAATACCAAAATTAATTTTTTTAACAAACGCGCTATTTCTTTATTGATTTTTGGAAATTTGATTAACTTATGTGTATATTAACTTATGTGTATAATTTATTTTGTAAATTTTTTTAATACTTCGTACATAATTGTAAAGAAAAAATTCATAGTATCTAATATTACTATCAAATTCTATTTACGTATATTTTTATTATTTTATAACAAATCGAAAACTATCAGAATTTTAAAGTTAGAAAAATGCATATGTATATATAAAAACAGATGAATTTGTCTATTTTATGCAAATTTCTCTGCATATTATTAGATTTTTTGTGCTTTTTCAAGCTCATATTTTCATTAATTCGTGCATATTTAAATTTGCCCTGCTAATGACTAAATTCCAATTCGCATTGAACATGAATAAATTTACTTTTATCTTATAAAATTTTTTCTCCATCATTATAATAATGCTTTAAAAACTTATTTATTAAATATTTAGTAATTTTTTATAATAAAGCAATCTTTTTTTTTATATTATATTACACTTACTGCAATACAAAAATTCACCCAAAAAAGCAGAAAAAAAAACATACAAACATGTTTAATATTTCCACTTAGCCTGGAATATTAAATTTCTCTCAGCTCACAGTGGGGTCAAACGCAAATTTTTTGGTAATAAATCTGAATCTCCTAAACTACTGGTCGGATCAAATTGAAATGTCTGGAAGAGTTGTAGAGGAGGACCTAAGCTTTCAGAAAAATCATCTTGTAGTCACCCTGCGATAACACGAGATAAGCTACAGGGTGTCAAAGTTTACTACCTCGAGTGTGTAAAAGTTAAAAAAAATCGTAACTTGTACAAATGAAGTCCGATTTTAAAGATTTTTATATTCCTGGAAAGTGCTTGGCAAGATAAAGAAAAAATAAGCTCACTCATCTAAGTTATCTCTTACAGTTAAAAAGATATTTACGCTTGAATTTTGAATTTTTGATTTTTTGGCTGGACTTTCTTTCGTTTTTCGGGAATAAGTCCGGAGATATATGAGGTAAAAATTTTTTAAAAATATTCTGTAATTTGCTACATACTTCAAAATAATATGCTGAAAGAATTTTTGGATTATCTCAGTTCGTCTAGACGTGAAAAATATTCAAATTCAGCACTCTGAAATTGGCATGAAAAATGGCTATTTTTTTACAAAAATATAGTACAATTCATTCACTTTTTTCTCAAAGTTCCGTTAATAAAAATTTTTTTTCCTTATTAATTTCAAAAGACAAGGCTTCATAAATGGTTAATAAAGAAATTTTGAATTGATTTAAGTTTGCACCCTACATCCAGCATTGGCCGAAAATTGTCAATTTTAAAAAATAGTTTCATTTTTATCGATTAATAAAAAAATGTCACGCGAGCTTTTTTAAATTTGGTACCCATATTTTTTATAGAAATAGATTTAGAATGATTTAACACTAAACTGCTTCCCGCCCGGCCAAAAACGAATGTTAAAAGTCAGTTTTTTTAACGACTATTTTTAAAAGCATATTAAAAGCACATTAGCATAACATTTTTAATATTATTTCTTATGTAATGTATAAAACACAAATCAAGCTTTCATTCCTAAAAAAAATCAATAAAATAGCTCCAATAACCTATTTTTGGTAATTTTTCAAAAATAATTTTTTTTTAAAAAATAGCTGAAAATCCAAAAAAAATAATTTTTTAAATACAACTCCATTAATTTTGCAAATACTTTAAAACTGTTAAAAGAATGTAAAAATAGACTTATTTTCCAATTCAAAGATATATAAAATGTTGATATAGGTCATTTAATAATAGTAATATAATGGCCTCCAAACTACCAAGTCACGTCAAAAGTTGCAAAATTCACTATTTTGTTCCGTATTTCCATATGTGTGTATACGAAACATTTTAGTTTTCTAATGTATTATGTAGGTATATATTTGTTATTATAAAGTAATAAATTCTTTATTTGAGTAATGTTTATTTAATTTGTTCTACATATTTACATACTTATTATACATATATCCCGTATATTTATTTTATTAAATTTTTTTGGATTTTCAGCTATTTTTTAAAAAAAATTTATTTTTGAAAAATTACCAAAAATAGGTTATTGGAGATATTTTATTAATTTTTTTAGGAATAAAATCTTGATTTGTGTTTTATACATTACATAAGAAATAATATTAAAACTATTATGCTAATATGCTTTTAATATGCTTTTAAAAATAGTCGTTAAAAAAAGTGACTTTTAACATAAAATCTTCACCCCTGCATTCGTTTTTGGGCGGGCGGGATGCAGTTTAGTGTTAAATCATTCTAAATCTATTTCTATAAAAAATATGGGTACCAAATTTAAAAAAGCTCGCGTGACATTTTTTTTTATTAATCGATAAAAATGAAACTATTTTTTAAAATTGACAATTTTCGGCCAATGCTGGATGTAGGGTGCAAACTTAAATCAATTCAAAATTTCTTTATTAACCATTTATGAAGCCTTGTCTTTTGAAATTAATAAGGAAAAAAAAATTTTATTAACGGAACTTTGAGAAAAAAGTGAATGAATTGTACTATATTTTTGTAAAAAAATAGCCATTTTTCATGCCAATTTCAGAGTGCTGACTTTGAATATTTTTCACGTCTAGACGAACTGAGATAATCCAAAAATTCTTTCAGCATATTATTTTGAAATATGTAGCAAATTATAGAATGTTTTTAAAAAATGTTTACCTCATATATCTCCGGACTTATTCCCGAAAAACGAAAGAAAGTCGAGTCAAAAAATCAAAAATTCAAAATTCAAGCGTAAATATCTTTTTAACTGTAAGAGATAACTTAGATGAGTGAGCTTATTTTTTCTTTATCTTGCCAAGCACTTTCCAGAAATATAAAAATCTTTAAAATCGGACTTCATTTGTACAAGTTACGATTTTTTTTAACTTTTACACACTCGAGGTAGTAAACTTTGACCTGTAGCTTATCTCTTGTTATCACAGCGTGACTACAAGATGATTTTTCTGAAAGCTTAGGTCCTCCTCTACAACTCTTCCATACATTTCAATTTGATCCGACCAGTAGTTTAGAAGATTCAGATTTATTACCAAAAAATTTGCGTTTGACCCCACTGTGCAGCTGTGGAAGTAACTTTATAAAAATTCCACATATGTCTGCATTATACTCATGTAAAATTTAAAAATGAGAAAAAGATGGTTACATGGGCTTGCTTCATTATACTCCGGTTATAATTTCACTTAAGGTTTTTGCTCTACTTTAGAAATGTTGTTGAGCTAAAATTTATTTATTTATTTTTTTTGCACGAGAAAAAGCTATAAAATAAAACAATCATTTGCTCATATTTGTACATTTTACTCAAGAGGCTATCATTCATAATCTCTATCTAGGGAATACAAGCATGAAAATGTAATTAATAATTGAATCTTCTCAGAAACAAACGCTAAATAGAAGTGACAAACACAAATTTGTTACGTTACTTACCTATTAATAAGGCAATTACACGTGTAAATTCATTATAACTCAAGAATCGTTGATACGATTTAGATAAATGAAATACCCAATAGTTTCGGAATTATTCAGAAATTATTGTCAGAAAAAACAAAAATTTTTCGTTTTTAATCTTATATTATAAAGTTGGTATTATATATATATATCTATCTTCTATATATATAAAAGAAAGTGATGTTAGTTACTATTGTTATAACTCAAGAACGACTAGACCGATTTTGATGATTCTCACCAATTCGGACCGGTCACCGGCCAGAAAAGGATAATACGAAAAAAAATTCGCGAAAAATCCGCGATAAAAAAAAACTCTTTTTTGTCATAATTTCTTTGCCTTAATAATCATTAAAAATATTTTTTTTAATACAAATTATAACAATTACTGTTTCTGTTTCTATCGAAACGCTTACTTTTTTGTGCAATTTGTTTTCTGGTGGTGGTGTAGAATTCTATTTCCAAACGGTAAGTTCCAAGTAAAGCTCATCATTTAGTGAGGTTGTGATATTTAAAACCATTTGTTGTATTTTTGGCATTCGTTATTAAGTGTTATTCACAATGCCGCGACCCCGGAGATCTAATATTTCGCGTCGAACACGTAATGCAAGTACTTATCGTAATATCGTCAATCAATTGAATATATATGAACGAGAAATCGCACGAGAACAACCCCGTATTAGTTTGGCCCGACTTCGTACATCACAAACGCAGGAAGAAAGGCAGGCGAGAAATGAAACGGCTCGGTTAGCAATGAGAAATCGTCGAGCAAATGTAGCAATTCAACAACTTTAAAATTTTTAATCAACGCATAAGAAGAATTGCTTCAAGTTCTGATTTGAATCAAGCAGCGTTCCATTACAACTGCAATTTCGACTACAGCTCTCATCATTCCGTTCAAAAAAAAAGACATTGTCTATCCGCTAACCTTAAGATGAAGTAATAAATAAATATAAATTCAAATTTGCCTTAAATACATGCGTATATTTTTTGATTGAGCCCACATCTACATCATATTTAAATTCTTCTGTAAAAAACACTTTATAATAGGTATTCCTTAGATTTTTATTTAAAGGTCGTAAATTTCGTTAAAATATCAATTTAAATCGTTCAGTAATACAACACTAATGTTTGCTTAGGGCCAGCAACGCGGCTCGGGTCATCGTTCAGTAATACAACACTAATGTTTGCTTAGGGCCAGCAACGCGGCTCGGGTCAGCTTCTACATCATATTTAAATTCTTCTGTAAAAAACACTTTATAATAGGTATTCCTTAGATTTTTATTTAAAGGTCGTAAATTTCGTTAAAATATCAATTTAAATCGTTCAATAATACAACACTAATGTTTGCTTAGGGCCAGCAACGCGGCTCGGGTCAGCTAGTATATATATATATTATAAACAGAGAACCACAAATATGCTCTAAAGGAAGAGTTTTATGCGCATTAAATATGTGGTAAAAAAAACTTAAAATATGCTCTTAAAATGCAAAAATATACTCTTTAAAATACAAGTATTTTATGAAATTTTTAAACAAAAGATATTTTTTTTAAATTAACTTAAAATGTTTTATTAAAGATCTATTATAAAATAAAACTAAAATTTATTTATCATCGGAGTGCAGTAGAAAAGCCCCATTTATATTTCCACAAAAATTCTTTTGTTTTTTTTTTCACATGAAAGATTTATTGATTCTGATTTATTTATTTTCTTACCAATCTGTTTCCAAAAAATTTTCATTAGTTTTAAAGTTATCAAATTAATTCATTTATACATTTATATGACTTTGTTGCAAAAATTAAACTGTTTTTACGAGATTTGCTGATGCAATGTGCTGGTTTAAGATTTAATATGTTATCTATTTACAGTTTGTGGGTAAAACTCCAGTTCCTCAATTATGTTTAACTGACTTATGCGGTACACATCCAGATTCATTTAAAATATTAAAAATTTTTGGAGCTTTTATTTCTCATGCGATCACATAATTTAGAAATAAAATGATAACTATACTGGTCAGATTTTAAAAACATACCATGAGGTATATAAAATTTAAAAAATAATGTAAAGGCAAGACAATTTTGGTGTGCATCATTTGCTGTTTAATCTATCTAAATCGGACAAACCGTTCTCGAGTTATGGTGGAATATAATCTTGTAATTGCCTTATTAAAGGGGAAATACTAAACATGCCCATAAAAAAATCATAACTTGATATGAAAGAACTGACAGCAGTTTCGTTTTTAACACATCAAATTTTATCTGGTTTAATAATAGAAAACTTTTTAATTACTGGGAGGATTTTTCTTCCTACCAGTGTAATTAAAAAGCTTTATATTATTAAACTTAGAGCAATTTTTTCAATTATTCTCAGTTAATATGCACTGTGGATTATGACCCAAAAAACTTGTTTATTCCGGAAAAATTTTAATTATTTTCTTATTATATAAACTAGTATAAATTCTTTTCCCAAATACTTAACTTATTAAAATTTTCCACATCAAGGTTATGGTCTTTGACCAACATTTTCTTGCATTAAATTTGCTATAAACAGTCATATATGTTAAAAAATAAGTTAAATTCTGTTAAATACATTTCTTTCTTGGCTACACTTCAGTTTGAATAAGTTTTCTCAAAACTTGTGTTAGTCATTCTTAAAAAAAGAAGAAAAACCTAACAGGCATATTTTATTCTACGTCCTAAATTAAAATACATACATATCACATATATCCTTTTTCGCATAAAGTAGTGAAGATATTTAAATAAATTAATGGGCTGTCTTTAAAGATTTTACTTGAATAAGGTAAAATGTTTAAATTTAACTTAAAGCATATACATACATTTTAACTTAATGGAAGGATACCATCAGCATGTAAACATAAAAAACTTGTAAAATTTATTCCATTTGTTTAGGTGATGTTTTATGAGAACTTTAAAGTGTTCACTATATATTTACATATATGTGATTTGAGTATTTGTGTTGTTAGTTTGTTAAACTGCAGTCTCATAAGGCAAATATTTGAATAAAATGAATAACAAAAAAATAAATTAATTTTATTTTGAAGAACACATATTTTTTAATGGCTAATTGTTTAAATAAATATATTAATTAATATAGTTTTTCTGAGAAAATTATATTTTCATTGAAAAATTATTTACTAAAGTTAAACAAATATTTTCTTAATATGACTTCAATGTAGTTGAGATAATATATCATTATTTATAAAAGTATAAAAAGTATTGAAGCCAACAAGCAGTTAGTTGCATTAACTACTACTTTAGAGTGGAAAACACGAAGAATAATTATATGAAACATCTAAATCATTGTTAATGTCATTTAGTGAAAAAGGAAATTTATTTTTAACCAAGAAACATTAAAAACAAAAAAAATTATAAAAAAGAAGTTAGAATGATATATTCGGCTGTTCCGAATCTTTTATACCCTTCATCACGTTACCAACAAATAAAAAGTATAGTATTACTTAATAAAATTTGTTCCACAAGCAACGCTTGCTTAACCCTCTAACGGTCGGAGAAAAATTGTTTAAAATAAATTAACAGATTAAAATTATAATTAAAGTACAATTTTTGGAGGATCTAAGGTCTAAATATTTAGTTTATTGTATCAAATAATTAACCAAATTATTGGAATACAAAAAACTTAAACTATACATTTTTTTCAAAACAATAAAAATTACTTTGAGTATTTTTGGGCAGCACCGTTAGAGGGTTAAACAAAAACAAAAACACAACACAGCTGCCTTGAAACTTTTGTTGAATTACAATGGTATTTGTATAAATTTTGTTAACAATTTATAATTCTTGCCAATAAATGCTTTTCATTTCTTCTTTAATCCTATTATAATTATCTTCATAGTTTTTATTAAGCAATTAATATTAATAATACAAATTATTGATGACAATAGGTTTCCGATTCTTAAGGAGTCTATGAGACCCTGATACGAGAATTATGTTTTAAAATAAAAAGCTAAATGATTTGAGATTTTTCAAATATTTTTGCAATTAAAGTTGAAATTTGTTTTCTGAATATGATGATTTTCTATAGCAACTATATAAAAAATTGAGATTAAAAACGAATTTAAATTGTATCAACTTGGTCGTTGGTGTACCATTGTACTTTAAAGTTTCAAATTGTACCAAAAAAATACAACTGTTTCAATTTTGAAATCTCTGGTAGCAATAGTCGACTACACTACAATATTTTTTTCAGGTTCAAAGTTATATTTCTAATATTGCTCTGAAAAATTCAAGAAAGAACTTGCTAAGAACTAGCTCATTCCATAATATAGAATAGAATTAATCCAGGAAATAAAACTTATATAGAATAATAGAACTTTTGTATAAAAATAAAAAAAAAAAAAAACACACGGTGGTTTGGGCAGGTACCGTAAGGTTAAAAGTTATTTTTGTTTTTTCTAGTGTTTAAATACTTTCTAGAAATATTGTAAAATACATCGGAAATTTGATGAAGGAACGCTTAAAATTTTACCGAGTGTCTTTCGATTTTCATAAAGTTTTGCACGCAAATAGTGTACGTCTATCTATCTGGTCCATCTATATCGATTTCAGTTTTCAGTTTCGCGAAATTACGAAACTAGCGATTTTATTTCGCTTTTTCACTTTTTAAAAAAGCTAAAAAATCTCAAAAGTATATAACTTCAAATGACAATATTTCTAGGTAAATTTTCTGAAATTCAAAGATCTAAACGGTGTTGGAATTGCAATTACATCAGCTTTAATTATTATTTCATTCCTGGGAAAACGACGATTTTGCACTTCCCTATTCCCGGAAATTTTAGCCGAGAATCCCAGGAATTTTTAGTACTAAAATTGCACGTTTTTGACTATTTTATTCTGCAAAATTTAATATTTTTAACTACACAGAAAAATAACGACAAATATTTTTTTATTAAATCGTTATTTGACTTTGTTAAAAAATGTATTAAAAAATGTTTAATTTGAATACTTTGTTTTATTATAATAATTTTGAAATCGACATAGAAACCAAAAAATAAATAAAAGAAAAGCAAAAAAAGAGAAAAACTGACAGCTTCAATAATTATGATTTTGATTAAAATCTTTTTGGAATAAAAAAAAAAAAAAAAAACAAAAGGCAATAGGAAGATGTCCACATAATTTTAAGACTCCCGGAGGTAAGTAAGATTAAATTTAGAAGATGCAGTAACAATTTTGCAATTATTTTTATTTTGATATCTAAATATTAGTTATATCATATCAATATACATACATAACTTAAAAACTGTCTTGGTCACAATTTTGGTGTTCCGATATTTTTTCAATAAAATAAGATAACGGTGGAAGTGGAACTTTCACAACAGTAGCTGCACATTGATCAGTTCAATAAACTTTTAATATTGGTTTAGCAAATACAGGTTGGATGTTCTGTACGATATAAGCACAATATATACATAGGTAAAAGATTTTGATATTTTAATTTAGATAAAAATTAAAAAAAAAATATATATATTTCATATCTTTTTAGCAAATTATTTTGATATAAAATTAGGTTATAGCTCTACATTTCGGGCAATAACAGAATCAGGATTTATCTTTAAAGCTAACTTGTTTTATTACATTGATCATCTGTGAGATTACATCGATTTAATATAAAATTAGGTTTTTAAAATTAAGATCAAGTTTGACTATATAAAGTCCAAAGATGTACATATACATTACAGATGAACATACATAAACCTGTATTTGAAAAAAAAATACAAAATATTTATTTTAAAATATGTTTTTTAATATTGACTTTATTGATTTTAAAATAATTCTTCTTGAATATTTATTTAAGCTCAAAAATTTTGTTTACTATTTTTATTAAAAAAATTGTTGAATTTTTTATAATTTATAAACATAATGTTTAATAAATAGTATAATATTTTAATAAGAAAAATTTTATTATTTTTTTCAATAACTCATTTACGAATTTAAATGTTTGGTTTTACTAATTTCGTGATAGGTCCGATTTCAGTAAAAAAAATATTTGAGTTTATAAATTTAGTTATAGAATACGAAATTTAATTTTTTCCGTGTACTATTATCATATCGGAAACAGATAAATACTTTGTATTATTATTATTTTTTACAAAACGATAATTTGAATTGTTTGTTGAAACAGTTTAATTTAAGTTTACTAACTAGCATCTTGGAAAAAATTCAAAATGGATTAGGAGTAGAGCAACAATAACCTTGATGTTCAAATAATAAAAATAACTATTTTTTAAATTTATTTGTTATCTGTAAAGAAGAAAAAGACATACATCAAGATTACTGCTTTTAGATTAATATACTTTTATGCATCAAAATCGATGAAACTGCAAAAACTACAATATTTTCACTCTTCGTTAAATCAAATCCACACAATAAAAGTTTTAAAATTGAAAAAGTATGTTAGAAATTTAAATTTTATAAAATTTCGATCAATAGAAATGGTAAATTAAATATTTTTAGAATTTAAAATAGTGCTTTCACTGAATAATTAGAAATTCCCGGGTTTTGTAACAGCTTTTTATGTTCATAGTGTGTAGTGGGTTAAATAAAAGGCTTAGCTCTTGCAGTTGAAATAAAAAGATTATATAAAAAGAAAATTACGTTAACCCTATCACTACCTATTGATCTTCATGAGAACTGAATGCACGCGCTTTCTAGCTAGTTCAGGAGATTTAGCCTGGAGTTTTGTTCCATCGAAGGACCATTAAAGTATACAATTTAAAAAACTTCACGTGCGGTTTTTAAAGCCCTTACTTACAAACATACTTTTCCAGTATCATTTTGTAGTTTAAAATAAGCAAAAGGTGTTAAAGCCTCTAAACTTTCCCGTCCATGTTTTTCAAATGGCCCTTGATGTTGTTAGAAAACCCTTAGAAAAATTTTACAACACCTCACACTTAGGAAGTTTTACTTATTAGAAAATCTAGACCATGATTATTTTTAAATAAATTTATTTAAAAAAAATTAACATTCTGAATTCATTATAATTATGAAATATAACTAAATTCTTAGAATAATGAATATCGTTCACAGTGGTTAATATTATTGTTTAATTAATAAAATTTAAAGCAAAAAATGTAAAAAAAAGACTTATAAAAAATAATAAATAGTAAGTATGTAGATATGTATAAATCTCAATAAACGTTAATTAGTATGTATGTTAATAACAAAGGCTTTATTCTTTATCATTCGTTATATACTAAGAGAGTAGAACCATATTTTTTTTTTTTTTTTTTTTTTTTGCAATAAAATCTCCGTTTTATGAATGAAATAGAAAAAGTATTTATTAATGGAATAAGAAAAAAATAAAAGTAAAGAAGAAAAAAAAACATTATATGATCGATATCCCACGTTGCAGAAGGCCTTCAGAAAAACATTGTGATGTAGGGATTCCGATAATTATTTTTCTTTACAGTAATGGGATTTTAAGGAGTTTTATAAGTTGGGTAATAGTTAATATAATAGGTACTTTTAAAGGTAATAACACTCAATATAATTTTGTATGTTAGATTATTGAAAATGTAAAATATTTTGTAGTGATTCTTTTAATAATTTGTTTATAAAATTGAAAACTGATTATTATTAGAACATAATATTCGAATTTTCACTTTTAATTTATAAAACTTATATAAGTATAATTTTAGCGAATTATAGTAGTACTTTAGTGCATTTAATACATAGATTCTTTTTTTTCCTTAGTGTAATTGTTAAATTTGAGAAATAAATGTGTAAGAAATGTGTAGGTTGTGAACTTAAGCAATATTTAATGGTTTAGTGTATATATAAAATTTATCTAAAAAAAATTATAGGTTAGGACTGTAACGATGTGACATATTTACAGGTGCTAACGAAATTGACGAGTAGTGTATTGACAATTTTATTATCCCTTTGGAAATCTTGTTAGTGTTTAAATCTGCGATTAGAGTTGGTTATATTTTAAGTGAGTCTCCAAAGTTTCCATTCCTCGACTAGCACCAATTGTGTTGTGATCTTTGGACGTACCACCGAGAAACTTGAGAAGACAAAATGACAGATATATGATGCGATGCAAAAAGGAATCTTAATTTGTTGAAATTATTTAATTAAATTGATATTAGTATTTAATATTTATTCTAATTAATTTACGTTTTTAATCTAATAGAGTATTTTTCTTTTTTATAATTTTTAAGAGAAATCTATTTCGCCAATTCACTTCTTTGTGAATAAATGAGAAATTTCCTTAACGAGTGATTATCTATCGAAAATTTTTAAAATTTTTAATTTACAATATATGTCAAATATTTATTCACTTATAATTACCTCTAATAAAGAATAACACTTGATTTAAAATTTGTCTGCAATTGAAATTATTTTAAATCTCATGAGTTCTAAGCACTATGTTTTTTTACTAATAAAGTCTTTTAATGCATATGCTCATCTCATTCAAACCTTATCGATCAGTATCATTAAATGAGAATTTTGATACAGATATTATGCATAAGTAAAGAATGGGAAATATAACCATATGAAAAAGCCGGTATTTTATTGGTTATGGGCGTTATATTAATGACATTTATTAGAGAAAATTTTATATGTAGAATTCTTTTGGATTATATACAAAGGTATGTGAAAAGAAAATAAAATCATAGCGAAATATGTAAAAATTACAAATATATTATGTAGATTTTAGTGAAACAAATATTTTGGGGCTATAAAATATGTGATGCAAATATATATACATATATATATATATATATATATATATATATATATATATATATATATATATATACATATATATATATATATATATTGGAGAGTATGAAAATCTTACAATACAGTTCCCGAGAACACAACAAAAATGTCGGGAATTACGAAACCCTAGCGTCAATGCGAATATTTCATAAATATTTTTTTTTTTATACAAAATGTACTTTAATGCAATTGACTTTTTTGTTGAATAAGCTATTTCAGATCTTTTATATTTTAGCTTATTTTTTAAGTTAAAAATTTACATTAAAATGAAGATCTCAAATTTTTGAGACGCACACATTTACTATGCACAATTTCGCTTTTGCTAAAGCCTATTCATACTTTTTCATATAGAAATCATTCATTTCTGTTATTTTTTTTTTTTTTTAATATGAATGAGTTTACATATTTTATTTTAAAAATATATTGGATTACTTTTTAAAAATTTATCAAAAGTAGTAAACATCCATGTACTAGACTAACTTATATTGCAAATTATAGCAAACAAAACAATTTAAAATGCGACGAAAAAACTTAAATTTAATTCATTCACAATTGTCAAAAAAAAAAACATTTATAAATTGCATTTGTATTTTTGAACAAAAACCATATTGCGAAGATGCTGATTGCATTAATCAAAAGGTAGACAACAGCCTTTTTTACACTGTTTAAATTACACGAATACGTCTGTAACTTGCAGTGATATGACTACATTCTATAGTTGTATAGACTTTTTGACACTTTATTCGAAACTTAAGTTATTTTTTAGATTTATTAACAGAAATCCAGCAATTCCCAAAAAAGCTTTTACAAATTTCCATAATTTATTAATAGATATTTTTAAATTACATTTTACAGCTATACACAGTCACCAAAATAATTCATTCAATTAAAAATTATTGAAATTTGCACTCTAGAAAAAAAATCCCAATTAAAAAATTTATTAATTCAATCAAGAAGATGATTAAACGAATTAAAAATTTAAATGAGAAAAAATTTTGCTTGAATTTTACTTCCACCACATTTTTCAGTTTATTTTTGCATGAATATATTAATAAAATTTTTATGTAAAATGCAACAACAGTGTTAGTTGAAAAATATATGGTAATAATTTTTCTGTATGCAGACTTTTTGACGCATAATTCGAAACTAGTTATTCAAAAAAATCCCATTTTGATAAATTCAAATGGGATTTTTCTTCATTTATTATATCTTCTCAACCGATATCGGGGAGCAAAAACTTATATTGCGAAAATAATAATAATAATAATAATAATAATAATAATAATAATAATAATAAACAAATTAGGCTACATAAAAAATATAACTAAATCCTAGTTCTTTTATCTTTCAAAAAATATATGTATGTTAGTTTTGAAAATTAAAAAAAAAACAGGAAAAAATTCTTTTATTTTAAAACTTAAAATTTAAATGCCTATAACTTTTGAAGCCGTAAATATTTTCCAATAATCTTGCTTTACACGATTTTGCTATTTGTTTTTAATAAAATAAAAAAAATTAAAATTTGGAGCCGCTGTAGCGAAAAAACTTCACCAAGGTATGTTTAAATCGTTTAATCATAATATCTCGTAAACTACAAGATATAAAATATGAATTCTTCCAAATCGGTTCAGATATAACGAATCGGGATCGCTTTAAAAAATGTTCATAACACGAAAAACTTAAACACGCCTACCCCTGTATTATCACGATGTGATATTCCATTGATGCTCCGAAACTGCATAATTGTTTCCATTTCATTTTTTGGATCGCACACTGTGAAGTGTGCATCCACTGTGGAAAAAATAAAATTTAGAGTTAGGTCTGGTATAAAGAAATCCCACATCTCAAAAAATGATATAAAATTGAGGTTAGAATTTGCAAGAGAATATACTAAGAAGTCGAAAGAGTTTTAGAATAATGAAATTTTTTCAACTTTGATACCAACACAACCTTTTTGGATTCAATAGGAATGTCCTAGCCTACCGAAAGCCAAATACGAAACTAGTAGAGCGAGATAAGATAGCTGCGATAAAGTACGGTGGTAATTTAGTATTTATAGATGGCAGAATGGACCGTCGTTATTATACATTGATACTAAAAGTGATTTGAATTAGCAAGTCCCGGTATTCTGGATTTCGTAATTTTAAATCCCGAAATATCGATATTTATCGGATTGAAACACATTTTAAGTATAAGTAAAACTTAAATTTTTTATGCATATTTCAAATAAAGAATTTCACTCATGTTGAAAAATGCAAAATATTTACATTGGCGATTTTCGCTGCGAAAAATAGCTAAAAATTTAAGTTGTAGAGAAACAAGCATGATAAAAAAAAAGCTGCATATTGTTGCAAAGCTAGAAATTTCAGATGATATTTTTTTAATTTATTTGTTGTTTTTTTCAATAATTTTTTAAAAATTTGTATACAAAATTTCAAATATATAAAAGTAAAAAACTTCGAAGAAAATTTAATAAAAAATGACATAAAAAATGCTGTGATAATCGCCAAAAGACTGTTTCTTATTTATGTTATCGAATTTTGAAATATTTTGAAAATTTCTTGTAAATCTTCTATTTTGCCTTAAGTTAGTTTTTGGAAATATTGGATTTTGTAATGCCGAAAAATACCACGATTTTCGGGACCGGGATTATATAGATAATTTATATAGATAACTTAAAAAAAATTTACATCAAAGTACTGAGAAATTAAGAATTACCGAGTGATGTGCGTTTGTTTTCTCTATAACTGCACAAAGATAATAAAGCCCATCATAATTATTACAACCCAATAGAAAAAAGAACTGAAAAATATTGTATTTAACATTGTGTTGTTATTGGAAGAGAATACTTAGTGATGAAAAAAGCTGTAGAAGTATTGTTATTAACCCATATTTAAAAATGGTAAAATTATAATATTCTTAGAAAATATTAGCCCTTTTTCCAGCTAAAAATTAAATCATTCTCACTTTTTTAAAAGTAATTATTAATAACTTCCAAAAAAGTGCAAAATATCCATTTAGTTCTACTTTGGAAGTGGTGAAAATGTTAGGTTTTTTTTTTTGCTGGGAAGGTAAATTTCTTATAAATCATAAATTAATGAAAAGTACTAAGTAAGTTAATAAAATTAGTTAAATTATATTTGATTTGGAAAATGAGACGCCGCATGCGAAAATTTTTGTTAAATATAATTAATCTCGATTGTTTGTTCGAAAATGCTTAAACGGATGATCCTTTAAAAATAAAATTATCAAAAGCATATAAGAAATTATTTTTTCTTTGTTGATATGTTAAAATTGTAGTCTTTTTAAGGTAATACAAAAAATCAAAAAAAAAGAGGCTAAGAAAAAGATAGCAGTTAAAACGAAAATTTTGGGGCTAAAAGTAAAATAAAAAGTCTAGATTTAGCCTTAAAACACTGACAACACTGGCAAGCAGTTAAGTTGACAATAACAATATTATAATGATTATTGGTGTTGTTGTTTTTTGTATGTATGCAGTCAGTTTGTGTTTGTATATACATACAAAAGTTATAAATATTTGTATCAGGGATGTCAAAATTGGCACAATTCGAAACTAAAAAGTTCAATGGTACATGAATTTGGTATAATTCTCTCAATCAATCAATTCTCAATTCTCTAATCTCAATTTTTTATAAAGTTGTTACAGAAAATAATCTTATTTAGAACCAAGTTTCGACTTTAATTTCAAAAATATTTAAAAAATCTCAAATTAGTTAAGACAATGCATTATGATTATCAGGGTTTCATAGAATCTTTAATATTCGGAGACATATTATCATCAACAATTTGTATTACTAATATTAATTGTTTACCAAAAACTATCAAGAGGTTAAGAAGGATATTTATGATAGGATTAAAGAAGAAATAAAAAGCAGTATTTGGTAGGAATTATAAATTGTTATCAAAATTTGTATATATAACATTATAATTCATCAAAATATTAAAGCTTCAATTACACTAGCTGTGTTTTGTTGCTCCCATTGAGTTTTATTACTCGAAAAAAAAAAGAAAAAAAAACGACATTAACCCGATTTATTTGTAAACTTACTACTAAATTTACACGTTTTTATTTATAAAATTTAAAAAAAAAGTTGACAAATTTTTTTATTTGAATTTAATTTTATTTTTATATTTTTCAGTTCTTGTCATTCTTATATTCATAATTGTATTTTTAATCATAAATTGGAAACACTTTTATCGACGTTAAATTTAACATGTATAATTCTACACGTTAACTCGTAATGTATATAAATTTAAATTTTTTATGAAATTGCCAACAAAACACAGCTGCTATTTTCTTTATGTCGATGAAAGTATATGAAAGTATTAAGTTTATTTCGGGAGTTCTACGGTATTTCTTAACTTTAAGTGATAATTTTTATAATAATTTTCTGTTTTGGTACAATTGTGGCAAAGAAGTACAATTTTGTACTAAAAAGTTTTGTTCAGTACAATTTAAAAATTTCAATTGACATCCCTGCTATGAATCCAAGTGCTTTTAATACCTTGAAAAGTAAGGAGAAAACCGATGCAAATAGTCATCCTATTCTGATACCATAGTGAGAAAACTGATCGGAAGTAAGCCGTGAGTGATTTAAAAAGATTAAAAAGATTAAAAATCAAGACGTGTGTCAAATACAAAAAAAAAAAAAAAATTATGATTACATAATTTTTTGGGAGTAGATCAAACAATAATTTAAAGGTTTTAAAAGAACTGGTATTCAAATTTAAAAAATATTGATTTTTTATTTAATTGCCCAACAGTGCTGATACGGGTATCAAATTCCAGTATTTTTAATTTTCCGTGGTCTTATAATGTCAATTATGTAATACAAATATTTCATCATTAAATATCATTGAGGTTTCCTAACAAATTATATTAATTTTAAAAAGTATTTATAAATAGTTTCTACGATTAATGAAAAGTAATTATAAATAATCGATTTATTGAGTCCATAAAATTAGTTGTTATTTTTGATTTGGATAACGAAGCGCCGCAGGCGAAGATTTTTGGTAAATATAAATAATATAGATTTTTTTGTGCCAATAAATACAAAAAATGCTTAAATGGATGATACTGTAAAAATGAAAGAATTTTTTTCTTCGCTGTTTAAATACTAATATTTTAGCCCTTTTAAGGCAATTTTAAAATTCAAAAAAGCCTAGAAGCTAAAACGAAAATTTTGAAGCTAAAGGCAAACTAAAAAGGCTAGATTTAGCTTAAAACAATGCTAAACTGGCAATACCATCATTGATTTTAAAATGTTTGTGTTTTTGCCCATATGCCAGATTTCGAATTAAATTTGGCCTAAATAAGTTTTATATAAGTACATAAACCACGGTATGAAGTTCAACAAGCTTCTTATATGATCATAGTTTTTATTTACGCGCGTACATGCTGGTGTAGAGTGTTAGATGGTCGCGCTTGACCGACCACAATTTTTAACAACTTTTTTTATAACTCTGCAACAACACTTATAAATTATCAGTATTGCCAGTTTAGCCTAAGGCTAAATTTAGCCTTTTTAAGGCTAGATCTAGCCTTTGCTTTTAGCCTCAAAATGTTCGTTTTAGCTTCTAGCTTTTTTTGATTTTTAAAATTCAGAAGACTAAAATGGTTAAATTTCAACCACGAATAAATTAACTTTTTATTCAATATTACTAATTTTATTTTTAAATAATCATCCATTTAAGCATTTCTGTTTATTTATTCGCACAAAAACGAGATTTTTTTATATTTAACTCAAATCTTCATTCACCAAATCAAAAATAACAACTAATTTCATAGTTTTAATTTATCCATTATTACATTATACTTCATTAACTGAATAAGCTATTTATGAACATATTAAAAAAAATAATAAAAGCGAAAAATCACCCAAAAATTTAAAAATATTTAATAAAAAAGGAATTACAGTTAAAAAAAATTGAAAAAAAAATCACTTCAAAGCATTAGATCGTTTTACATATGAAATATAACTCATAATTGTATGGGAATTTTTGGACGATCTTTTATTGTATCATTTTGCCGGTGGTTTTTCTATGTTCAATTTAAAAACTAAGTACAAGATAAAAAAAAAATATATCAAAAACTAATAAGAATAAGGTTTTTAAATTAAAAAATATATATATATATATTTTTCTCCGACCTTATTATTATTATTATTATCATTATTATTATTATTATTATTATTATTATTATTATTATTATTCAACAGTCTTTTCTGACCTTTTTTAGAGTTCAATATAGCCTCCTTTTTTTCTTACCTCCTGGCAGCACTGTGAAATATATATGTGATAAAATAATATTTTGTCTAGACTTTTTAAAATGTATAAGTAGGTCGCTTGTTCCCATTTACTAGCAAACAAATAAATAAAACAATTTTAAATGTCGTTTATACCAAACGAAAACTATTAGCTTTCTGTTTTTGATTGAAAAACTACATAAATTTCTTTAGTTTTTCAATACAAATTAAAAACCATTTTAAACTTGTTTTTATAAAAAAAAACAAATAAAAACTACTTAAATAAATATTTATAAAACATCCTGTTCAACTGATTTCACAACATAAAGCTTTACAATAATTAAAAAAATAGAAAATATTGTTATTTTTGACACAATTTATTTGTTTTATACATTTTTTTACATAAACTGTGTGTAAAAAAAAAAAAAAAAAATTGCAAGAATTATATACCTCAACTGAAACTTCACAAGCAAGAAATCAGGTATGTAAACGAATTTGTTTTTAAAATTTAATTTGGCAGTTGGTTTTATTTTGGTGTAATTAAATTTTTTTGGTTTACAACGTACATATTTTAAATAAATTAAACGAAACTGGTTACTATAAATTTCTATGTACATGTGTAAAAAAAATCTTCCAGTTACAATATAATATATCATATTTTAATTAAACCTTATCTCATCATGTCATGAACTAAGATTTTTGAAAATATTTACATTACTGTTTTATTTAATAAACAATTTTATTATTGTAATAATTTACATTTCGTCATAAAAAAAAGATAAATAAATAACTTTCTATTGGCAAAAAGTATTCAAATTAATTTCAATCGTATTGCCATACAATTTCCTTGTTTAGTTTTAATCATAATGTAATTTTAAAGTGGCCGTACATCTAAAACCCGTACAAGTAAAAGCGCGGCACATAATGACAAAATGTTATGAAAATTAAATGAGTAATTGAAGAAGAAGAGTAAATGAACGCGGTAAAAAATATTATATATGAATATACAAGCAATTTGACTGTCTCGAGCGGTACGAACATGAAAAAATTGTAAATCCACTGGACATGAGATAAACTAACTATTACTATATTTATACACATCTCTTACTCGCAGTTAAAAATACTGCGAAAAGAAAATTTTGCCGTATAAACGGTGAGTTAATATTTTATTTTCAAGTTAGTAACTCGCAAAAACTAAGCGTGATTAGTGAAACTAATTTCAAATAAAGCATACGACGAAAAATAAGGAAGTATATTTGTGTATAAACAGTGAGTTATTTATTTGCAAGTTATTTTTATTTTCAATAATCGTGCGTATAAACGCAATATACCTACCAAATTATTTTATTTGGTTTGGTAGTTTTAGTTTTATAGAACCATTGTTAATTAGCATTCTTCTACTAAATTTATCTTCAATTCTAATCAATCAGCCATAATTTATGTTTTATTTGCTATTGTTTTGTGCAAAATAAAAAAAAAATGTAAAATGGAAATAAGAGAGATATCTTTCTTTGTGTTCCGTGAATTTTTAATATTATCTTTATGATTTTATTTGTTTGTTTTATGGTCCGAGGTGGTTTTGTATATTTTTTGGGATTGATTTGAAACATTAGCTGTAAGTTAGTCGGTCGGTGAACATTCATTTCTTGTGTTTAAAAGAAAACATTATGTGATAAAATTAATTAATACAATAAGTGTATAAATTAAATAAATATCTTAGAGTTTCATTTAATACTCCTTAAAATGCAATCATTTAAATCGGAAGAGTTGCCGGTAAATCCGCGCCAAAATTCAAATCCACTGTCGTCGTTAATGTTTTGGTGAGTCTTTGTTTTTTCCTTGTTAAATCGATTACTTAAAAATTTATTTTGATAAAACTCTCGCAAATAAGTTATTTTATTTATAGTAGTTTCATGGACCCTATTTTAGTACTAAAAATACGAACTTTTTATATCTATTTCTATTGAAAAACAAAAATCTGTAATTAAAAAATAATAAAAATCCATCAGAATTTATTTTTTTATTTTCATCATTATATTTATTTATTTATTTATTTTTTTTTTCGATCGCAACTAAAAGTAGAAAAATCGTTTGAGATATTTATTACAAAAGTTAAAAATTATTTTCAACTTTTTCGTCAGAGGGAAAAATCTAAAAAACAATAATTTCACTGAAGAACAAAATTATTTAAAATGTATTCACACGATATATACAAAATTCAAGCATTTAAAATTGAAGTACATTTTTTTGAAGTATATCGACATTTATTTTAAAATATATTTATTTTTTCCCCGTGATGGATATTTGTATTTAAAAATAAGAATGCCTTAAATATTTTTTTTTTTTAATAATTGAAAAAAAGTTTAATCAATAAAGTAATTTATATGAAATGAAAAGTAAAACAATTTCGGATGCCTGGTAATTTTAGTTATTTTGAAATAAAGAAAAAATTATTACTTTGTGGTTTTAAGTTAACACAATTGTTTCATTTTACATTTCATTTAAAAATTTGAATTAATATATCTCAGCAAAAATAAAATAAAATAAAAGAAATTGTAAACATAAAACTCAAGTAAGATTTTTTTTCGTTTAAATTTTTAATTCTTTCAATAATCTACCTGATTGATTTAGTAATATTTTTATTTTATTTAATTGGAAAATATTTTCAGTTTTTAATTTTTTACAGTTATTAGTATAGCAATTTATGTAATCATTTTATTGAGAGGTGTAGATTTGAACAAGTTTTAACTGAATGAATTTGTTTGGTGATTGATGACTTTATAAATATTTTTTACTCAATTAATTTAAGTACTTAGTTTCTAATATGAAGCCAAATTAATTCTGTAGAAAATTTTAGCAATTATATTATTGACATTCAAATAGATTGATATGATTGTTGAGTTAAATATTGTTTATTATTCTTACCCTGCCTCAATATTAATTGTATTGAAATTTTATTTTATTTTAGTTATACAATGCCAACATTTTTAAAAGGCCGCAAAAGAGTGCTAAATGAAGATGACCTTTACCGTGCTTTGAATGAACATAAATCAGGTATAAAAATGTAAAAAATAATTTTTTAAAGAAAACTTTTAATTTATGAAAAAGTTTTATTTTTATTTTTTATAAATATGAAACTCAAATATCAATTTTAGAAATGTAAATTTTTTTAAACAATTTCCAATATTTAATATCTGAAAGCAAAAATATTTGTGAAAATTAAAAAAAAATTATTTTGTTATTATTATTATTATTATTATTATTTTATATTATTATAACTATTATATTTTTTTGATAAAAATTGGTACTTTTTACCATTTTTATACCCTTCACAGCAGTTGTAAAGGGTATATGTCATAACGTTTGTAGTTTCATGAATTATTGTCGGAGAGAAAAAATTTTATGGTTTCCAATCGGACATTTTTTAAGAGTTTTTGTGTTAGAAAAATTAACTATGTAGATCCAATATTAACCGAGTTATAGGCCAAAACGCGTTACAAGACTTTTTGAAGCTATGGACCTCATTCTTGCACAAATCTATAATAAATATTTTTCACGAATTTCGGTTTTTTAAATCAGTTCAATCGATCCATAAATTTTCCAGCATACTCTTTTTTTTTCTTTTGTTTAATTTAATATTGTCTTACATTTATAAAATATTTGCTTTGCACCGAAATGATTATATCTTCTTTAAATATGTGCAAACATTTGTAAAAATCCAAAGTATTAAATTTGTTATCTACTACCTTCACTATCTTATTTAATGCGATAACTAATATTTACCTAATCAGTCTATTCGAAATTTGATATGAAAATTACTTTTAAAACTTTTTAAGACTTTCAATGTAATAGTCCTTTAGATAAGAAAATTTGTATTTTCTTTGTATGGGGGCTACCTCTCTCCCAAAACCTATTGGTCCTATTTTCCTTTCGTCAGTGCAATATGATAGAATAAAGGTTTCCACGAAATTAGATATGCCATAATGAATATTTGCTTTATATGGGGTACTACAGCCCCTGCTTCGATCTATTTGCAGCTAATAGGTTCATCCGTTTGAGAGTTTCAAAAAAAGTGCGAGCAATATATGGGCGAGGAATCCGTTGAAATCCCATCGTAACCTATAATATTCAATAATGTAAAAATTATCTGTGCGTCAAATTTAATATAAATAGCTGTATTAATAACGTATAAAATTGAAAAATAGATGTTTTTAACAACCTATAAACACATTCTGCACTGGATGACCTAAAACTATCTATGTGTCAAATTTTGGAAAATCCATTTAGCCGTTTAGACGTAACTGATACACAAACAAATAAACAAACAAATTTACACCTCATTTTCATAATATATATAACGATATAAAGATTTATAAAATCTTGATTCTATTTCAACTAGATATGAAAATGCAAATTATTTAAAGTTTTTAGTGTTCATATATAGATATAGTATAGTTAAATATATTTGTAATTACATTCAATATTACGTATTTTATTTTCATATAATTCATATTAACACCGGTGAAGGATATATAAGATTCGAATATAACACTATAATTTTTTTTGTGCATCGTCCTGAAAAGTTTTGTCTGTTTTGAAATTTTTTAAATATTTGTGCTTTTTAAAAATTAACCCAATTTAAGTATTTTGGAAATGAATCTGTATTTTGCGCTTTTTTTATAAATTGTAGCAAAGGAGTAGGAATATGTATTTTGAAAGCCAATCGCTTAGACTTTCAAGAGTAGGAGTTATGGGTTCTCAGGATTTCAGGTCTTTTATAAAGTTATTTAAGTATTCTTATATTTCTTGAAGCCCTAATTAAGATATTTATTATACTCTTAATTAGTTATTGGCATCTGAAAATCAAAATATTCACATTTCTTTTACCAAATAAACATTTTCTATTGAAACATATAAAGTTTTAATACCTTTCTGAAATATATACTTTCGTTTAAAAACTATATAACTATATAAAAAGCATAAAGCCTTCCGAATTTGAGATGTTTTCTATGCAAATTTTATATTTGGAACATATAGTATATGTTCTAGCATACCATAGTCGGTATTAACAAACGAAAAACACTTTTAGAAACCCTAAAGTGTTTTTAACTTGTTTAAAGTTTTTTCACCATCTCTTTCCTATCAAAACAAATAAAATGTAAATGATAAATTTTTAAAAATTTCGAAACTCCTTGAAACCTACATTATGTGCCTTATATTTCTAAAGTTTGTTTTAAAGCAGAAAAACTGTTAATGGACTTTGGTATGTATTACAAAATAACCAAGAAATACAAAATTTTGTGTCATTCACCTAAAATCTCAAGGAAAAGATTGGATTGATACTTTCGAAAATTTTTTAATTCATTTTAGATTTGCATTTACAATTTAAATGCTGGATACAAGACTTAGAAAATTTATGTGATGTATAATACAAAAAAAGAAAAAAAAAATACTATAATAAATTGTTAAGTACTGTTTTCGTCAATACAATATTTTTTTTTTTAAGAAAAGGCCCCAACAACCGATTTTATAAATAAAATAAATAGTTTTATTGCTTAAAATTGTTTATACTCAACAATTTTCTTTTACAATAAGTTTGTTATATTGATTAAAAAATTGTTTAGGAATCAGTATTTAAATTCTAGCATTAAGTTTAAAATATTAAATAATTAGTTTGCTGATAACTAACAGTTATATCTTCACAATTTAGTCATATTGATCAATTATATTATTATAAGTTAATCAGTTTTTCTATTTTTTTTTTTTTTTTTTTTAATTAACAAATAATATTTTAATGTAACAGAGGTAAAAAAGCAAATATAAGCCGGTTATATTTTATAGTTATTATCAGGGAAGTTCATACATTTAAAAAGTGTGTTTTAGGCGCTTAAAAAATACATTCAACAGCTCTTCAACAACTTAATTCCTCCGGTGTTTGGGTTTTCCCCTTCTACGTCTTCCTTAGAGATCGCATTTGAATAATTTTCTCGCCGTAGCAACCGTTGCACTTTTATGCCCTTAACTATGTTGATATCTTCGTACAACTCATATAGCTCATGATTCATTCACATATTGACGCAGTGTTGTTGTTTCTTTGTTCCTTGATACCAAAATGTACTTAAAATTTTAAAGTAGGTAATAAAACAAATAAAATATATTCACCTATTATTTGACTTTTATTAAAAAAAACGAAACAAAAAATTTTAAGTTAAATGTGTGAAATGAAAACTGAAAAATATTGACAAATTTAAACTTCATTATTATAAAATCAAAAAGAAATCTGTGAATATTGAATATGAAGAATTTTAAAGAACGTTATATATTTGAAATGTTAAAAGATTTTAAAATATATAATATTTTCCAAATATTTTGTTCAATTTAAATTTTTTTTATAAATTTTAAGACTTAAAAAATTTATATTCATTTGTCAAAATTTTTACTAGTCCTATGAGCTAGTAAAATTTTATTCACCTCATATTCATTTGTCAAAATTTTTACTAGTCCTATGAGCTAGTAAAATTTTATTCACCTCATAACTATCAAAAATTTACTAATGAGCATACTTTTCTACTATTTCACACAGGATCTAAGACAGCTTTTATACATCGAAAAATATCCTTCGATATCAACAGATGTGATGGATGCATTTTTAAATGATGTGGAGAGATTTTGTTATTTTTTCCTTTGAATTTAAAATTTTAGCAACTGTATTGGCACTTCTTTCAATGTCTGTGATCTTAATAATAGATCGATTTTTCTAAAATGATATTAAGGGTAGCTCTATACAGCTTATTGTGCTCTCAGACAGAATAATCTTCTTTAAAAAGAATTAATCAATTCTCGATATTTTATAAAAAAACATTTCATAGCTATGTTTTAGGTCATCCAAGAGCTGATATACCATATACTTTTTTCAGTGATATTGTTTTGTCGAATATTTTAGAACAATACTTCTCCGAAACGCATCTTAATACGAGATAAATAAAGAACCTTTTATAATAATCAACGTCCTTCTGTGATTGTAACTCTAGGAGAAATGGCTTACCTCATATTACTTTGTCCATGGTATTTCTAATATTTCAAAACATTTTTTAGCTCTTCTGAAAATTTTGTAGACTTAAATCGTTTTATCAAAAGTACACAGTTTTATATTTTTTTTTTCTACATAAAAAATAATTTTAGATTGAAATATTGCACTAAATATGATACAAAAATATGCATTTATGGCATAATATGAGAAAACATGCATTTTCAATAAAATATACATAAATTCTCTAATTCGCAAAGATATTTCGTTTATTCTGTTCTAGTTCCTTGGTAATTATGTATTAAAAAAATAATAATAAGAGTACCTCAACTCTTGCAATTAACTTTGAATTGTTGATATTACATATACTTGACACGATTAAGTTGAAATATAATTAAATAAAAATTATAATAAAATAAGAAAAATATTAATACATATTTATAAATATAGCAACAAATGTGAACAAAATTAAACTAGTTCAAATAAATAAACGTATGATAGACATTAATATTAAACAAAAAAAAAATATAAAACGCCTTTTGCTGAAAATGAAGTAAAAACTTAAAAACATTGTACAATGCGTACGCATGTAGGTAGCAGAGAAAACACCTAGAAGTCCAACTCTTTTAATTCGCTCAGCAAAAAAAAAATATTTTGTATATAATTATATATATATTAAATTAAATATTATGCATGTTAATTATAATTATTATATTATATATTAATTATAATTAGTTCTGTAGAAAATTGTACTAATACATACAAAGAGTTCGATTTTTTTGACAGCTGAGTTAGGTTTTTGAGAGCAAGTTGGACTTCTAGTTGTTTTCCATCAATAGTTGCAAGGTAAATAATATTAAATAAATAAATAATTTTCAAGGTGTAAAGTAAGTTTCACACCTTTTTCTTGCTTTTTTAATATTCTTTTTTTTCTTGAAGCACACAAAATAAATGACAAAAAGCACTTCGTACCATCTATGAGAATACTTTGAGTGGAAAGGAATTTATTTGTCTTGAATTTTATGGAAGTTTGGTCATATTTAAAATATGTATGACCATTCAATACAGCAATTTTCTGCCGTTTGGTATACTATTGATACTATTGGTATACTATTGATTTACTTTACAATTCCCTAAGTTATTGAAGGCCTTCATTTTAACATAATAACAGACGGATCAAAAGTACATACAAATATCAAGAATAAAATATAACTTATTACAAAAATTAAAAACGCTGTTATAAATTTAAATATTATTCTTTATTACGACGCATCTCACAATGTCATTAACTCATGTTAATATTTATATTTATATAGCGAGAGGCCAAAAATGAAGGAAGTTGTCATACATTAATAAAATTTAGTACACTTTAATATAATGCTTGAATTTAAAAAAAAAAAAAAAAAATTTGGTAAAAATCATGGCAAGGATACCCATATATCCTGAAGGTGAAAAATTGAATAAAATTAGCAAAATCTGTAGGAATTTGATGAAATTTTATGTATATATATATATCTTATGTGAGTAAATCTGTTCTAAATTTTGATGAATTCTAACTCGAAATTGTCCTTGAAGAAACTATTAAACTAAATAGTAAAATAGTATATATTTATTAGATTTACTTTTAGTGATAAAATTTAATGCAAGCACCCAGCAATCTCCAAGATATCAGATTAAATTTGAAGAAAAGTGAATATAAGTACATAAATGCAGAATATAAACATATATATAAACCAAAACTTTACTATTTGCTGAGCTAGAATAGGACAAGGTCGAAATTTATCCTTTCCCAAAGGAATTTTAATATGACCTGTAAATGGAAGAAAAGTCCTTTAATTGTTTTCTTTTAAATACTTTTTTATATAAAATAAAAAAATAAAAATTAAACCTAATATATATTTTGGAGAAAAATCTTAATTTTTATTAATTATGTATTATATTTTTTATTATTAGTATTTCTGCAGTTAAACAAATATATTAAATATCATTTGGATTATACACTTTTAAAATATGTTTGCAAATGTATGGCGCTAGGTGAAATAATGGACCGAACACTACCAACAGGCTTCGACCAGTGATTAAGAATTTTCTATGTCAGAGGCACCCTAATTTGAGCTTCCCTAGCTCTGCCCCTGAGATCTGTATAGGATCCTCCTTCCAAACTTGATATTATACTCTTTCTATATCCATGTGAAATTGTATGTAAATCTAACCAGCCTATCTAACAAGTTACAGATTTATTTCCCAAAATGTTTGACTATGCCCTACCATGTTTGATAAAATAATATAGAAAAAAGTCTGCAGTTAAGATGTTTTTTTAACAAAAATTTTAATTTCTAAAATCGGGATATATATTGGCACGATTATCGTTAAAAAATAATATTAAAAAAGGCAATACATACTATTTTTAAAATTTATTATTTTATTTTATTTATTTTATTTAAAAGTTATTTTATAAAAAACATTTCAATTAAGAATAATCAAAAGGAATTTCCTTTTGTATTGAATTATTGGAAAAAGTTCAAAAGATTTATAAAATTGAAAATTGTTAGTAAAGCGGTATAATTCTATAGAAATTGTTATTTTAAGATTATATAAATATTATTACATCCTTTTTTATGAAATCTATAATTTAATTTACCGTTATTTTGAATTTAATCAGTTGGGAAAGTTCTTAATATATAATGAGTTCAAACTTTATTGGACAATTAAAAAAAAAACCAAAAAACTCTTTTTTATATTTTAAGGGATTAATTTTACAAGTGTCTAGATTTCATAAAAGGTAATTTCCCTTCCTCTTTCTTTCGCCTTTAATTTTTTTATACCCTACACCACCATAGACGGTTTGGGTATTATTCGTTTGTGCTGATTTTTGTAACGCATAGAAAAATTACGAAATGAAATTTAGCACATGGGACTTTTATGATACTTGGACTAAGCTTGTTGGTAGTGTTCGGTTGTTTGAAAGATTTTCATATCATCTTAAAGCTCCTGATAAAAGCTTCAAAAAATTGCTTACATATACTAATTATCCCTTATAGTTTTATTTGCATTCAAATTTTTAACTGTATCAATTTTACAAGATCTTGGTGCAGTTTTTTCATATATAGTCCAAAATTTCCGACCGATTTTATTATATTTTTTGCAATTAGTTAAAGAACAAAATTATTAAAATTATCTAATTATTAAAGGAAATTTGAAGTCAATGTCTTTATTGTGTCCAATGATTTTATACTTTTCTGGAAGGTATTTTCATGAGGATAATTTCAAGATTAAAAACAATTCCAACTACAAATTAGAGCTACGTAAAAATTCTATCGAATTTGATCTATTATGTATCGAAATTTTGAATTTAGCCCGTACGTTTTAAAATCCCACAGCATGAATCTATGGACAGAATGCAGTTTCAGAAACTCTTATGAGTTCTAAAGAGTTTG
Source organism: Protocalliphora azurea (assembly GCA_932274085.1). Lineage (NCBI taxonomy): Eukaryota > Metazoa > Arthropoda > Insecta > Diptera > Calliphoridae > Protocalliphora > Protocalliphora azurea. The sequence goes on from OW026521.1 coordinate 118,128,565, forward strand.
CCAATGGTATTTTAAGACCTGCAACAAATGTGGAATAGGCAAAACTGGAAAAATCCTATTTTTGGAATTTTTCCGAATTTTTGGAAATTTCGGGATTCGTTTTACCAAAATCTAATTTTTTGTATACTTTATTATTTTAAATTATTAAGTCAAAAAGTACCGAAAATTTCATTGACAACTTAAATAAAAAATAAATTTTACCAATATTAACTATGGTTATGTAAAATCTTAAATCAGATTGGCTGTGATGAACCGCGAATTGTAAAAATATTGAAATATAAATTTTATAACATTAACCAATAACTTATACCCAGTCTATGTTCCCATATAGACGTTTTTTGAAAAGGAGTCGTTTCTTAAAAAACATAAACAAATTGATTTATTTTTTCATATATTTCAAAGCCAAAACAATCTCGATTCGAGTTGTTTAATTATTTAACATACAAAAAATATTATAAATTTCCTTAGAGAGAAGAAATTTTTAGTATTTTTAGTACAAAGAAATTTGTTGAAAAAGAATTTGTAAAAATGTCAAACATTAAAAAAAAAAAAAAATTATGAAATTTATATTTGTTCATAAATTTTATATTTTTAAAATTGTATTTTTTATTTTTTTTATTTAAAAAGTGTTTCTGTGAGAAACTTTTATTTAAATAAAAAATTTGTGAAAAAAATTGGATATTTTGTGGCATATAAAAATATTGAGTTTACTTTTGGATATATTTTATATACGGACGCGTCTTTAAAACACATTTTAAATGATACAACATTTTGTATGCATTGCTTTGGAAGAAAATAAAACTATTTTCAAAAAACTAAAAAAAATATCTTTTTTAAAAGAATTTTTAAGAACGGTCATTAGTTAACCTGAAATATTTTGGAAAGATTATAAAGTATCAAGGTTAATTTTCTGGGGGGGGGGGGGGGGGGTGGTAACAGAAACACTTTCGCCTTAATGTACATACTTTTTAAATTAAAAAATATATATTTTTTTCATTTCCTTTATTATTTTTATGCTGTTTATTTTAATCATAATACTTTTTTCCGTTTTCTATTGTGACATTAAATATATTGTGGAATTTAATTTTTTATTATTTTTTTTTTAAGTCTTTTTATTTCTTAGACAGAACTACTTTGATTATAACTATTTTTTATTGCAATTTAACCCATTATGTTGGCAGTCATAAATAAGAAATCACATTAACATTTTATGATACAATGTCTTTAAATTGATAAGAATAATGCTTATCTTATATAAAACCCATAACAACACTAATTGTTAACATAAATAAACATTTTTTGTTTACTGTTTTTATACCCTCCACCACAGGTATAAAGGGTATATATAAATTTGTCATTCCATTTGTAATTTCCACAATTTTCATCTGAGAACAAAAAAGAAGCGATATCGAATTAACGATGTTCGTCCGTTTGTCGTTCTTGTATCCAGGCGCCGATCTAGCCAAAGCATTTAATTTTTTTAATTTTTTTGTTTTATTTTAGAAAAAATAGCAATTTTAATTACTAAAACTTTATGTTGATATAGCTAATATAAAACTTTTGCAGAATAGATTTTTAATCAAATTATTGAGCATTGAAATTTGTATATTTCTGCCGCTCAAAAAAGCTCAATATTTTATATCAATTTTCCATTTTTTGAAAAAAAAAATAAAATAAATAAATAAAATAGAATAAAATAAAATAATGATTAAAAAAATAATTCTGGGAATATTCAATAGATTTTAATGGTTTAAATTGCGTTATTATTTTACTGTTATTCTCTTCAAAATTTTAAATTAAATTAAAATTCATCATATATTTAATTTCCAAAATTACTGTCAAATAAAGGGAATTTATCTGATTTGCGTTTGAAATTTGTGAAATTCATAGAATTTTTTTTTAAATAAAATAAGTCACTTTCATTGATTTAAGTCAAATATTTAAACATAATTTCCGAAACATATATTTCATATATATATATATATATTGAATAAAATTATTTAAATATTTCACTATGCAGACGAAAAGTCTTATGTGTTTTTCAATATGTGATAATACAATTTATATTTTGTATGAAAGCCATACAAAATTATTTACATGAGTATTAATCCTTTGGATTAATTCGTAAATAATACAGATATTTTAAATTATATTAAAACTGAAAATGGATGATCAATAGGTAAATAATTCGGAAAATTACTTTTGAAGTTCTAGAGCAATGTCTGAATTTTTCTTGGAAATATTTTTAGTTTTTAATGCTTTTAGCCACATAATAGGGACAGAAAAATGTTTTTTAAATGACGAATTTTTGTAATATAACGAAACATATCCAAGTAATTTTATGAGCATGTCAAATGAACATTTTATAAAATCTGTAATTTCTAATCGACTATTTCAATTTACATAAAAATGTATACAATCGTAGCAAATAATTTTCGCATTTTATATGGGATGACGCTTTAGTGACTTAAAACATTCCAAAAATTATTATTTCTCAAATTTTAAATTCAGAATGTACACAAGCCTTAATGATAGAAAATCATTGAAATCGAATGAGAAAAAGGATATTAGCAAGCATGTGTGATTTTTTTTTAATCGGACTAGCCGACCACAATTTTCAAACTTATTTAAAATAAAATATAAAGTATATTCAAAACGTTTTTATTTTATAAAAAATGTTTTTTTTTTTCATGAAGCTGAAGTTTTTACGTAATAATAAAATTAGTTAGAGTAATTTAAATATATTTAAGTGATAAAGTGATAAAAGTATCAGTTATATATATATATTTCCTAAAAATTATTACAGCTATTCTTCCTTTTTTCTATTTCCGATAAAATCTTATTTTTTATTTTTATTATTTTTCTTTTACAATATAATTTATATTTCCCCTTTCCATTTGTAAATTTGTTCTATATTTTTTAATTTTATTTAATTGAAAATTAATTTTGGGGGGGGGGGTGAATTTCCATCCAACCCCTGCCTTGGTTCCACCCCTGTATGAATCAAAAAACATTGGTAATTATTTCGAGAATTTTGCTATTAAAATTTAGTAACATCGGTTCATAAATGGCGGAGATATGTCCAAAAGAATTGTGGTCTTTATGGGTACTGAAAAACAACGACAAACTAAAGCATATTTGTTTTTTTTCAACTTTTTAAAGCACCTATATAAACTAGGGATTTCGTTCGTTCACTGAAAATTCGGAAATTTTTTTCAGATTTCTCTTGTTGAAAAAATGAACGTAGTCAGTCCAGTATTAACCGATATATAGGCCACAACGTGTTATTAGACTTTTTGAAGCTATTGATCTTGCATAGATCCATCACAAATATTTTTCTGGAATTTCGAATTTTTAAATCAATCAAATTTTCACTTTATCCTTTTTTTTAATTATTTTTAATTATTGTATTGTATTGTTGTTTTTTCATTAAATTTAAAATATATTAAATACATTTTCATATAATATCTCAATACGGATGAAGGGTATATAAGATTCGGCACAGCCGAATATAACATTTTAAGTTGTTGTTTATAAACATTGTTATTAAACACAACAAAATAAATGGGGTACTACTATCAGCACAACTGCTGGGTAGTTATACTCTTATAATTTCAAAGTTAAAATTTCCATTTTTTTACTTTATGACATTTATAATTTTTTATACTTAATTTAAAAAATTAATTATCATTATTTAATAGTTTTCTAATAATCAAAGTCTTATCAAATTAAATTTCTTTATGATTTAATATATTCATTTTACTTTTATTTAACTTTTATTCGACAAACATAGTAACGTATCTCAATTGTTCCTAACAAATTACTCTATCTATACCAGTGTTGCCAGGAGGTGAGAAAAAAGGAATCTAAATTGATCTTTGAAAAGGTCCAAAAAAGCTAATATTTTTTTAAGTTTTCATTAGTTTTTGATATTTTTTTAAGATATTGTAATAAATTCATAAATAAATCATAGAACGATGAAAAATTTGGATTACATTTCATATGTAAAATGACCCAATGTTTTGACGTAATTTTTCAATTATAATTCCTTTTCGATTATTAATTTTAAAATTTCTGGGTGACTTTACGTTTTTGTAAGAATTTTAAAGTTATATAAATATGTTTAAAGAAGTTTATTAATGAATAATTATACCAATTTATTAAATAAGTCTATATAATTAAGTTATAATTGACTCAGAAAATGAATCGCGGTAGGTGAACATTTTTGTTAAATATATAAAGTCTCGATTTTTTTGTACAAATAAACACAAAAATTCTGAAATACTAAAATTTTATCCATTTAAGGCAATTTTAGGAATCAAAAAAGGCTAGAAAAAATGTCAGGAGTCAAAACAAAAATTTTGAGATTAAAAGCAAAATAAAAAAAGAATAATCGCGCAACACTGATCTATATCTACGCACACAGTGCCAAACGCAAAATGTTTGGTAATAAATTTGTATCTCCTAAACTACTGGTCAGATTGAATTGAAATGAAATATATGGAAGGGTTGTAGAGAAGGACCCAAGCTTTCAGAAAAATCATCCTGTAGTCACCCTGCCATAATACGAGATACACTAAAGGTTGTCAAAATTTACTACTTCGAGTATGTAAAAGTTTAAAAAAATCATAACATCTACAAATCAAGTCAGACTTCAAAGAATTTTGTATTTCTGCAAAGTGCTTCATAAGACAAAGAAAAAGTAAGCTTACTCACTTCTGTGATCTCTTACAGTTAAAGGGATATTTACGCTTGAATTTTTGATTTTTGCCTCGATTTTATTTCGTTTTCCGGGAATAAATCCTAACGTGTATGAGGGAAAAATTTTTTTGAAAATATTCTATAATTTATAATAAATTATGTAATGGTAGGTTGAACTTTTTTTTTTTTTTTTGATTTTCCGCTTGGACGTGAAAAATCTTCAAAGTCAGCACTCTGAAATTATTATAAAAAAATTACTATTTTTTTACAAAAATATGGTAAAATTCTATAATTCTTTTTTCATAGTTTTGTTAACAAAAAGATTTCTTTATCTTTATCAAAAGATAAGGCTTGATAAATAGTTACTAAAGAAATTTTAAATTGATTTATTCTACATTCAACATTGGACGAAAAATTTGAATTTTAAAAAAAGTTCCATTCTTATCGATTAATAAAAAGATGTCACACAAGTTTTTTCAACTTTTTTGACGACATTTATTTTTAAGGTAGATTTAGATCAATTTGACACTAAATTGCTTTCCGCCCGGCCAAAAACGAATGCAGAATTGCGATTTTTTGAAAAAATAATTTAAAATGATTTTTTTAATTGCATAAAAAGGCATATTACCATAATATTTCCAATGTTATTTCTTATGTAATAAATAAAATAGATATCAAGCGTTGATACGCCTGCGAAAATCATTTAAAAAGCTTTACAAACCAATTTTTGGCAATTTTTCAAAAATAAACAATATTTAATAAATTTAATCGATTACGAATATTATCTCCTTACACCAGCGTTTCTCACAAGTTCTTGCTTCGCGACCCCATTTTGACATTGCAACGGAAGCGCGACATACTAAACCTTTGACTAGTTAAAAAATCAGGTAAAATGTTATATAAAGATATAATATTTAAAAAAATTATATAAATAATTGCGACATTGTTTTTGCTTTATGAGTTCTTTAATATTAGGAGACTTTTCAGATAATGCACATCTAATATTATTCTCTGCATCCGCAAAAGATCGATTTTTTGTTTTGATGGACAAAGGAGCAAAAAGAATATATATAGATGAAAACTATTCCAATAGTTTTAGCGCTTCAGAACCAACAACCGTATTAACTGCTATATTGAAACTAAACTCGAAATCAAATTTAACCCATTTTAAATCTTTTTAAAATAAATCTTGTATTTTTTCGTACTAAAACGATTTTTTTCTGTTCTTAAATTATAAAATCATTTAAGAGAATTTTCTTTTTATAGCCAGCGAAATAAAATTTTAGTGTATTTCTAATATCTTATTCCGAATTCTAACATTTTATTCCAATGACATTATTCTATGATAAAAATTTTGAAAAGGCAAAATCGACTTCATAAGAAGAAGTTCTTAGCATATGTATAATACCGTCTGTAAGACAATTACAAAATAATAATATTAATAATAATAAAAATAAAAATTGGTTTGCATGAGAAACATCAATCGAAGCAATACACAGGGGTTCATTTATTGCTTTTTCTTGCTGCAAATTGAAACTCATTTAAGAAAATAAAATATATCTTTATTTTTGTCTTTCATTTTGGGAATTTTCTGAATAACGATATCTTTCCATTTTTGATAGTATCATGCTTTTATTTGAATTGCTATTTAAAACCTGTGTGTTTAATAACATGTTTGTCAGACCTCTTTGCGGTCCTCTAGAATATCTTTACGGACCCCTTGTAGGTCGCGGAGAACCGTTTGAGAAACGTTGCCTTACAAAAACAACACGCGCCAGTACAATTGTGTGTTACGTATACTTACATATAAAAATGCAAAGTAAAACATTATCAAATAGTGAATTTACTTAAAAAATAGAATGTAGTTATATTCTTGTAATGTTTTACAAGTTTTTGAAAAGTAGGCGGAATTTTGCTTTAACAACTATTCTATTTTTGTTTTTTTTTTTTTCCTCATAAAAAATGTGTTTTAATTTTTTTTATATATTTGTAACAAAATTGCGGTTAATTTTGTTTTAATTTTTTTCAGATTATGTGGGCAATAAACTTAGCAAAGCCTGGGATGAGGAATGTGAAAGAGCTAAGGGTACCAAAAAAGATCCCAGTTTAATTAAGGCCGTTATTAAAGCATTTGGATTTGACTATATGATCTTGGGTATTGCACTGTTTATCATCGAAGTTGGCATGAGGTAAGTTAGTTAAGAATTGTTAAATACAAAAATTTCTTTGGTGAAAAATTGTTTTTGTGTTGAAAACGTCAGTTTTAGTAAAAATGGATTTATAGCGCAATCTTACTTTCTCGTAAATTTTGTGGTGAAAAATTTTATTTATTTATTTTTTGTTTAACCAATTGTTTGGTGAAAAACCAATTTTGTGTTAAAAAAAAACAAGTTTTTTTTTTGGATATTTTTTAGTGAAAAATCTATATTTAGTAAAAAATCGATTTTGTTGGAAAATTAGTTTTTGTGGTGAAAAATCATTTTTTGTTAGAAAACTGAGGCAAAATATTAAAATCAAAAATACTTGTTTCTTGGGAAAAATCCGGTTTCGTGGTTAAATACTTCTTTTATCAACTCTTTTTAATAATAAATATGTTCACTTTTTTTTTTTTGTTGAGAATTCTATTTTGTGGTAAAAAGATTAACTATTTAGTGAAAAATTTAAATGAAAAACTTAAATATTAAAATTCATATTTTTTCATATTTTTTTATGAAAAACTGATTTATTTTGTGCTGAAAATTTACTTTTTTGGTAAAAAATTGTGGTAAAAATTTTAAATATTAAAATACATTTATCACTTTTTCTTTATTTGTTTTATTAAAAAAAGCATTTTTTACTTTTTTATTTTTTTGTCTTGCGAGAAACTGGTTTTTCCGTTATAAATTTTGAGTTTGATTTTTTGATGAAAAAAATCCTAGTAAAAAATTTATTCTTGGTGAAAAATTGGATTTGTGGTGAATTTTTTTATTGTTTTTTTTATTTTTTTTTTTGTGGTGAAAAACTAGTTCCGTACTGAACAATTATATTGCGCAAGCCTCATTCTCCAATTTGTGTAAAAAAAAAACTATTTTGTGGAGAAAAACTAATTTCTTATTAAAGCAAGTTAGAACGAGTGCTATGTACGACTGAATCGAATATTTTATACTCTTCCCCACCTTACAAACAAATAATAAAATTTACGCCTTAATGTATGCTTTTATATTTTCATAATTATTCATACAAAAATAATCTACATTTTTTTTCAAAACTACAAAACGTAAATATAAAATTGAACAATTATAGCAAGTGCTGCTTGCTTAAAAAAACATAGTGATAGTTTCTAATAACTCCTAAATTTATATACATATGTTTGTATGTAGGTACATGCTTAAACAAAAAAAAAAAAAAAAAAAAGCACTGAGTGACTGCAATGTTTCTAATCCCAACTATAAAATTTCCAGACCCAGCAAACACGTATATATATATATATTTGAAATATATATATATTTCAAATATTAAACACAAATAAGTGTGTATACAATAGAAAACTTTACAAAAAATTAAAGATCAAATTACTTTTATTTATGTTACACATGTGGTCACGATCCATATTTGAAAATACTTTGAGAATTATATTTAACAATGATTTGATAATAACAGTATTTTTTAATTTGACAAGTAATTGCCCTTTTTGTTGAGAAAGATATTTTTAAGGACTTGAATTCAAATCACTCTCAATATAATATGAAACATTTCTGTTTGCTGGGAACACATATAAAATATGATTGTGTATGTACTCAATAAATAAAAGATGATTGTGTGTATGTATGGCTCAAAAATCTTATTTGCGAGCTACATTTAAACATATCAAAATTATGAAAGGCGGCATCATTTAGAATATCTTTTTCCGGCCCCATTAATTATTTTTGGAAAAAAAATACGAAATAATACTTTTTCTTTAGATATTGTTTAATGGTTGTGTATCATCCTATTCTAAACATCTTAGGAAGGTAAAGTATGCCGGAGAGGTTCTAAACGATGTCCCTTTTCATAATTTGAGGCACGTTTAATTGTGCGATGCACTTTGGTATTCTTCATACGATGTTGGAAAAACCATAATGTGCATATATACAATCAACAACTGAAAGTCATTGCAATGATTTTCATATATATTTGTGTGTATATATTATATATATTATATATTTAATAATTTTTTCCATTGTTTATGGACCGATTAAAGTTAATTTAAAAAATCAAAATTTTACAAAAGTATTTACAACAGATTTGTACAAAAACGAATTCTGAAGCTTATGTAGAAGCTTCACATAGTCCAAAAATTCATTTTGACCGACATCTCAGTTACTAATGATCCGATTTTGTTCACTTCTTCCAAAGTTTTTGTGCAAAAACGAAATCGCTAGTTTACATAAGGGCTTAAAAAAGTCGAAAACAAATATGTTTTCGGAGGCCTTTTCGGTTTTTTGGCGATATCTCGGTCATTAATTCCAAGGTATATTCCCTATAATTTGATGCATAAACATATAACAATCCGATAACTATAAACTATAAGGATCCACAAAATATATACTTTTTGGGGCCTTAGATGAATATTGTAGAAATTACTTTACACCCGTGTTGAAGATTTTTTTTTATTTTTGTTGGCAAAAACTGTGTTTTGGTAGAAAAATTATTTAGTGGTGAAACACATTTTCTGTAATTTTTTTTTGTTTTTCTTTGTAAAAAAAACAATTTTTAACAAATACGTCTTCTATTGAAAAATTTGTCAATTTTCAGTAGCAAAATCACATATATTGCAAAGTTATCTGAGGACTATGTATAATTTGCTTCAACATCGTTATTTTTTCTATCTTAACTTCAAAAATGCAGAATAATAAAATAAAAATAAAATAAAATAAAATAAAAAAATAAAAAAATCTTAATTTGTTCTTTTTTCACAACAGAGCTATGCAACCACTACTTCTGGGGAAATTGGTATCATATTATGCAAATTCAAATACAATCGACGACAAAACGGAGGGCTTTCTTTATGCCTTAGGTGTAATATTGATTAGTGTCGTGAGTGTTTTCTTCTTTCATCCTAATAATATGGGTATACAACATATGGGCATGAAAATTAGAGTGGCAATTTGTAGTTTAATTTATCGGAAAACTTTGCGTCTAAGTAAATCAGCGATTGGTGAAACTACTTCAGGTCAAGTGGTCAATTTAATGACAAATGATGTGGCTCGTTTCGATACTTCTATGTTGCACATACACTATTTATGGATAGGACCTATAGCAGTGGCAATTGTTACCTATTTAATGTATTTGGAGGTAAAGTTATATAATATTATGTAACTCATAAATATTTTATAAATGTGTATTTGATTTTTTCTTTTAACAGATTGGTATTTCTGCTGTCTTTGGTGTCATTATCATGTTATTATTTATTCCCACTCAGGGCTTCTTGGGCAAAAAAACTTCTAAGTTACGCATGCGCACTGCTTTGTGTACCGATGAGCGTGTGCGGAAGATGAATGAGATTATCGTTGGTATACAAGTGATAAAAATGTATGCCTGGGAATATCCCTTTGGCAAGATGGTGGACTATATAAGACGCAAAGAAATGAATGCCATACGTTATGCTAACTACATACGCGGCATGTTTTCTTCATTCATAATGTTTCTTTCAAGAATTTCCACCTTTACCAGTTTGGTTGGTTATGTTTTATTGGGCAATTTTTTAACAGCTGAAAAGGCTTTTGCCATAACAGCTTATTACACAGTTATGAAAAACATTATGACAGTTTTCTTTCCTTTGGGAGTGGCTCAAATTGCCGAGATTTCTGTTTCGTTTAAACGTTTGCAGACTTTTATGACTTTAGAAGAGACAACATTAGCGGCTGAGAAAAAGTTTAAAGATCCTGCCAAGAGTCTTCCAAGTGCCATTATAAATGAAGATGGTAAAATGGTAAACTTACCACCCGTAAAGAAGAAATCGGAAGCAAGCGTTGATATCATAAACTTCAAAGCCAAATGGGATGCTAAATCTACGGAGTTTAATTTGAACGATATTAATTTGCATATAGAACCCAAAACATTGGTAGCTGTTGTAGGGCCAGTGGGTTCGGGTAAATCAAGGTAAATTTTATTTTTTTTTTTTAGAATTATTGTGTTTCGGCTCAAATTCATTGAGTAATTGTAAATTTTATTTTATAAGTCGAATGAAAAACAACACCTCAAAATCTTTTTTCTGTTCTCAGTCTGTTACAGGCCATTCTAGGCGAGTTGCCTCCTGTAAGTGGCAGTTTGAAGGTCACTGGTGTTTTATCTTATGCCTCACAAGAACCTTGGCTCTTTACCGGCACTGTGCGTCAAAATATACTCTTTGGCCTCCCTATGGATAAAAAACGTTACCAAATGACCGTCATGAAATGTGCATTACAACGTGATTTCGAACTTTTACCTTACGGCGATAGAACTATTGTAGGAGAGCGTGGTGCCTCTCTCTCGGGTGGCCAAAAGGCTCGCATTAACTTGGCTCGAGCCGTTTATAGACAAGCTGATATTTACTTACTAGATGATCCTTTAAGTGCTGTGGACACCCATGTGGGACATCATCTTTTCGATGAATGTCTAAAGGACTACTTAAGCGATTACATAGTTGTTTTAGTTACGCATCAGTTGCAATTTCTGGAGAAAGCTGATGTTATAGTTATTATGAATAATGGGCATGTTAGTGCAATAGGTACCTATGAGTCTATGCTGCAAAGTGGTTTAGATTTTGTCAAGCTGCTTGCTAAACCTGAGGAGGAAGAAGAGCACAATAAATTGCAAACATTTAAACCGAAGAGTGTAAGAGAAAGACACTTAAGTGAGGTTTCAGTAGGTTCCAAAGCAGAATCAGTAGAACTAGATAATGTTCCCAAACAAGTAGAAGAAACTAAAATGGAAGGTAAAATTGGTTGGAAATTATATAAGAAATACTTTGGCAGCAGTGGTGGTTGCTTGACTTTAACCACCATGATTTTATTATGTCTGGGCACTCAGGTTTTGGCATCAGGTTGTGATTTCTTCTTGTCTTACTGGTAAGTTTTCAATTATTTCTCTTGAAACTTTCATACAAACATATCTCTTTTTTAAATCCCAGGGTCAACAAAAATGAAAATAATTTCCCAGCTTCAGCTCAAAGTGACGTACATGCTGATTCCGTTGATATTTATATTTTTACTGCCCTCAATGTAGCTCTCATTGCTGTTGCCGTAGCTCGCAGTTTCTTATTCTTTGAGTTGGCCAAAAAGGCGTCTACCTCTTTACATAATGCTATGTATTTAGGTGTTACCCGCGCAGCCATGTACTTTTTTAATACAAATCCCTCAGGTCGTATATTAAATCGTTTTTCTAAGGATATGGGCCAGGTGGATGAAATTCTACCCAGTGTTATGATGGACGTTATCCAAATATTTTTATCCTTATTTGGTATTTTGGTGGTGCTGTGTGTCTTGAATCCCTGGTATATATTGATTACCGCAGCGTTGGTAATTTTATTTTACTATTTAAGATCTTTCTATTTGAAGACATCGCGTGATGTGAAGCGTTTAGAGGCGATAAGTGAGTATGAGAAATATATTAGTTAACTTTAAATTAGCGTAAACATTTTGGACATCTCTGATTTTAATGAAATTTGGTACATATCTAACATATATGATAGAAGAAAAGTTGACGGAAATGGCGAAATTTTGTATATAGCTTCATCTTGGCCTCTTATACATATTTTTAAAAGTCACCGATTATCACGTGTATGGTACTCGATTTATTCACGGTTAAAGGCTACAAAATCATTTTTTTATATATAAATAAAATAAACGAGATTACATACATATATGTAATTTCAGTTATTATGCATCATGTAAACGTGCAAGCAATTTTCCTGCAATCCCTTTTGCGCTACCAGTATATATCCGATAAACATATACCATTAAAAAGGTATTTTCTCATAGATGGAGATTTTTTAAAATCCATTTAGTATTTTAGAAGTTATAATATGTAAAAATTGTATAAGCCTCAAATAAAAGAGCGACTAAAATTATTAAACTCTCTTCTGTTTTATATCTCATGCACTGTGATGCTAACTATTACTAAAATATACGTGTAGAAATGTTTGAAAAAAGTTTTAAAAAGGGATAAATTTAAAAAGACAACAGTTTTATGGTACAATCAAAACATGTTTTGTGAAAAAGCGCAAAAATGGGTTAAAATTAAAATTTCTTTTGAAAAGTAAAAAGTAACATATAAGGAAAATTTTTACCATTAATCAACCATTTGAAACGAACATCTTAAAATATTAGTAAAAAACTGGGTAAATTAAAATGTAAATTATAGAGATTCTCTTATTATGAACCTCGATCAAAAATGGTTCAGTTCTTTGAATACTTTTCCACTCAAGCAACTTTAATTGTTGAAGACAGTTTTTTTTAATAATAAAGTTTCTTTACGAATTTTTAAGATCTCTGGATAAATTTGGTTACTAGTTTTTTCACAAATATAGGAAGAATTTATTACAAAAATTGTCAAATAAAAGTAAAAATTCCATTTTTGAAAAAATTAAAAAAGAGCGAAAAGGGTAAGAGGAAATTGTTAAAAGTGCTAAATTTACGCGTTACATATTTCATAAATTTATTAAAATTATATTGGTCGGTAGAAAAATTCTCCCTTAAACCTGAATAGGTGGACTAGATGGGATTTGACGTACTATACACCATTCCGCTTTCAGTTTTTTTCTATCAGGTCCTGATTTTTTTATTTCCTTTTAATAAGGCGATTTTATAATTTCCTTTTAATAAGGCGATTAAACGATATATTTTTCCATAACTCCACAACGGTTTGACTGATTTAGATATATGAAACACCAAAAGATGAGGACCTATAATGTCTTTAAGTCATTTTAAAATTTTTTTATTTTCAGTTTTTTATCCTTTGACATAAAGTTGGTAATATTGCGAATAAAATTAGTTATAATAAACGTAGGGCAAAATATTATCATAATAAAAATGGAATTTTACGTACTGAACACAAATCTGCTTTCAGTTTTTTTTTATATCAAGTTCTAATTTCTTTTATTTGCATGTCTAATATTCCCCCATTAGTAATGCAATTACACTAGTATATTTTACCCTAACTCAAGGACCGTTGTTACGATTTAGATAAATGAAACACCAAAAAGTGCAGGCGAAAAATTTTTTTCAAGTCATCTTAATATCATATTTTGATCCCCTCAATATTTTCGAAGTTCGGAAAATAAATTTTGCATGAAAGATGGTGAAATGCACTAGTGTAATTGCCTTATTAATAGGGAAATATTGGACACGCCCATAAAAAAATCAAAACCTGATAGAAAAAAAAACCTAGTGTAGCTATTTTTGTTTAAATAAGGACAGAAAAAAATACTCTTTTGCCGACCAGCATTATTTGTGTGAAATTGAAATTTAAAATTAAATGGAAAACATTGAAGACTAATATTATTAATATATTTAATAATGAAAACTTAGTTTATTTCGATATAACATTACAAAAATATGTACGAAGTATGTTTCTACATGATATTCTCTGGTCGCTGCGAACATCAGCACAAACACATAATACCCCAAACACCTTAGGTACCAGACACTACCTATATAAAAATTATGTCAACAGAACTTGTTTCAAAGAATTAGGATCCATAGTTTTTTTGATTTTTGGAATTAAAAGGAAATTTTGTATCTATAACAAAAACTTTGTTATTTTAATTATGCTAACGTCTCACAGTGGGTTGAACGATAGCGAAAATGAGGATTAATTCGAGGAATCTTTTATTTAAAAATATATACTTTTTATTAAAGGATATTCATAAGAATATAAAATACAATAATTTAAAATAAAAATATTTTGATTATTTTTGGTCTTTCGGGGAAAATGGGATTAATTTAGACTTAAAATTTAAGTATACTTATTGTTATATTTAATGATAAAAAAACAAATACGTTTTTTATTTTTGGCAACAAACAGAACCAAACTAAGAAGAAAGTTGGTAAAAATATTTTTATTACATTCTATTACAACGGTTTCAATTTTTTTTTTTACCTTGACCTTCTTCTGATTGTATTATATATTGTGTTTTTTGCATAACTTCAACTGGTCAATTTTAATATAATATTAAATATTTTTCATTTAGGAAAAATATTGGCAAAATGTTTTTCTTTATGTTTCTGTGAAATGTCCACAAAGGTATTATTGGGATTTAGTAAACTGGTACGTACACTCTCTGAGCAGAACGATGTTTATAGAAACGAAGTGCTCCAATCCAATCAAGCAATAAAGAAATAAAACAAAACAGAAATAGGAATTAGAATTTGTCTTTTATTGGAGTTCAGTTTAAAGACTTCTTACCAGTACGGATTCTAAAGTTAGAAGGGCCGGATATATATTTTAACAAACCGGAAAATGTATGAGACACATGATCCCTTTTGTCGGAATATATTTAGGCATTTTTTGTAAGATAAAGACAGACGATTATTTGACAAATTTTTAGAATGCTATAGCAATCACCTTTTAGATATAACTTGAAGACGACCACTTTAAGGGTTAATGCAAATACGATGACAAAACGGTTTTGGCATTAACGCTTTATTAAATAAGCTAAAATTCTATATTTTACAACCGTTTAAAAATGTTTACCCAATCTGCTCCAATAAGCTTTGAAACTTAATATGTATACCTAAAATACCCCATTTTTACGGTATTTTCAAAAAATTATGGAAAAATATTTAAAATTTGAAATAAATATTTTTTTTGAAAATATAGTCTTATACTTGAGGTTGATGTATCTATTTAAACAAATATTTATACTTTTAAAAGATCTGCTAAAAAATAAATTTGAAATTTCATTAATCTCATTTTATTACAATGAGCGTCAATTTTTGAAATTAATATTGAACTTTGAAAAAGTGTAGCAGAAAAACTACACAACATAAAACAATAAATTTTACAGTTCATGATGACAAATTTTATATTCTATTACTTGTTATAAAAATTTATTATAGAATACAAATTTTAATTTTTTAATTAATCCTTATTATTAGTACCGTTCATTATTATTATTTGGAATGACAAAGTTAAAAAAAAAAAAATAACCCTACACAAAATTTGTAAATACAGCTCCCACAAGAACCATATAATCCCATCCCCGAATTTTGAAACACATATACTATGGTGTATGTATAGTCAGGCTTGACCGACTATATCTTTCTTACTTGTTCTTATATATAAAAGCGTAACGTTATTGAGTAGCATGCCCAAATGCCAGAAACTGTAACAAAATTTTCTTCCGGGTAATTTAGTCATTATAGAATAGCACAGCAAAAAAAAAAAAAAAAAAAAAAAAAAAGAGGGAGAACTACTTCTAAAGGATTTACATTTTTACTACTTCTAAATTTGAACCAGTTGCGTATTTTGCACTTTTTTAATTTATTCAAATAATAAATATGCTATAAAAATGCAAGTTTTCCAAATGATAATCATTGTTTTTGAATAATTTATTGAAAGGTATCATTTCGGTAACTTGTTAAATTTTTTTTACACCCATCATCCAAAAAGGTGGGGTTATATTGGGTTTATCACTCCATGTTCAACATGTCGAAAAAATCGCTTTATACCCCATAAAGTATATATTCTGGGTCCTCGTAAGATTTTGATTCGACCTAACAATGTCCGTGCGTCTGTAAGTCTGTTGAAAGAAGGATAGGGCTCAGGGAGAACAACCTAGGTCGACGAATCTTTGCGAAAATATTTACCTTATATGAGGTTTATAAATGGGCAAAATCGTTTAATAAACAAAAAATTATGGGCCAAAAACTAGAAACACGGGGTGTCCGTTGTAACTACAGTTCACACTTTTCCGCCGATATCTCTTAAAAAAATCATATAGTTAAACTTGTAGTCCGAAAATGGGCGTGATCCATCCACTTCATCGCCCATCTCCCATATAAAGTGAAATTTTAAATTAGGGTGGAACAAAAAGTTGCAAGTTGCCAAGCCGAATATAACATTCTCAATTGTTCAATATGAAAATTGTCTAGAAACTTCGTATTTTTCATATAGAAAATTCAAAAATAATGTTGCCTATTTATTTTTTACAAGACGCACTATTTCAGTTGTGCTCATTCTAATCAATGCGATTTCAATTATTTAATTTTTTACATGTTGTATCGAGTTAAAAACAAAATTTTCATAATTTTCTAAAATTTTATAAATTTCACATCCTAAAAATTACCTAGTAATTACTTTAAGGGCACAACTTCAGAAGCAACTAATATCAATCGCAAAAAAAGAACATTATTTCAATGACAATCACTGACTATCCGGCTCGATTTCAGCACATCCTAATAGTAAATTTAACATATTTTTAATTTTTTTGAAGTTTATTTTTTGCTGGGAGATTCTTTCCTTTAGCAGTTCAAACTAAAGTATAATATTTTTGGAAATTTTAAGTTTTAAAGCGGGATAGTTTCAGACCTAATAAATATTTCATTGTATGATATAGATTTATATTTAAGAAATACAAAAAATCTGCGACAAGTTGCTTCTTATATTTAGAATTATCCAAAAATTGTTATTAAAAACTTGATTTTTTGTAGAAACTGCAAATATAAGACATTTTATAAGTTTTTTCCTGAATGTGGAGAATATTATCTGGAATCGCAAAATAAACCTACAGTTCTCATTTACATTTAAGAAAATAAATTTAAATCATATAATCTTGCAAATAATCTTAAGATCCCTAATAATATACATATTTTTTCAGCACGCTCTCCCGTTTACATTCACCTGGCTGCCTCTCTCAATGGTCTCGCTACCATTCGGGCCTTTGGAGCTGAACAGATTTTAATTTCCGAATTCGACAACTATCAAGATCTACACAGTTCTGGTTTCTATATGTTTGTTGCCACTAGTCGAGCTTTTGGTTATTGGTTAGACTGCTGTTGTGTCGTATACATTGCTATCGTTACACTAAGCTTCTTCTTGTTCCCTCCAGAAAATGGTGGTGAAGTAGGTTTAGCCATCACCCAGGCCATTGGTATGACTGGTATGGTACAGTGGGGTATGCGACAATCGGCTGAATTAGAAACTACTATGACATCTGTTGAGAGAGTAGTAGAATATGAGGCCATAGAACCAGAAGGAGAGTTAGAATCAAAGCCTGACAAGAAACCTCCAAAAACATGGCCCGAAGAAGGAAAAATTCAATTTGCCAACTTAAGTTTACGTTATAATCCAGACCCTAAATCAGATTATGTATTGAAGTCATTAAATTTTGTAATAAAGCCTTGTGAGAAAGTTGGCATAGTGGGTAGAACGGGAGCTGGTAAATCATCATTAATTAATGCTCTGTTTCGTTTATCATACAATGATGGATCAGTGGTTATAGATCAGAGAGATACCAATGAAATGGGTTTGCATGATTTAAGAAGCAAGATTTCTATCATACCACAAGAGCCGGTATTGTTTTCGGGAACAATGCGCTATAATTTAGATCCATTTGACGAATATTCGGATGTAAAATTATGGGAAGCTTTGGAGGAGGTAAGTTTTTTAGTTTTTCTTGCTGCTTATACTTTTCTTAGCTAGATTATTTTTCATAACAGGTCAAGCTAAAGCAAGTGGTGGCCGATATGCCTCATGGCCTGCTTAGTAAAATTTCCGAAGGTGGTACTAATTTCAGTGTTGGTCAACGTCAACTAGTTTGTTTGGCCCGCGCCATTTTGAGAGAAAATCGTATTATAGTTCTAGATGAAGCCACCGCTAATGTTGATCCCCAAACAGATGCTCTCATTCAAACAACAATTCGTGAGAAATTCAAGAATTGTACCGTCTTAACGATTGCCCATCGCTTGCACACTGTCATGGACAGCGATAAAGTTCTGGTTATGGATGCTGGTCGAGCTGTAGAGTTTGGCTCACCCTATGAGTTGTTAACAGAGTCAAGGGTCAAGGTATTTTATGGTATGGTTAAACAAACGGGAAATGCCAGTTTTGAGGCTCTATTTAAGGTAGCAGAAAAGGCGTATGAAAATAATTTACTTGAAAAGAAAATTGCTTAAAAGACCGCAGTTGGTATTATAAACAAGGGAAATGCAGAATTGCTTGTACCTGAAATAATTTGCAGAAATATGGCATTTTATGTTTTGAGAGATTTTAAACCTAAAATATAAATGTATTTTGACAAATTATTTTTTTGTTCAGTTATAATGAACTAGCGAAATGAAAATGATAAGCGAATAAAGAATTTAAACGAATTATTTGTTAAGGTATTTTTATATTTATTAAACAAAATGGTGACGCAAATTTTAAAGAGAAAAAAATTTTAATTCATTTGGCATTTTTAAGGGATTTAATTTAGAAGTTAAGCAAAAATTAAGAAAAGCTAAATCATTTGTAAATTGTCATCTCTTTAATTTTAATTAGTTCCCTAATAAATAACGTCAACATAAATCTTTTTAATTTGTTAATTATCTTTAATATTTTCTTCAACTTCTTTTTCCAGTCATCTAGTAATCAAATTTTAGATATACATAGATCTTAAATAACATGTCCAATTATAAATTGAAGTTTCCATTTATTTTCTCTAAAATATTGGGCATGATTCTTAACATTTAAGACGCCAACACAATTTCATTAACAATAAATAAGACACTTGATACTTTTATTATAAATGATATATGGGCCATTATCAAAAAATTTTAGCCTAGCTAAAACTGAGTTTGATCCTTAATAAGTTCTTCAGTAATACCATTTAAAACAAGCGGGTTACAGATCTGTACTCACAAGACTTGAAACCAACAAAGTGCTTTTTTGGGTGGGATCTATACGTTCCTCAACGGAATTGAAAAAAGGACTAATACTTGTTGTAATTGTGCGTATTTTACTCTTTTCAAAAGATCAGTTTTTTTCGAGTTTTTTGTTATTTTATAGTATTAAATCGAAGGAGAATTAAAAATAAATTTAATATCTAAATTTTATGGACTTTTTTAAAATTACGTAATAATTGCATTCTTTGTTTTTGCATTTTTATATAGAAAATTGCAATTTGTACAAATCCTGCATATAAAGATATAAGAATGGCGATAAATGTTATTGATCGAAACCATATATTTAAGTCAAATGTCATAGATAGTTCAGAGAAATATGGAGGCGCATCAAAAAATTTCGAAAGATATACATTTTATGGATCAAAACTTTTTTTTTTTGCTTTATAAAGTGATCACAATATTTAATAACATTTCTTTGTTATAAACTTTTTATAACATAAAGAGAGGAGAAATATCTAAGATTAGAACCGATTTTTTCACAAAATTTATTTTTATTTTTATTTTTTTTTTTATTTTTTTTTTTATTTATATTTATTTTTATTATAAAGTAAATTTTTTAAATTTTATTAAGAAACTCTAAAATATGCCGCTCTAATACTATCAAACTTTAAAAATATTATAAATTTTATTTGACTAGGTTTTGATATTAGATATAATTTTGTAAACAATTTTATATATTCAACTCATAACCGGTATAACTTTCGCACCTCCTGCAATTAACGCAAATTGATTCTACATGTATTCGATTCACTTTTTATTTATACAAATGCATTTCAATGTGCCACCAAACAAAATTTTTTTTTATAAAAAATTTTTGATATGGCCCATATATTTTTTTGTTATGGTATAAAAAATACAATACATTCCATCTAAAAATAAGCAGAATTTACTTTTGTATTATTTTCAAATAATGATAGATAAATAAATAAAGAACTTACATGGGCAAAAACACTAAACTTTTAAAATTAGATTAAAATTGTTTTCGGACTTTTTTTAAATTTAAAATTACACTTATCTATATTATAATTGAACACACCACATGAATGGACGATCACCATATGCAAAAAGACTGACAATATTATCATTACTACCTAAATTTCACGGAAAAATTTATTTGTTTAAAATAATTTTTGCACAATTTTTAAATAATAAAAATACGAGGTGGAAGTCTTTTAAAAACATATATTTTGTTAAATTCAAAATTCTTAAATTAATACGACAAGTTTTTTATCTCTTCTAGCATTTGGTTGTAGTTTTTTTACATCTTAAATTTATTTGAAGGACCGAAAAAACTACTGTTAAGATTTTTACTTTTGGGATGCTGTTTGATGAAAATTCAGCATCCTTTTTAAGTTTTACACGACATACGTGGATTTTTTTATTTTTAAAACTATCCGAAAATATACTATATCAACAATAAAGAAATAATCAGAAACTTTTTAGATCACTCACTAATCTGATCTAAGGAAGATTTTATAAGATTAAGAAAATACATTCCACGGTGACTCAGAAATTAATTTCATTGGCCAAAAGTCCAATTTTTTGTTAACACTGATTTCCAAAATTTTAATGCAATTGAATAGTAAACATATTGAAACTAAGGTGGCCAAAAAATTAGATCAATATATTTATATTTTTGGGCTTGGCATTCTGTTAAAGACAAATATTTTATGCTATTTTATCATTACTACCAAACTATTATCGTTAATTCGCTACATGTTATATTGGTACAATAATAGTCTTTAAGAAATGTTATGTGGTATGTGTCACTGCACCGTTTACACCTGTGTTATTAAATTTTTTCTCAAGTACTATATTTTAGTGAAATTTAGTGGAATAGAACTTTTGAGGGTCAAAAGGCGTTAAACAAATTTTGCTACCAATAGAAAGGCGAAAGTGTCCTCTTTAACCCCATATGTACTTTTTATCTGTCTGGACCCGTCTGTGGAACACTTTTTCCATTTGAATGAAATTACTCTCGAAATTTTTTCTATTCTTATTTTACCTTTTCATATAACTCAAATATATATACACCAATTCTTATAAGTTGTGATAGGTTCCTTAAGTAATTATAAGTATATTTTTAGCATAGTTTACCTATTTTTACCCCTTTTTATTTTTTAGCACTTTTGTTGTACTTATTAATGCTACCTCGGAGCATAGCATAACGTAGTGTAAGAAAAAAATGGTGAAAGCCAATGGTATTCGAATATAAACACAGTTTCTATAATATATTTAAGCAATAACAATCAAATTTTAAAATCTTTATAAAACATGGAGAGCCTCAGCTATAAAAAATTATCCGACGAGTATTTTAAAAACAAAAAGCACGAAGATGTTCTAAGTTACGCTCAAAGAAAAATAAACTTATATTCATGCATCATCGAAATACAATTGGACTTGGAAAATAACTGATTTCGACAAAAACTTAAAAGAGCGCTACAAAAAGATGGATGGAACAAACAAAAAATTTTATACCAGCTTTGAAAACTGGTTAAAGGGTGAACTTACTGTCCAGGGATCTTTAGAAAGTACAAACCAAAACAAACCGGCAAAACAAACAAACCGAGGGAGACTATTACAATCACACCGATTTCGGCAGAGGTAAAACCTTAAGATCTACTTAATAACATAGCTCAACGATTGCTACTATCATTTAAAGGAAACGATTTGAAGAAATATGAAAACTGCAAGTTAACTCTCTTTTGCAAATGGGTGTGTAAAGGTTCTACTGGACAAAAACAGTACAAGCAATATGGATGTGAAAATACTTCAGACACAGATAAATTCATGGTGTCATTTGTACCATTGCAATTGATAAAGAATTTGGAAGGCTCGGAGTCTTTGACCAGTAGGATTCAATCAAAGGATATTTTAAAAACACCATCTTCTACGAAATACTGCAGACCAATTAAATTTGAATTTAAAAATGCGATTAAAAAATAAGTCAGTAATATTAGAGCCCAAATTGCAACACTACTGACATTCGAATTAGAGCTGGATGACCAGACAATTGAAGTAAGCTACTAATTAGTGTCAGGCTTTGACTGACACATCCAGCTGCATTATATGTCAAACCACATTAAGCCACTTAAATCAAGTCCTGGAAAAATCATTAGATAATACTGATGCATATGAATTTGCCACCGTTATATATATATATATATATAATTGGATCCACCTGCTACCAATTGACCTGAGAAATTTTGATTTTAACCTTAAATGTTATAAATATATATGGATATTCGGCTGTGTCGAATTTCATATTGTAAGGCGACTCACACAAAAAAGTTACCCCACTGAGAATTGAATGCTTCCATTGGTATGCAAAACATGTCCAAGGGCAGCGCTACGATTTGGCGACTTTAGATTCAATTCCCCCTTTTTTAACCACTTGGCTACTCTTTTGGCCCCTTTTTTTGAAATATTTTTTAGGATAAATGACGAAAAACCAAGTTTTTTGAAATATCGCGACCCATTATATATAATTCCAACAATGAAATTAATTATTTTGATATTATTTCACAGTTTATGAGCAAATATTTGAAGTATCAAATGCCGAAACTTTTTGGACCGGATTGGCTAAATAAAAAATAGATTTGATGAATACTTATATACTAATTTATAATTTTTCTCATAACAGTGCCTCGGCGGAACGTCTTTTTTCTGAATTATCACTAATGAAAAATAAATTGTCTAACAGACTTAAGGTCAATACTTGTGAACCTATGGTTTCAGTTACAAATTTGTTGGACGCGGTGAAGACTTCGTACAAAAGTATAGAGTATTAGCGAATAAATAGAGGATTTTATTTTAACTAAAATTGCGTGTAGTAGTTTTTAAAGTACAATACTTTTTTCTTTTATCAAATAAACGAATTTTAAGAAGTTTTTTAGGTACTGAAAAGTGGATTTTTTGCCTATAACTCGGACCGATATTGTTAATTCAAAAAAACAAAATTTTAGAAAAATATTTACAACAGATTTGTGGGAAAACGAATTCTAAAGTTTATATAGAAGCTTTACGAAGTCCAAAAATGTGTTTTGACTAATATCTTGGTTACTAGTTAACCGCTTTTGTCCATATTTCGAATTTTCTGTGTATAAACGAAGTCGCTAGCTTATATAGGGGCTTAGAAAAAGCGAAAAGAAAAACGTTTTTAGAGGCCTTTTAAATTTTTTGACGATATCTCGGCCATTAGTGTCCCCATTTGGTTGAGTTTTACGAGTGTCGTTCTAAAGAATAATCCCTATAACTTGATATATATGACGTATATAGCCGATAACAGGGGCTTTATAAAAACAGATTTCAACAGACATACGGAGATCCTTATGCCGGCTTCCATATCAGTAAGGTTCCAAAAAGTATATACTTTTTTGGGTTATAGATGAATATTGTAGAAACTACAAATGGAATGGGAAATTTATATATACTAGTTACACCTATGGTGAATGGTATAAAAATATCTTTTGTAAAAACGGTCCAGCTCACCGACGGTCATCAGCAGAACCGAAATATTTTGGGAAACATTATAACACATATCCTCCCATAGGGAGGGACAAAAACACAACAATTGTAAAATTAGTGAAACGAAGTTAATGTTACAAAAATCTCGAACATGGTTTTGTGTTTGGAAAAATGGCTAATAAAATTGTATTAGTAACACCATAAGCAATAAAATTGCATAGTTGTGTGGTCCACGGTCTTTATCAGTTTTATTCACAGTTCTTCAAATTTGAAAAGTTAGTAAAATCTGATTGAAACGAACCAGAGCTTTTTTATATTTTTGATTTTTTCCCGCAAGTTAAAATTTTTGATATTAGAGTTAAATTAGAGAACTGTTCTCCGGACATAAAGAAAATATATTATTAAATAATTCATTGAATTAAATACTTTTTTCAATTTGCACCTCTAACCAAAATGGTTATATCAATTACTAAAAAAATATTAAAAATTAAAAACAGAAAAATTTATAAAATTTATTTTACTTAAATTTTATTTTTATTCTATATTTACCTGAATATATTTATTAAATTTAGATGAAAAATGAAACAACTATGTTAATTGAAAAATATACAGTAATAATTTTTTTCTGTGCAGGCTCACTCCCAGTACTTCTTTCAAAAAATCAGTTTCATGCATAAACTAATTTTTTTGCCTATAGTCGGAGAGACCTATCAAAATATATAATTACAAAAATTCTAAAGACAACTTGAAAATTTAGAAAAATTTTTAAATTTTACTTGAGCATTTTGCCAAAAAAATGTCTTAGAATTATGTAAAGCACACTGAAAGACTTGCTGTTATTTATTTTAATAATAGTTTTTTTATTCTGTAAAAATAAGTCAGTTTTGATGGAAAGCGAGATACTTTTGTCTAAATGCATTTTGCTTGAGCACATCCTAGCCCCAGAGTAAAAACTATCAAAATGTAACTCGACAGTAGAGTTTTGTAAAGATTTATCCTTAACATATTACGAAATTTGTAGTTTTTTTTAAAAAAAATGCAACTTCGTACTCTCAAAAATTATATTATAAAATCTTCTTTAAAATAAATTATTTAGTGATCCAAAAAGTTTCTGATTCTTATTATATAGTTTAATTCCAAAATAATCTTACAAATAAAAAATTCGGCGTTCTTAAAATATTATTGTAAAAATATCTTAGAGCAAAACTCTTGACAGAATGTTTTTAGTTGGCAAGTTAGCTCTCCAAATAAAATTTAGGATGTCAAAAAAATCACGACCAAGGTCCAGAAAAATTGAAATAACATGTTTTAGTTAAATTAAGAAAATGATTGCAGTTTTATTGATGTAATTTGGGCAAACCATGCTCGAGTTGTATTAGTCACGCCCATAAAAAAAATCAATATGTGATAGAAAAATGTAAAAGCAGATTCTTGTTAAGCACGCCAAAATCCATCTAGTCCACCTATTCTTGATTAAAGAAGTGTAATGAATGTGTCATGACTTAGTCGTAGGCATATATGAGTATTTTCTTTTAATTGCGATTAAGACCAAGATTTGTGATTAATTTTGATGGTAGAAGGCTTATTTTATTCGAATTATTAGATATCCCCATTAAAAAAATCAAAAAAATCAAACCCTGATAGAAAAAAAAACTGATGCAAATTCGTGTTTAGCACGTTTATCCTTATTTAAGGAAGAATTTTTCTGACGACCAGTGTTATCTTTACATTCTAATTGTTTGAGAAATTTTTATCGTCGCATATGAATTACATGCAGTCTCATTAATAATTAAAATAATAAAATGTATTTATACATTTTCTACCTACAACATGCTATAAATATGAGTTTGTATTACCAACCGACATACTACTACTTTAGCCCATTATTGTATGTTGTATTACCTTATGAATTTCGAAAATTATTAAAATTTCTCAATTTATTTTCTCTGTTGTTTGAAATACAGTGGTTCTTATGGCAGATTTTTTTATTATTATTTTGTGGTTTACCAAGTTTCAAAATATTATAAAATAATAAGAGCGACCATGACATTGTTTGCCATTACACAGTTATATTGTTAGAAATATCATGAACTGTCAGCAACACACACATACTGTAGATGACAATGGCAAACTCATACTCGTGCATACTAATATATGTAATTTTTTACATTTTTGCCCTGTAATTTTGAGCCATTTGCTACTTTTTTTTGCTGTTGCACAAAGAGGTGTCTGCTGTTACACAGAGGGGTGGATAGACATAAAACATATTGCTGAATATAGTGTTTATTGGTTAAAGTATGCGTTCGAATAAAGCATAACATACAATTTTCGTTTTGACCAAAGTATTGCATTTCAGGGTAATAAGAAAGCTTAACAAAGACCTAAAGCATGAGATGAGCTATGCTAATCAATCAACCAAGGCTAAAAAATTTAAATAACAAAGCTGAGAAGAACTACGAAGCAAAAAAAAATGTCAGAGATTTTTATTAATAGAAAAATAAAAGTATTCTTAATATTTTGTATTAGCCTGGAAAACATACGTTATTGTTGTCTTTTTGCATGTTCCAAGGTACAAGTTTTATATTTTGAAAATAGTCCTAAATAGTATCGAACTACAAACAATAAGAATTAAAAAACAATTTGTCACATTACAAGTTTACTCAAAATGCGACAAGATATGTGATTGTTTTGCTTCTTTAGTCCGAATAATCTCGAATAATTATAACGAGGTAAACCACAAATTGCTCTTAAAAAAGGGGTTTATATTAAATATGCAGTATATGTTCCAAAATGTTGGTACTTTTTTTAACAAGAATTACGCTTTTCATTAAAACAAAGTGCTTTATTAATATTTTAATGTTATAGAATAACGCAAAACTAAAATTTATCAGATGTGTCGAAATTTGATTCCCCATTTTATTATTATAATAAAAAAAGTTTCGACTTTTCGTTTGGTTACCTTTCTAATTCTAAATATTATTATAAGTTCAGAAATTATCATATGCTTTCATTTGAAAATATTTCCTCTATATTACATTTCTAAAATAGCTTTAATGACGATCAATTAAAACTGGCTTAAATATAATAAATTATTTTGTTTCTAAATCTTTAATATTGCTGCTATAAGTCAAGCTCCTCAACGATAAAATGGTATCCATTACAGTTAGTTTTAAATATATATTAAATATTTTTTGTTTTCTTATTATTTTTTTTTTATAAAATCAAGTTTGAAAAATATTTCATGAGTTATAAAGAAATTCATCTCAAAATTGCAAAATATACTCTGAAAGTTTTAAACATGCTCTAAAAATTAAAGGGATATACTATAAAAATGCATTAAAAAATCACTAAGTGCAAAAATATGCCATTAAGGGTGAAATATGTACTTACAAATCGGTGCTAAAATACTTTATTTGTTCTGAAACGGATAAATATTTTATCGATGTCTTCATTTGACGTCCAAGAAAAAAACATACAATTGCATATTTGTAGTTTCCCTGATTATAACAAAGAGTGTCATAAAAAGACATTGATGACACTACTGACATGCGCCAGTCTTTTTAACATTTTCTGGCCAAATTAAAAATTTAAAATTTTTATTTTAAGTAATGCGGAACGGGAATCCACATTACACGTACATACTATACCACATTACCGGCGTCATATATTGGATTTAATAGTTTAAGGTTACTTATGTCAATTACATATTAAATTTGTTCATTTATAAATACAAAATTTTTATATTGAAATACACTTAGGCAGCTTATTTGCAAGTTTACGAACACATGATTTTTTTTATTTTCATTCTATATTGTGGCAACAATGTGAAATTATAACAAGTTAGAGTGCTATATTTGGCTGTGACAAATCTATGTGAACACTAAAAGCTTTAAATAATTTCATATAAAGTTGAAATAGAATCAAGATTTTATAAACCTTTATATCCTTATATGTATTATAAAAATGAGGTCTAAGTTTGCTTGTTGATTTGTTTGCTTGTGTACCAATCACGTCTAAACGGTTAAACTGGTTTTCAAGAAATTTGACACACAGTGCCAGAGGTAGGCTTTGTTGGATCTCGATTGTCACACCCACACTTTGCGTGATTAAAAAAAAAAAAATATCTTTTTTAATATATATATATAGCACTCTCACTTGTTTTATTGTTTTATTTCCTACACTAATTCTATTCTATATTAAGGAATTAGCTAAATTCAAGTTCGTTCCTGAGTTTTTCAGAGCAAGATTGCTGAGAGATATAACTTTGAACCCTAAAAAAAATTATTCTAGCAGTTTAGTTCTTTCTCACCACTGTGCTCAATCTTTTTATAAGCAGCTTCTTTGTAAAACCAAGTCAATGTTAGACAAGGAGTTAGTGCATTTACGTGTCTTGTTCAGAAATAATTCAATACATACTGTATTTTTTTTTTATAATTTACATAAAAGTATGTATGTAATTGACTTTTGCTTGTATTAAGATTTAAATATAATAATGAGATAGTACTTTTATACAAGAGTATATATACAAATGTTCTAAGTCTTAATAAACATCGGGAAAGTATATATATATATATATATATATATATATATATATATATATATATATATATATATGTATATATATAACGCTCTTCTTCTCCAGGAGAAATTTACATTTAAATCTTAATACAAGTAAAAGTCAATTACATACATACTTTTATGTAAATTAAAAAAAAATAGAGTATATATCGAATATATATATATATATATATATATATATACAAATATATATCTATATATATTTGACCACACATGTTGCTTAAATATATGAAAAATATTTTCTGAGCTACGCATTTTACAACGGCAAATTTTTCCCGGTCTGGAATTTGGGATATTTTGGTGCAAAAAAGTGAGAGTGTTTTTAATTCCATGATTTTAAAACAAATTTTTCTATATTGTTCAACAATTTAATTGGAATACCTCTACTGTTTTAAATTTTATTTAGGTCCAAACATTAACAATATTTCTCAAAAATATGTGTAAGATTGAAATTTTAAGTTTTTCGGTTTATGGTCGCAAGGAATTTCACATTATAGTCGCAAGAAATTTCACATTTAATTTATTACTGTTAGCAGTAATTCGGAACAATTTTTGGCTTCAGAGAAACCAAAAACATATATATACAGCTCGTATCTGAACGAAAAAATAAGAATAAACCTTGCAAGTTTTGGAAATTTTTCATATTTTTGTATTCAATATAATTTTGTTCAGTTTGAAATAGAAAAAGTTTATTTTGGCCTTTTAGCGACTATACCATTTGATGCGCTGACATTTTCGGAGTCTAGAAGTATTTAAATGTTTTGCCACTTTTTACCCCACGGAAGTATACGATTTTTTTTCTAACACTGTTTAACAATATTTATATGCCTGACTCTCGGATGGGGGTATAACGGAGGCGATGGTCAATTAAAGGACATTTGTAGGAGGTATAGGGGAAATAATGGACCGATCCTGACAAATTTCAATCGACTTCGTCCTTATACTAAAGTAAATATTTTTGCAAAAATTTATTGCGATATCTTAAAAGCTTCATTATGTACAAGGTTTACATGGACAGAGAGACAGCCAGAAAGCCAGTCAGTCTGCTAGCCAGACGGATCGTTATCTCCACTCAGAAATAAATTTTTGTCGAACGGTATACTTTGAGGTAAGTGCAAAATCAATTTATTTATGCGTTGCGAACATTTTTTTTTTTTTTTTTTTTGTTGCAGTAAGTTATAGGAATTACCATTCATACAATAATTTTTTCAAATTTATAACAAAAATTTGCCAATTTTTCTTAATTTGATATCAAAAGTCTTCTTCTTTTCAACGATCTTAAACAATTCACAGTGGGGCCGTTTGCAAAACAAATGGTAATAAGTCGGGATCTTTTAAACCGCTGAACCGATCTTGATGAAATCAGGTATATTGCTTTCAGAATATTGTTGACTAGAGTCTGTAGCTGGAGCACGGACTCGACTACAGTGGGCCAAACTTGACCACCTCAACAGTAAAAAAAAATATCGGAGCTTGTAACTTTTACAAATATGAACTGATTTCAAATTTGTTTACATTTCTAAATTCTTCTAAATAAGACAAAGAAAAACCTTGCTTACTGTATAAATTTTCTCTTATGGTTTAATAGATATTTGATTTCAAAAATTAAATACCTCACTTTTGGCTTTGAATTTTTCGCATTTTTACCCTATTACTTTTAAAACAAAATTTCTAAATTTTTTAAAAACTATAGTAAAATTCTCTATAATTTTCTGAATTATGTTGAAGAAATTATCTGCATTTATCTCAATTCAATAACTATAAAAAATTTAAGTCAAAATTGTGCAAAATTTCATGTTTCTAACGAAAAAGTACTTTTATATACTTCATTTTATTAAAAAGCTTTTGTTAAAAGAGTTTAATATTTTTTGATATTTTCCGAAAGATTAGACCTTAAGAAAGTGTTTAACTGCCCGTTTTTATAACACAAGACTCGTTTAACTTACATTTTTATTTTAAATGTAGGTTAGGCGAGTTATTTTTGCGCTCGTGTTATAAAAACGGCAGTTAAGTATAATTTTTAAAAGTTTGGACGTTCAACTTGCATCCAGCAGTGATCGAAAATGATCAATTTTAAAGGGAAAGTTCAAATATTTGAGCCCTTAAAAAATTTTGATTGTTCATTTCGGTACTTCTGCGAATTAGATTAGCTATGTTTTTAAGGACTTTGCAAAAAATTGAGACATCTTTGCAGTAAATTTCGTCAATCATGGTAATTTTCTGAAAAAATCCATAATTTCAATAACAAAAAATTTTGCCTTTAAAAATACATGTATAGTAAAATTATAAATATTTTGGTTATTCGTTGTTATGATTAGATTAGACGTGTTTTACTTCTGTCGTCACAAAATTCAATTTTTCATGGGATAACACAAGGTTTAAATTATATGAATATAAATTGCATTTTTTTCAAAACTAAAGTGGCATGAAAAAAAAACACAAAAAAAAAAATAAAAAAATAAATAAATTTTATTAATTTAATCAGCATCACATAATATTTTGATGTCCAATATGCACATAAACAAAAAACTGGTTTATACATTTCTAAACAAAAAGTAAACGAAAAAATAAATAAAATAAAATAAAACTTACGCAAAATAAAATAAGAATACATTCCCTTGCAGAATTATAAATACACCCTGTTATTTTGGGATTTCTGGAGACATAAACGTCGTAGGATAATGAAAATTGGCAATATGTTAAAGCTATTGAACTAGAAAATATTTCTGTGATTTTTTTTCTACTTTAAATTTTACTATGTAATTTAAGGTGAAAGTGTTTAATAACTATAAAAACACTTAACTAAAAACTTCAAAATTTCTTTAACGGAAAGATCAAAATATAAAAAGAATATAAATTAATAATCAATATGTACAGTTATATTTTTAGTAATGAAAAAAATCTCACCGGCGTCCACTTCACCAGTGTTCCATTTAAAGATAATTTTATTTTGTCTACAAAGCGCTTTCATATTTCTGATTTTCAGAATAACTCCGACGAAATAACATTCCTCAAATATTTCCAATTGGGTTTTAATCCGAAAATCATGTGAGCGATTCTAGAAATATAAAATATTCCATAAATAAAAAAAAAAAAAATTGGCAGGTGAATAGTATAGACTGTAGTGTTTTTTTTTTTGAGGTTGAAAATTGGCTCATATCTGCGAAAATTGTCCACGAAAGGAACAAGTTTCTTATCTAAGTACTCTAGAGAATCGTCGTGGGTGCCAGTAACTGATGCGTGGAGGTCATTAATTGAAAAAAAAGAATTGTGGCAACACTGATGAAGTGAACGCATGTGAGATTTTTTCTATATTTAAACATATAACTGTACATTCTCAATACTAATTTATATTCTTTTATATTTTGTTTTTTCCGTTTTAAAATTTTTGAAATTTTTAGTTGCCTTTGTAATTATGAAATACTGCTAAGTAACTTTTACCTTAAATTATATAATAAAAATCAAAGTTGAACAAATTTTTCATCGAAATATTCTCTAGTTTAATTGCTTTTACATATTGCCAATTTTCATTTACGATTTTTACATCTCAAGAAATCCGCCATGATATGGCGTATTTATAGTTCCGCAACGGAGTGTATTTCTACCAAAAGAAAAATATAAAGTGTAAAGCAAATAAAAACAAATAGAATAGAAACAAATTACAAAAACAAAAATATTCAAGCAAAAGAGTTAAAAATATAGTAAAAATATCAAAATCGACCTATTTTGAATTTTTAGTGCAAAGCAAATAATAAAAATATTATAAATTAGAAAAATACAGTCAGCGTTGCCGGAAACTTTGAAAAAAAAATCATCACCTGATGAAAAAATCGTAAAGTTATAAAAATTATTTTTTCCTCAATTTCAACTTTATACCTAGTTCTGACAGAGTTTGAAAAAAATCTGTGGTTTTTCTTAGATATTAGTTGTCGGGTTTTAACTTATTAATCATACAAATTCAAACAAATTTCTTTATGGAACGGAACTAACTCTCCTTTCTGTTTTCATCTCAATTTTTGTTATACTTCATTCAGTTTAAAGTTCGCAATCACCATGTTCGAAGTCTCCTAAAAATATAATCCAAATTACATCAATCCAAGTTTTCCAAGGCCATAAATAGTTCACTATTCATAATTAGGATAAATAAATAAATTGTACCCATAATACTCGTACTAAATAAGTATTACAAGCACCATTAAACGCACTGTATTAGGACAATTATGAGCTTTCTTAGAGGCTTCTTAGAGGCCGTTTATAAAATTAATTTAAAATCCTTATGGTATCCTCTTTTTGATTGGGAATTGAAATATTTTCCTATTCTTTAAAAATAAAATTTTTTAAACAAAATTTTTAAAAGCAAAAACAAATAGAATTGGACAAATGTATTCTTTAAAAATATAAAATTTCACATATCAATATTAAAATAAAAAAAAAATAAAATATTAAATTTTTAAATACAATGCTCTACTTTACAAAATTGTTTTGCCAGTGATTAAAAATCATCAAATCATATTTTGTTTAAAAATAATCATACAGTAACTCACTAAACCAAACAACATAATTAAAATTGTCACATGCATACATGCACATATTTTAAAACATAAACACCAAAAACTGGTTTTTACATTTTTAAATTATAAAAACAAAACTAGCATTTAACCCGCTACTGCGTTAGCAGATATAAACTTGGTAGCTTTTTTATTTAGAAAAAAGTGTAATACCAAAAGTGGAAAAATGCGTAAAATTAAACTATTACTCCCTTGGGAACAGTTGTAATATTGGTGTCTACAGAAAATTAATAACAAACATCGCTATCGCACTTTCTAATGATTCCAATTTCATACCTCCCGCTAGGAGTGAGATAGCGTATCACTTCGTAACCCTTTATGAGTTCATCGTTAAGTAACACAGGGTATCAAAGAACCCGGATTTCATAAAATTTGAAACAATATTTTAGATTAAAAAAAAAACAACTATTTAAATTTTGTCCTTACATTTTACAGTCTTAAAGATGTTTGATGTATCTTTTTTAAATGCTTTCACCCCACAACACTTTAAATTTCTAAAAATGTTACACAGTGGTACCAAAACAATTTTTTGGAAATAATTCTGTAACTTGTGAATCGTTGGAGATATCAAAATAAAATTTCACATGGTCGGAGCAGAGGTACCTTCGAGTTGATTTGGAGGAGCATAGATTTCTAGCGGATCACGGGGGTAGAGGGTAGACCTGCAAAGTTGATCGCCAAAAATTCATGTATGACTTGAATGTAAAAAATTTACATATATATTGTCCTTGTAATTACCTTCATAACTATTTCAACACACAAAAAATCATTACCTTGTATTTTTCAATTAACAGATTTGTTTCGTTTTACTTCAAAATTTATACTTGATTGATTTAATAAATTTTTTAATTGGAAAAAATGTTTTCGTTTTTATTTTTTTCACTTATTAGTAATAATATAATAATTTTGGTGATTTGTGGAATTCTAATTTAATGAATTATTTTTGTGATTGGTAACTTGACAGTGATTGGTAATCTTGACAATCAAGTTCATTCAAGGCCGTTTTGCAACAATATTTCAAACTCTTGAAAATTAAATCAGCTAGGCCAAATATTCACTGTGAAAACAACTTATAATTCCACTTTGTTACTTTTTTCTAAATTTTGTTGCACGCTAATAGATTTTTATGCGTAAAATTTGATGTATATTACTTTTTATAAATGATCTTCCTCTCCATTGCAATTTTCTTATGATGTGAGACACAGATGGCAAACATGATACAATTGTATTTTTTACGGTACATTTTTACAGTGGTACTACCACAACTTATTTGGTACAATTTAATATGACCAGATTTTCATATTTCTTTTAATAGCAACATTTCTTTTTTTTATTATAGAACAGTAGTTTCATGGTTGAATCCAAAATATTCAATAGTACTTAGAACACGCCTTTATAAGACAATGGATTTTAAAATTTAATCAGAAGATGTAAAATGCATGTAGTTATATTAAGGAATGTTATAATAAATGTGATGTATCACTATCATTATAAATCTTTCGGAAAGAAACATAGTGCAACAAGAAAAAAAGCTCCATAAATTATAACATGAAATGAAAGCGTACTAGTAGTCTAGCCAAACATCCAAACGGTTTTTCAAAGTTAGTTCGAGTTTCGGTTTTATGGCCATTTGAATTTCGAATTTTTCGGAACCTTTTTTTCAATATAATTGGAAATAAAAGTCATTTAAATTACTTAATTCAATGTTATTATATATTGTTCTTTTATAGACCATTATACTAGATTTTTGATGGATGCCACTACCTTTTTACGCCCATTTTTGTCCTAATATTGTTAACTTTATTTGACTTAACCTTATGTCCAAACTAATAAACCGATTAAAATAAAACTTGGCACATATTTATATCCTTGAAGAAAGTACTGACTCGATATCATGCCCTCTTTATTTGAGAAAGGGTTGCTCGGCTTCTTAGTAAGAAAATTTTAAATTTCGTAAGCATTTTGATGGCAGTGGTAAAAAATATCGCAGTATAATAAAACTGAGCGAAAAGGAGTAGAGTGGCAGCCCTAGAGACAAAATTTTATAGTATACAATATTTTATATTCCTTATGTATGTACAATTTTATGCGAATTGTTTGTCTTAGAGTATCCAGAAAGTAGTGGTCTAAAAACTTCTGCAAAAAATACTTGATATATGTGCTAAACTTCATATGAACTTTCACTCAATATATTTAAAAACATACTGAGTTATTTTATAAATTCGGTCTATTCCATATTCGTTTGTGAAAATTTCCTACTAAAGTGTTATTATAATAAAAGAAAGAATTGTAATTAATTTCTAAACTGTATCGAGTTATACTCAACACATTTGTTGCTGCAATTTTAAAACTGCAGGTAATATTTGACTAAATTTAGTTAATAAAATTATGTTTTGTTATTTGGAATTAAAATATATTGAAAAAATTGGTTGAAAAAGTACATTTTATTTTTATGGTTGGTACAATATATGCTAAGCCATTTTTCATCCCTGATTTGAGAGTAAAACTTGAACCATAAGTTTTTTAATTCATACTATGAATTTGTACTGAAACTATTTGAATTGCAATCTCGCCACTAGTTGAAAAGCAAAATATATTTTTAAAGTTTGATTTGCTTTTTATACTTGGTAGTAGTTTTTGCTTTTAAATTAAATTATTTAACATATACGTTTTATGTTAGCTGGTCGGTCAAATGAGATTTTACCAAAATCTAGTAAAATTTAAATAGATTTCGAAAAATTTCTTTTTTCAACACTGTCTTTTTATATGGTATGTTAGTAAAATAAAACTATTTGTGCTAAATAAAAATTACTTTTATATGTAAATAAATATTTTTAAAATTAAAAAAAAAAATAAAATATTATAGAAAAATTATCATAAATAAACTTGAAATTGAATTAAAAAAAGTTGTGTGAAAAATAAAACTAATTTAAAAGAGTTTAACGTCTATATGTGTTTAATTTGTGCAAAAAGTGTTTGTCAAACAAAATCTACAAAACTGTCGAAAGTGTGAATGTAAAGTTATTTTTTTTAATCAAACGAAATTTCAAGTATATTTAAATTCGGTATTAGTAAAAAAAAAGACAAGTAATATATAAGTTATTAAAAAATATATACACGAGCATTAAGAAGATTATATGATAAATTTAACTTAATTATTAAAAAACAGTTTAAAAATTTTTATTAAATACTCATTAAAATGCAATCATTTAAACCTGAAGTATTGCCGGAGAATCCGCAGCAACATTCCAATTTATTATCATCGTTAATGTTTTGGTGAGTTTCATATATTGCGACATTGCTTCCACCTGTGCACAGTAGGACACAAACGAATATTTTTAAAGCAAATCTGTAACTTATAATCGGCTGGCTGCACCCAGAGAAAAATATGGTTGTAATGACCATTATCTAAGAGCAACATATTATGATTGGAACATATGATCACAGCGAAAAATAGAAATGCTTATAAGTAATAAATATTATCATCCCATTTTTTTCATATGGTATTCGATTTTATGGTTCGGTTTTTATATTATTACTTTATTTTATTATATTATTATAATTTTGCCATCCTCCATATTATTATTCCACCATAAAACGTATTAATAAAAAATAATTTTTGTAAATTTTATATTGATATTAATAGAGAACTGTTCATTAGAAAAAAAAAAACAGAAAAGAGAAAAGAATATATATATATATATATATATATATATATATATATATAATATATATATATTCTTTTCTCTTTTCTCTTTTTTTTCTGTTAATATATATATATATATATATATATATATATATATATATATATATATGTTTCTTTTATGCGATAGATAAAAATATTGGATGAAAATATTGCAAATTGAAATAGTTAAAATATCAAATACAAATACCTTAAAAACACATACAATCATGTTTTTCAAAGGCCTTATTGCGACCTCTAAGGAGGACCCGCTATAGCTATGTAACTCAAGTGTGTGGACCCCCCTACCAAACTTAATATTTCATTTTCCTCTGCTACTCCTGTGTTTAATGTTATGTTAATCCAGCCATCCGATTAGAATTTACAGATTTATTTCCAAAAAATTTCAATTTTGCCCCACTGTGCTATATATATATGGAATTGAGCATATAAACATATATTTGACAAAAAAAAAAGAGAAAATTTACTCAGAGATGATTCAGTGTTACCAATTTGAAAAATTTCCTGTTAAATCTGGCTACATTTTACTTTTTTGGGTGACTTTGTAATAAAAATTAACGTCCTTTTTCTAATAATAACAATTAGGAAACTTGAGCAAACTTAATTTTTTTCATTATTTTAAATAATATATAAATATATATATATATATATATATATATATATATTATTATTATTATTATATATATATATATATATATTTCATTTAAAATAATGAAAAAAAAAAAAAATATATATATATATATATATATATATATATATAAATGTACGCACATTATCATCTTTTTGTCATTTCTTTATAAAAAACTAATTTAGATGTTGGTACGTTTAATATACATTAATCATTTCATCATCGAAAAAAATGTAAAGAAAAAATAATAAAATATATCTTTATAAAATAAACAATTTTTAAATATTAGACACTATACAACAGCTTTTTTCACACATGAACAAAACCTTATACATATGAAGAGACATTTTATGATAGAAGTGCGCACACTGTTTCTCATTTCGTGTTCGATTAATTTTTAACAGAATTATATACTCGTATAAACTTTAAGTTTTTTATATGCTCAATTTAAAGCCGCTTTAATTTTCGCGCCCTTTTTGCGAAATGATTACCGCGAACAGATTTTACATGCATTGGAGTCACTTTATATTTATACAAATAAATATTAATATAAAATTTAAATATTTTAAATTTTAAATTTTTAATCTGAAAAATTACACGTATTTTATATAAAGTTACAATGTATTTTATATAAAGTGTTATACAACGGAATCTACGAATTTTCTGATCATTTTAGCAATTTACAGACTCCATCCCAAATCCTGTTCTTAAATTTTGAGACATAAAACAAATCAAACCAACTTTTAATACCTTGTTCTGAAGTGAAGGAAGATTGGGCCCAGCATTGTCATTATGGAATGTTATGGACTCGTATCTGGTAGCATATTATAGACCTATTTCCTTCAATGCTCTTATCATACTAATCAATTGTGTTCGTCACAGGTATGTCGCGATCATTTCAACCTGCTTTAGCAACGCATAATATACGACACATCACTGATCGCATTAAATACAGAGCATCATCTGGACTCTATAATTATTTATCTTTTGACGTCTTTTGTGTTCGTGTGACAC
Source organism: Protocalliphora azurea (assembly GCA_932274085.1). Taxonomy (NCBI): domain Eukaryota; kingdom Metazoa; phylum Arthropoda; class Insecta; order Diptera; family Calliphoridae; genus Protocalliphora; species Protocalliphora azurea. The sequence goes on from OW026521.1 coordinate 118,167,106, forward strand.
CGAAGTTTTTTACTTTGTTATGAATCCAATTGCCTTTAAACCATTTAAAAGAAAGGAGAAAACCGATACGTATAGCCATCATATTCTGGTGCTCTAATTGAGAAAACTTTTCGTGAGTAGTTTAGTTTAGATGACTAAAAAGATTAAAAATCAAGACATAATCATTGGGGTAGTCAAACAATAAAAGGTTTTAAAAGAACTTGGATTTAAATTTAAAAAAATATATATATTTTTTATGAATTATTATAAAATCTGTTAATTGCCCAACAGTACTGATATGGGTATCAAATTCCAATACATTTTTATAAATTTACCAGGGCCCTATAATATGAATTATGTCCTGCAAATATTTCATCAAACCTTTGTTAGAAAAACTTTGAGGTTTCCTAAAATATTATTTTGAAATTATATTAATATTAGAAATATCGTAATGGAATTTCTTAATCCACATTTTATACTTTTAGCTTCAATGGTTTATCAAATTTTATAAAATTTGAAAAATATACTATTAGAGTTAGGTTTTGTTTTCGAAATATATGTTACAATTTAAAATATTATTTAATAATAATTACCACAGTGTTTTTTTCAGACTTATAGACGAAGCGTGCAAAACTTGGTTGAAATCAGTCAATTATTTTACCTTGTCGCATACAAATGTTTCTCGGAAAAATGCTTAAAAATACATATTCGTATGCAATTTGAGGTAGATAGGACTTTTATCAGCATTAGTTAGTCATGCTATCAAATTTCAAGATGTTTATTATTTTTTAATTTTATTTGCAATAATTTAAATGCATATAGCTATAAATGGCATTACCAAATGCGATCGGTCTATAATTGAACATATGTAGTTCCCATATAAGATTCAGTCTAGAAAATCACTTTAACACGCATAAATTTCATATATGTATAAGGGCAAAAACACTTTTTTTCTTGGCACACTCGAGCGAACAATAGGCAATATTACAGCGTAAATCACTTTCGCGAGGGGCTCAAAAGTTATTGCGGATTTAAGTTCAAAATTTAAAAGAAATCGCATAATATCAAATTTCCCATTAATCTATTTAGTGATAAACAATCACCACGTTCAAAAAGACTCACAATATTATCATTGCTAGCTGAGTCACACACATTTTTTTAATATTTTTTTAAATAGTTTTTACACAATTTTTTTAATAATAAGAAAGATATTATGTGCAATTTTTTTAATATATTTTGTTAATTTCAAGATTCTTTATTTAATACCAAAAAAACGAAATTAGTATCATCAATTATTTAAAAGTTACAGGGATTTAAATCATATAAGCCATTAAATTTTACAGAAAGATTTTTCGAATATTTTTTTAGAATATAAATACGATTATTTATTTTTCTTATCTTTTCTGGCATTTGGTCTTGGTTTTTTTCTTGACATCACAAATTTGATTTAGAGAGCTAACTCCCAACCAAAATCCTCCTGTTAGAATTTTAATATGTTATTTGATGAACGTTCAGCATCCCTTTTCAGCTCTACATGATATGAGTGGATTTCTTTAGTTTTAAAACCATTTTCGGATTAAGCTATAGAAAAATAACCAGAAACCATTTAGGCCACTCAATAATCTATTTTAAAGACGATTTTATAACGTCATAATTTTTGAAATTAAACTAAAATTCGATTCAAAATCCACGACGGTATTGGTCACATTGATAATTTGCGGTATCGGCATTTTGATACTCTTTGTTTACAAACTTTAAATAAACATAATGTAATTTAATAATTCTATACTGAAGTAGTGTCAACTTGATTCCAATTGGTATTAATTTTCATTAATGATTTCAATAGAAGTGTTGAATTTTAACACTCACGGTGGCAGATTCACTATTGACAGTGAATAATATCTTTATCAATACGTATGCATAGAGGAACCAAGCTTTGTTATTTACTAGGGAACATTAAAAGAATTCCTTACAAACGATTCATAATATTAGCTTATGAATGAATTATGACACTAAATTGCATTTTCGTAGAGAGGCGCACATACAGTGACCGAAAAGTAGAAGACTATTGAAAAAGCTAAAATTTTTGTTTCAAAGTTGTACCATTGTATGAATAGCAATAGAGCCATAACATATAAAGTAATATTGTGCCTTCATGTCTGAAGTGTAGTTCTCTAGTACAGCTATAATACCAAAAGTTTGATCTTTGTAGAAAAAAATCAAAAGCATAAAAATACTCGATTAGTTTCAATCACATATTTATAATTTTTTAACTTTGAAGAACTGTAAATAATAACGATGAAGACCGTTTACAATTTCATCGTTTTTAGTGTTGCTAATGAAACGTTATTAGCCATTTTGAAAAAAAAAGGAAAATATATTCGAAATTATTATAACATTAAATCGGTTTCATTATGCCTTTACTTATATGCAAGATTTCTAATTAAATTTGGCATAAATAAGTTTTATATAAATTCATTAACCACGGTGTGAAGTTTAGCAATGACCATATATGATCATATTTTTTATATAAAGAGCTCTCCCGAGAGTTACTTTTCTCACGCTTACATCCTAGTGTAGAGTATTAGATGGTCGCGCTTGTCTGACCACAACTTTTAACAACTTTTTTAGAACGCTGCAATATCATTTATAAATTATCAGTGTTGTCGGTTTAGCCTTTTTAAGGCTAAGTCTAGCCTTTTTAATTTGATTTTGGCCTCAAAATTTTTGTTTTAGAGCTTTTTTCTACTTTTTTTGATTTTAAAAATTACCTTCAAAATACTACTCGTAAAATGGTTAAATTTCAACCACGAAGAAATAAATTTCTTATTCGATATTACTAATTTTATTTTTAAATAATCATCCATTTAAGCATTTCTGTGTATTTATTTGTAAATTTTTAAACTAAAAATTTTTTTCCCAGCTCCTAGCAGCACTGAATATATTTGATAAAATAATATTTTGTCTAGACATTTTGAAATGTATCGCTTGTTCCCATTTACTAGTAAAAAAATACATAAGATAATTTTAAATTAAATTTTTTGCTTTATAACATACATATTTTATATAAATTAAACAAAACTGGTTACTGTTAATTTCTATGTATATATGTAAAGAAACCTTCCAGTTACTCGTACAATATAATGTATCATATTTTAATTAAATGGTTTTATTAGAAAACCTTATCTCTTGTCATAAACTAAGCTTTTTGAAAATATTTACATTAATTTTTATTGGCAATAAGTAAACAATTTATTTCAATCGTGTTGCTACACAATTTTTTTTTGTTTAATTTAATCATAGCAGCCTATCTACACGTAGCAGAATATGTAAGATTTTTTTGTCAGAGAGTGTTCAATTCGCTCTCTGAGAAAATTATCTCACGTGTATATTCAAATATTAGTATTATAAGAAGTATTATGAGACTGTTGTATTGAGATTTCTCTACACAAGATAATAATAATAAGATAATCTGTCAAAAAAAAATTCACATATACGAAAGTTTATTTGTGTGTGTGCATGTGTATTTTGGAAATAATCCTAAAAAACAATTTTTTTGTAAAACTGTTTCCTTTTAATTATTTTTTTACATTTTAAAAAACATTTTTATAAAAATTGTTCGAATTTCTTTAAAAAAAAAAGTGTGAATTTCTTAAAAAAAATGACATGCTGACTCTGTGATTGATTGAAAATAATGATACATGTACCTCTTGCTTAAGATTTAACATAATATAAACAAAATGATTACTCTCTTCTGCCGTCGTTATCTCATATAGTATATTCGCGTTAATCTTAGTTGTAGACCTGGGGTAATGTAATTATAAAGTTTCCACAAATTGTTGAATTGAAGAAAATTTTTTTGACATTTATTTTAAAAGATAAAGATAAAATGAATATCTCTTAAATATTTTTTGTACAAATTGAAAAAAGTTTAATCAATAAAGTTATTTTTATGAAATGAAAAGTAGAACAATTTCGAATGCCTGGTAATTTTAACAATTTTGTAATAAAGAAAAAATTATTACCTTATGTTTTTCAATTAACACAATTGTTTCATTTTACAATTGTTTTATTTTACAAATAAAATAATATAAAAGAAATAGTAAAAATAAAATTCAAGTAAGATTTTTTTTCGTATAAATTATTAATTCATTCAATAATCTAATAATAATTTTAATAAATTTTTTAATTGGAAAAATTTTTTTGTTTTAATTTTTTACAGTTATTAGTATATGAATTATTTTGGTGATTGGTGATTTTTTCTGTGAAAAATTATAAACATTTTTTATTTAATTAATTTCTAATATGATGAAGTCAAAAGTGATTTTGTAGAAAACTTTAGCAATTATATTATTGACATTCAAATTGTGTAACATTATTATTGAGTTAAATATTGTTTATTACACTTGCTCTGCCTCAATATTATTTGTACTGAACTTTAAACTTTATTTTATTTTTTTTTTTTCATTTTATTTTATTTTAGTTATACAATGCCAACATTTTTCAAAGGCCGGAAAAGAGTGCTAAACGAAGATGATCTTTATCGTGCTTTGAATGAACATAAATCAGGTATAAAAAATGTAAAAAAATAAGTGGAGATTTTAATGAAAACTTGTAATTTATGAAAAAGTTTTATTTTTATTTTTGATAATTATCAAACTTATATATCAATTTTAGAAATATTATTTTTTTAACAATTTTCGAAATTTAAGATCTGAAAGTAAAAGTATTTGTGAAAATTTAAAAATATTTTTTTTTTTTTTTGAAGAGAGTTTGTATTTTTTTTCCATTTTTTATACCCTTCTCCACAGGTTTAAGGGGTATATATAAGTTTGTTACTCCATTAGTAGTTTCAACAGTTTTTGTCGGAGAGAAAACATTTTCTAAATCCCAATTTGTGTTAAAAAAAAAAAAATAAACTAAGTATATCAAGTATTAACCGAGTTATAGGCCAAAATTCGTTATTAGATTTTTTGATTTTTCTCATACAAGTTATGGATCTTGTTCTTGTACAACCCTCTCACAAATATATTTTTTTCGAATTTCGGTTTTTTAAATCGATCAATTCGATGACCGTCTGTCTGGCTGTTAGTAGAAATACCGTTATTGAAACTCACCGATAACTGCCGCATATGTTATATATATCAAAAGATTGGAAATCCTTTCGAGAATTTTGCTATTGAAATTCAGCAAAACCAGTTCAAAAATGGCGGAGATATATTAAAAAAACTGTTTTTTGAGTTTTTTCGACTTAAAAATATTTTAAATGGCGTTCGTGAAGTCACCCGGTAAGATAGGTATATGATAAATAGATATCGAAAGATTAGACATTTTTTCCGGAACTTTAATATTGAAATCCAGAAAAATCAGTTTAAAAAATAGGGGAAATATTAAAAAAAAACTATTTTTCAAACCGTTTTTTTTTAAGTGAGTTCACTTCTTCGTTGCACTAGTAACAAAAATATCGGCCAAATCGCTTTTTTGACCGATATCGAGGTCCTAAAAAAGCTACGGACTTGGTTCTTATAAAGATCGATCACATATATTTTCCTTGAATTTCGGTTCATAAACAAACTAGTTATTGGCAAAACTGTTTTTTTTTTTTAATTTATATAATGTCTGCTTCCCTTATAGTTCTTGTTTTCATGGATACTGAAAATCAACAACAACAATAAACTAAGACATATTTGGTTTTTTCAACTTTTTGAAGCACCCATATCAGCTAGAGCCTTCGTTATTTCATAAAAAGATCGCAATATTTTTTAAGAATTTTTGTGTTTAAAAAATAAACTAAGTAGATCCAGTATTAACCGAGTTATAAGCCAAAATTTTTTATTAGATTTTTTGAAGCCCCTATATAAGCTACGGTCCTCGTTCTTGCAGAAATCTATTCTCGAATTTCGGTTTTTCAAATCAGTCCAATCGGTTTATAAATTTTTCACCGGTACGCTTGCTGCCCCATTTGAAGCGATAACTAATATTTAACTATTCACCCTATTCGAAATTTGATATGAAAATTACTTTTAAAACTTTTTAAGACTTTCACTGTAACAGTTGTTTATATTTTCTTTGTATGGAGGCTTTTTCTTCCCCTCGATTTATGAGTCCTATTTTCATTTCCTCAATGCGATTTGATAGGCTAAAGATTCTCACGAAATTTGAGGTCTCTCACTTTTATAGTTCCTTTGATATGGCATAATGGATATTTTCTTTACATGAGGATACTATATCCCCTGCTCCGATCTATTTTAAGCTAATAAGTTCATCTGCTTGAGATTTTAAAAAAAGTGGGCGATCCGATCAAGATCCATCGTAACCTATATCATTCTTCAGGGTTTTTTTTAATAAGCACTATCTGTACATTAATAACGTGTAAAATTGAAAAATAGATGTTTTTAAAAGTAGTCGTAAAATGTTTAGATGTGATTGATGCAGAAGCAAACTTACACCTCATTTATATAATATATATAATATATATAATGATATAAAGATTTATAAAATCTTGATTCTATTTCAACTTTATATGAAAATGCAAATTATTTAAAGTTTTTAGTGTTTATATGTAGATATAGTATAGGTGAATACGAGTATATTTGTAATTATGTCATTGTCTTGAAAACTTTTGTCTGTTTCGCATTTTTTTTTTAATATTTTGGAAAATAAGCTGTATTTTGCGATTTTATTTATAAATCGTAGCAAAGGAGTATGAATATTTTTTTTGAAAGTCAATCGCTTAGACCTTCAAGAGTAGGAGCTATAGATTCTCAGAAATTCGAAATTCAAGTCCTTTCTAACATTATTTATATATTATATTTTCTTGAAGCCCTAATTAAGATCTTTAAAAACAAGATTTTCTGTGCTATTTATTATTCTCTTAATTAGTTATTGGCATCTGAAAATCAAAATCTTTACATTTCCTTTTCCAAATAAACAATTTCTATAGAAACATGTAAAGATTTAATGCCTTTCTGAAAGATATAGTTTCTCATCTTCACGAAGATGATTAACAAAAATAAAAAGTATAAAGCCTTTCGAATTTGAAATATTTTATATACAAATTTTATAGTTGGAACATATAGGTTCTAATATACTAAAGTTGGAATTAACAAACTTTTAACTTTTTTAAAGTTTATTCACCTTGTCTTTCCTATCAAAACAAATAAAAAATTATAGTCATTTGGTATATGAGGAATGTTAAAAAATTTCGAATTTGAAACCTACAAGACACATAGTATTTCTAAAGTTTGTTAAAAAAAAAAGAAAACTGTTAATGGATTTTAATAGACCTTACAAAATCTCTAAGAAATACAAAATTTTATATTGTTCACCTAAAATGTTAAGGAAAAAAATGGGTTGATACTTTTGAGGATTTTTTTGATTTATTTTAGTTTTGTACTCACAATTTACATTCGGACTTAGAAAATTTATATGTTGTATAACTAGTTACAAAGAAAAAAAAAAAAAAAAAAAAAAATACGACAAATCAATTGTTATGTTAAATACTATTTTCGCCAATACAGTAACTGTTTTTAAGAAGAGGCACCAACAACCGATTTTGTAAATAAAATAAATAGTTTTGTTGCTTAAAATTTTTAATACTCAACAATTTTCTTTTGTAACAAATTTGTTATATTGACTAACGAATTTTTTAGGAATCAATATTTAAATTCTAACAATAAGTTTAACATATTAAACAATTAGTTTGCTAACAACCAACAGTTATATTTTTACACTTTAATCATATTGATCAATTATATTATTATAAATTAATCAATTCTTGTATTATTTTTTTTATTAACTAATAATATTTTAACCTAACAGAATTAAAAAAGCAAATATAAACTGGTTATATTTTATAGTTATTATGTACTAAAAAAATGAAAAAACTTTAATTCTTGCAATTAACAATTCAAATAATACGTATATTTTACACGATTAAATTGAGTTGAACATTTTAACACATATTTATAAATGTGGCAGCAGTTATGAACAAATGGACATTGATAAAGTTAATTCGTTTACTAAAAATTAAACTAGTTTGAATAAATAAACGGGTGATAGATATTAAAATTTATGAAATCATCATCTGCATTAAAAAAAATATATATATAAAACTTCTTTGACATAAAATTAAGTAAAAACTTGAAAATATTGTAAACATTGTATTTGTGTATATAGTTGCATCAATAGTTGCAAGGTAAATAAGATAAAATAAATAATTTTCAAGGTGTAAAGTAAGCTTTACATCTTTTTCTGGCTTTTTGAATATATTTTTTTAAGCACACAAAATAAAGTTTATTATATTTAATTTTTTAAATTTCAAAATTGACATTAAAAACTGAAATGAATTTTTCAAATATAACATGTATTATTTAAGTTAATATTTTAGCGGCCAAAATGGTTGGGAATTAACTAATAAAATTGTAAATATGATAATTTATAATCATGCTAATAAAAAAAATTAACATTTTTGCTTATGTGCTAACAAATACTTTTTAATTACTTGATAAATTTAATAATTTTTTTCTGTGTACAATTTTACTATTTGGTGAAAAAAATGATGTTAGAGTATATAATTTAAAAAAAAGAATGCATTTCCCATAGTTTGGGGTATATTACATTGATGTCAGAAAACTAGGCATGGTATAGCGTTATCACAAACATCCATATAATTAGCGTAAATATTAGTAAAACTAATGCCATTTACGACTGATTTTTGATTATTGAAATAGTTTAAAATAAAGTATAAATAGGATTTCTTAATAAAAAAAAAACATCTCCGTTTAAACTTTTTTAAAAACAAAAATATTTTGCAAGTTTTAATTTTTTCACCAAATTTCTAAATGTTGTTCTGCATTTTTTTTTTTTTTTTTTCTTTTCATAAAGTACATTATTTTTGGTCTTCGAAAAATATCTGTATGAAATTGTCTTGATATCTGAAATTAGACGTACGAAAAGAAATTAAATAAACGTAATTTATACTGGCTACATTTCCCTTGCTGACAACTACCTCGAAGTGTATATTACGTTAATATTGATGTCAAATGAAAACCATTTTGTTTACTTAATACTAAAATCCAATAATTTCATAACATAAAAAAGCGTCCTTACATATTCCGCATTATAGATCAAGTTTTAATACAATAAAAAATTAAATCACAATTTTTGTAGGTGATATAAAGAAATATTATTACGAGTACTAAGATTTAGAAGTCTATATTTATCAAACCAGTGCTCATTTAATATTTTCGGCAAAATATCCCAAAATATCTCTATCACATATTTTCAAAACTTTTTAACGAATAACACTTTTTTGCTATTTTCGAAATGGTAAAAAAAATAAATAAAATAAAATAAGTTTTTTTTTCAGTTTACTTCAATAAACATTAAATATGCGGTTATACATAGTTCTGATGATAGCACTTTAAATGTTCTATGAAATCTCAGTGTTTCAGTTTTAATTTTTTCAAATTCAAACCACCATTATAGATTTTGTATGCATAAATATTGATTAATAAAACAACAAATCATGCCAGAAAAGAAGTTTTAAATATATATATATATATATATATATATATATATATATATATTATAAAGGCTGTTATACCTTTTATTGGTAAACTAATTATATTTCGATTATGGTTGAAATGTTCCATATTTCTTGTATTGATCTCCTTTATCATTTGCAGGATTTATATACTATCATATTTTTTGCCGTCTAATACAAGTGTTGAGTTGTGGTGGCGAATAATAAATATTCCATGTGATGCTATTTCCTCTTTGTATATTATAGCAACGCATTCACAATTGTTGACAAACTGTAGATCTTTGAAATAGTAGATGTTGATTGTTGATTTGAGTATAGTTAGGTGGCTTAGATTTTAATAAAGTAGCTACGCAAGGATCTTTAATTAGGTCTATAATTTGATTAGTAGCGCAAATTAATAAGTTATTACAATTTTTACTTTTTTAATTACCAAATATATTGTCTCTATTTTTCAACGGTGTTTTTTTTCTAATTCATTATATTTATTTTATCTTTTTTTTATTGATCTAACTTCCAATATATTGAAGGATTCTATTTCTGTAGTTCCATTGCTTCTTTTCTTCTTTTTATTAATATAGATAAATAAAAGTTTCCTTTTATTAGTATTTCCCTTGCTACATCGAGTTCACTATCCGTCAGAATAAAAGAGTTTGTTATGTCGGCCTTGGCCCAATGAATAGCATAAGCTATATTTCCTACTTCTTGTTTAAGTATTTCTTATTTATACTTGACAGTGAGAGCCAATTCATCGGCTATTGTCCGGTCCGTTTTCATTATTTTAACTGTTTCGTTCGTTCTGTTGGTCAGTTCATTTATTTTGTATTCCGTCATTCTGTTGATGATTATTTGCCCATTGTTGTTTTCCAGCAGTCCATTTATGCGATGGACTACAATCTCATGATCCGGGTGGTCTAGGTTTCCGGCGATCTACTTCCAAGCACTACCTATAGGGTGGAGAGAGCCTTTTGATATGCGTTTGTTGATCTTCAGTCTCGTCAATGAACTTTTGATTTCTAATACTAAGTTCGATAGGATAGGATGAAATGCATTCTTAAGTGGAAGTTGTCAGCGCATAATACTGTCCATATTTATCAGTAGGTCTTCATATAACTCGTTGTTGATTAGATGGATTATTTTGAATGCGCATTTTTGATTCTTCGCTGCTCCGGTATGAATAGTCACAAATTCCGAATGGGAGTAGTCATAATTCTGTACTTCGGCAGCAGAAATGAGTAATAAATCAGTGAAATATCATTAATTTCGAATACACCTTTTATGGGTAATTCGCCCTATTTTTGTTAACATTGTACTGTGTCTATCTTTTTCTACTATTTCGTTTGAATAACATTTTGAAATCTTAGTTCCTAATCTTTTATTTCTCCTAACAAAAATGATTTGTCATAGAAGGTATATAATAAAGTCTTCTTTGTTTCTTTTACGATATTCCAGATCCTTTCTTTTTTAGCCGTTAATTTTTCGATATTACTATGTCTTGTCTTTTTTGTATTATGTGTCGAAAATGATACTGTTCTTTCGGAGAACAGGTCAACAGGTATCCTTTTTGTGACTGAGTGTATGGAGCGGTTGTATTCGGCACCAGCTCTTTCCAACAACTCATCTGATGATCTCAGTGAGGGTACTGTGAAATATTTCTACCTGTCCATTCGCCTTGCTGTATTATGGTGATACTGTGTAAATATTTATTCTCAATTTATCGTTCAGCATAAATTTTATTGAATTTGAATTTAAGTATGGTTCATTGTCCATTACTACTGCCTTTGGTATACCAAAAGAAAAAAAAACAATATATTTGAGAGGTCTTCTATGTCTTCTATAGCGTTACTTTTTAATAACATGATTTGAGCGTATTTACTAAATTTGTCTAAAGCTGTCGACGTGAACAATTTCTCTTAGATGACTGCGTAACTGTGTTTCAGAGATTTCTAATTTTTGCGGCTGTCTCTCGATTTTCTTCTCTTTACAGGTTGAACATGTTTTTGTTATGCCTTGAGTCCTCTGCATCAGATTGTTCTATTATCTGAGCCTTATTTTCTAAAGCGTTTCTATGCACTCGATTATGAATGGCAATGATGACATCTTCTTGGTCCTGATTATCTTTTAATTCTTCAAAAATTTCTTTGCATGTATCTGACTTTATAATATTGGAAATGGATAGGAAATATGTTTTGTATAAATGCCATTACATCTAACTCGGTACAAATGCCGTTGATAACGGATGGATTAATTCTTCTTTTTAAATTTGATAGCAAGGTTTCTTCTGTGAACTGGGTTCTATGATCGTGTATTAAAGGAAAAATAATCTGCAATTGGTACGATGCAGTTTGGCCGATTCTGAAGAATATTTGATTTCTGAATACATAAATAGGTGCTTTGACGCATAGTATAAAATCTGCAACAGAGCTTTTGTCACTATGTGATGTATCAGTAAGAGTGTTTATCTGATTTGGAATTCTTGAAAGGGAATTTGTTACGGTATTCGTTTTTCAGGGTCTATATTGCAAATCCAAATTACACCAAAATTGCTTTCCATCTTTTCATGTTATTTTTAGTGTTCCTATTACTCAGCGCATAGGTCAAAGGCTGATGGGCCGTTACAATCCTTATCTTTTTCGATCAATATAAGTAGGGTTTGGTTGAACATTGATAAGTCTCGGTAAAAAAATTTCTTTGAATTTTGGAGACATTTGCTATATCTGAATTTAATCTTTTTTGTGGGAATTGGTAATTAATCCTTGAAATGTTTTGATAGCTCACTTATCTAGAATGAAGTGGCATGTCTACTTCCATCAGCCGCGAAGGTTTTACGAGAAAATCTTAACTGTTATTGAATCCGGTAAACCTTTGTTAGAAACTATTTTTAAATTGATGTGACTACTGTGGAGGGAATTGAGGAAATTTTCTTTGTTGCTGTTGTGGCTATCAATTTGGTTTGAAGTGATTATCATCAATATTTCTTGGAAAATCGGCCCAATCAGGGTAAATTATTTTAGGTTGTGGTATTAGGGGTAACGGAGCTCCCAAAAAGCATTGTCCTAATGCTTTGCACATATTGTATTCTAAAATACATGCTATCAATTTTAAACATATTTGAATTGCTTCTATCAAGCTTTTGGGTTCGCTGACACTTATTAACCTCGGAAGATCCACATTAAATCTAGGCATAAAGGTATCGGTTTGAATGAATCATAGCATTTATCGCGTTATCCGATAATTCAAGGCAAGCGACCGATCTTCTCTAATATAAGTGACAATAACGAGTATACCTTTTGGTAATATTTTGCGATGCTTCCATTTCATTGAGAAAGCGAATTCAGTTTGTATTTTAGTGCTCTCAGATCTCGTCTGAGTGGTGCATTTTTATTATATTCCAATCCAGCGGAATTCTACAAGACACCAGTGTAATGTCTAGGTCTCCAGTTATTCAGATTACGTGCAACATTGCTTAGTATTTCGTAGAACTCTTGATACTCTCGTCAACTTTATTCCGCTAACAGTTAAACTTGCCTGGCTTTCCAGGAAATTATATTAAACATTTTAAAATATCTTGCACTTTATCGGCCTCGCTGAGTTGAGATATAGAAAAAAATGGAGAATTATATATCCTACGTTTTTTGTATTTGTTCCCTAAATAAAGATGATGATAACTGATGAATTACTTATACGAGAATTGAGCTTTCTGCTGAAGATAGGTTGCCCAATTGATTAACTAAATCGGAGGATGTATTAGTAGTCATTTTGAGGACAAGAGAAAATAAAAGAAAAATTTCCATTTTTTATATTTTTAAACCCCCCTTTTATAGGACGAACACTATATTACTTATTCTTTCTTTTCTTGTTTTCTTTTAAACTTATTTTGTGGTTTAAGATGTATTCAAATTTTAGATTATATTTCTTTTATTTTTTATTTTTTTTTATTTTTATTTTTTTTATTTATTCAATAGCCAATGAAATTACATTTTCTTACAGGCTAGCATATACATTATTCTTACGCTATTTACAATAAAATGTTTTCCATAATCATTCAATAACAAAGTCTTATTATTTAACTCCCCTTAATGCGGATTGGATTTACTGAGAAATCAATATATGGATAAAAGCTGCTAAACTGATTGCATGGGATCAACGTTGGCATAATTGGTTCGAAAATATTTAATTTTTAAAGGAGTATAATTTCTAGTTGTATCATTCGGGATTACGATTCCGATCTTACGAACCGTTTACTAAATTAATTACAAATGCAATATTCATATATTTTCTCCTACTTTCAGAGTAAAGAGATCAATAAGCTGTAATAGACTTTCATATGATGGTAAATTAATATTAGGATTCCATGAAAGATTACGAAGATAAAATAAGAGAAATTGTTTCTGGACCGATCCAGTTTTCTTTGTATGAACTTCGTATTGAGCATCCCAGGCCACGAAAGCATATACCAGTATTGGTCTTACGAGAGATGTGAATAATTGCTTAAAACGTAAGGATCATTAAACTCTCTTCCCCAGCTCTTAAGGAAACCTAGAACTCTTTTTGCCTTATTAAGGATTTGTGAAACGTGGGAATCACACACTTACCATAAGATTGTCAAGATCTTATTGGAGTAAGGAATATTTATAGGAATAGTTAAAGCTATGGAACAGCTTTACATTGTCAGCATACATTAGTATTCTAGAATTCTTAATGCAAGCTGGTAAATCATTTATAAATATTAGGAATAATAAGGGGCCGAGATGACTACGTTGCGGAACACCGGATAAAACAGAAATGGTTTTCGATATACATTCTCTAAATAATACACATTGGCATCTATTTTTAAGATATGTAGGAAAACAGGAGAAAATCCAAGTTTATCCAATTTGAACAATAGGAAATAGTGATTTACTTTATCGAAAGTTTTCCTGAAATCTTTTTAAACAATTTAATTCCTTCTTCTTTTTTTCTTGATTTCGTTTTTTAATTATTTATTTAGGGTTTACAGTTCTTAAATTTTTCTTAAAGAATATTATATTTTATATATATTTTTTTACATTATTTGAATTAGAAATCTTTTCACTTACAATAAAATGGTTCTTGGAACTGATAAGCCCTCTGTTGTCTCCTTTACCCCAGGTACCTCCTTTTTTAGGTACAGATGAAAGCCACTATTTTTCCGTAATGATGCCACTATTTTCCGTTCACTGTCGTTGTTTTTTTTTTCCAATTATCTTATTTTTTATATGCATTTGTTATCTTTCATCATTAAATATTACACTTCTTTTTTGGTTTATTGCTTAAGAATTATTTTAATAAATTTTATATTTTTTCTTTTTTAGTTTTTTTCTTCTTTCTCTTAACAATTGTTTAGTTAGGCTATGCAAATATAATTAAAATTGTGGAGTTCTAGTCTAGATACTATTTATTTCTCTGCTGTTCGGTTCCACTTTTTTATTTGTTGATTTTTTGTTTTTAATTTTTAATCATATAGTGCCTTTGTTAATTTTCTATAAATTTATTTGTTCATTTATTTGTTAATATTATATAATATAATAAAATAAAAAAAAAAACTTATATATATAACAAAAAAAATTTATTAATAAAACTATTAACAAAAAAAGTGAAAGAATTGCACCATATTTTGTCGAAAAATAATAATTTTTCATACTGTTTCAGAGTACTGAATTTGAAAAATTTTCACGTCTAGAGAGATAATAAAAAAAATTTCAGCATTTTATTTCAGAATATAATACAAATTACAGAATATTTTTAAAAAATTTTTACTTCATACAAGTCAGGATTTACTCCCGAAAAACGAAATAAAATCAAGGCAAAAAATAACTCATCATCCTGTAGAATGACTACAGGATGATTTTTCTGAAAACTTAGGTCCTCTTCTACAGCTCTTCCTTACATTTCCAATCAATCCGTATAGTAGTTTAGGAAATACAGATTTATAACCAAAAATTTTGCGTTTGTCCCCTCTGTGCAACAACTTTTGTTAAACAGAAAATGTGTTCTAATTATTTTTTTATATTTGTAAAAGATTGCTGTTAATGTTCTTTTAATTTTTTGCAGATTATGTGGGCAATAAACTTAGCAAAGCCTGGGATGAGGAATGTGAAAATGTTAAGGGCACCAAAAAAGATCCCAGTTTAATTAAGGCGGTTATTAAAGCATTTGGATTTGATTATATGCTCTTGGGTATTGCATTGTTTATCATTGAAATTGGTATGAGGTAAGTTAGTAAAGAAGTGTAGAATAGAAAAATTTTTTGGTGAAAAATTGTTTTTGTGGTAAAAAAAGCAAGTTTTAGTAAAAGAAAATTCTCGTAAATTTTGTGGTGAAAAATTTTATTATTATTATTTTTTTTAATAGATTGTTTGGTGAAAACCCCATTTTGTGTTGAAAACCCGCTTTTTTTTTGATATTTTTGAAATAAAAAAATATTTTTAGTGAAAAATCTGTACTTATTTTTGCTAAAAAATCGATTTTGTTGTAAAAGTGGTTTCTTATATTTCTTATACCCTTCACCACCTTATTTGTCGGTAATAAAATTTACGCTTTTATATTTACACATATGCAAAATTAAACTATCATAGCAGGCGTTGCCTCCTTAAAAAAAACAACACTGATATTTTCTGATGACTACTAAATTTATATACAAATGTTTGTATAGAGACACATGTCCAGAAGTAAAGAGAAGAGGTAAAGAGCTCTTCTAGAAGGCTTTTTTTATAGCCAGAAGAGCTTCTCCCTTCACTCCATGTTCATGTATTTCAAGTTTAAAATTAAAAAAAAACAGTATTAAAAACATATCTGAACTTTTGACAAAACATCTTAAGTCGAGATAAGAAAATTTATCCAAAAAATTTATATTTTCATAGAAATTGTTATATTTTTTAATTGTTTAAATCTTCTGAAAAATTTAATTTATTTTGCCAAAAGTACACATGTATAATACTAACAATTCAGTTTTAATAAAATGCTTATAATAAAAACTATTTATATAAAAAAAAAAAAAATTATTAAAAAACACAACCTACTCAAACAAACTAAATGAAATTTCTGCTTTAAATTTTGATATTGCATGAGCAACTTCATTTTAAAGAAGATATAAATAGACCCTGTAGAAGGCTTAAAAAAACATTGAGTCATTCCCATGCTTCTATTTCTCTACAAAGTGATTCGAATCCGTATTGCTCAGAAGAAAAATTTTATTGCCGCAATAATCATATTCGTATTGCGGAAGTTTCCACCATCGATATAGATTGTTTGTCACAGGTGATACATCTAAGTAATAAGAAATCAATACGCCTAGAAGAAAAATAGGCAATATTACTAGATAATCATCTAGGCGAAAAAAATAAGATATCGCCTAAAAATCTTCTGGAAGATGTAATAACTATTTAGAAAAATTGTTACTAAATAATTCTTGAAATAATGTAATAAAGAAACCTTTTACATCTTGTAAAGCATGCATGCACATAAATCTTAACATTATGAAGCACGAAAACTAAAACCCTCACATAAAATATTCGCTAAACGACAAACAATTTTTTCATTTTTGACAACTGAAAAAATTATGACTGAAAAATAGAAGCATTGCATTAAATTCTTCTAGATGGTCTCTATGGGATATCATCAATTTATTCCGAAGGTGATAATCACCTTACTGAAAAGAGGGTAATATTTTGAGGATAAAAATAATAAAAAAGTTAAAATTTTATATATTTTTTTATTGTCCAATTTTTTTAAAACTGATAAAAATACAATATTCCTTTGATGGTTTTTTTGATAGAAGGTATCTTCCAAATGTTTGTAGGGTTCCAACTAAAAAACGACCTAACATACATAAAAAATTATTGTGTGTGTTTACATTAGAGTGCTCCAAAATTCTTTTTTGCAAGCTACATTTAAATTTAAACCTACCTATGAATGGGGTCATCACGTGGAATATATCTGCCAAATTTCAACTTCCTACGATGATTAAAACATTATGCTCCGCGGCCATTTAAATTGATACATCAAACGATTAATAAATAAAAATAAATATATCCATACATGATATCTCTTTTCATAATTTTAGGCAAGTTTAAATGTACGATACAATTTGGTTTTCTTTATACAATATTGGACAACCCTAATGTACATATATACAATCAAAAAATTCAACAACTAGTCGAAAACAAATACATTTTTAGAGGCATTTTCGGTTTTTTTTTGCGATATCTCGGTCATTACAGAAAAATATAAAAAATTTAAAAAAAAAAAAAATATAAAAAAATAAACAAATCTTTGTCCTTTTTTCACAACAGAGCAATGCAACCAGTATTTCTGGGTAAATTGGTGTCATATTATGCAAATTCGAATACAATCGACGACAAAACGGAGGGCTATATCTATGCCTTAGTTGTAATATTGATTAGTGTAGTGAGTGTTTTCTTCTTTCTTCCCAATAACATGGGCTTACAACATATGGGCATGAAAATTAGAGTGGCAATTTGTAGTTTAATTTATCGGAAAACTTTGCGTCTAAGTAAATCAGCGATTGGTGAAACTACTTCAGGTCAAGTGGTCAATTTAATGACAAATGATGTGGCTCGTTTCGATACTTCTATGTTGCACATACACTATTTATGGATAGGTCCTACAGCACTGGCAATTGTTACCTATTTAATGTATTTGGAGGTAAAACTATATGATATTATGTAACTCATAAATATTTTATAAATATATATTTGCTTTTTTATTTTAACAGATTGGTATTTCTGCTGTCTTTGGTGTCATTATCATGTTATTGTTTATTCTCACTCAGATCTTCTTGGGCAAACAAACTTCTAAGTTACGCATGCGCACTGCTTTGTGTTCTGATGAGCGTATGCGCAAGATGAATGAGATTATCGCTGGTATACAAGTGATAAAGATGTTTGCCTGGGAATATCCCTTTGGCAAGATGGTGGACTATATAAGACGCAAAGAAATGAATGCCATTCGTTATGCAAACTATACACGCGGCATGTTTTCTTCATTCATAATGTTTCTTTCAAGAACTTCCACCTTTACCAGTTTGGTGGGTTATGTCTTATTGGGTAATTTTTTAACAGCAGAAAAGGCCTTTGTCATAACAGCTTATTACACTGTTATGAAAAACATTATGACAGTTTTCTTTCCTTTCGGAGTGGCTCAAATTGCCGAGATTTCTGTTTCGTTTAAACGTTTGCAGACTTTTATGACTTTAGAAGAGACAATATTAACGGCTGACAAAAAGTTCAAACATCCTGTCAAGTCTCTTCCAAGTGTCATTGTAAGCGAAGATGGCAAAATGGAAAGCTTAGTACCAGTAAAGAAGAAATCGGAGGCAAGCGTTGATATCATAAACTTTAAAGCCAAATGGGATGTTAAATCTACGGAGTTTAATTTAAACGATATTAATTTGTATATAAAACCCAAAACATTGGTAGCTGTTGTAGGTCCAGTGGGTTCGGCTAAATCAAGGTAAATTTTATTTTATATGTCGAATGAAAAACAACACCTCAAAATCTTCTTTCTGTTCTCAGTTTGTTACAGGCCATTCTAGGCGAGTTGCCTCCTGTAAGTGGCAGTTTGAAGGTCACTGGTGTTTTATCTTATGCCTCACAAGAACCTTGGCTCTTTACCGGCACTGTGCGCCAAAATATACTCTTTGGCCTTCCCATGGATAAAAAACGTTACCAAATGACCGTCATGAAATGCGCACTACAACGTGATTTCGAACTTTTACCTTACGGCGACAGAACAATTTTAGGAGAGGGTGGTGCCTCTCTCTCGGGTGGCCAAAAGGCTCGCATTAACTTGGCTCGAGCCGTTTATAGACAAGCTGATATTTACTTACTAGATGATCCTTTAAGTGCTGTGGACACCCATGTGGGACATCATCTTTTCGATGAATGTCTAAAGGACTACTTAAGCGATTACATAGTTGTTTTAGTTACGCATCAGTTGCACTTTTTGGAAAAAGCTGATGTTATAATTGTTATGGATAATGGACGTGTTAGTGCAGTAGGTACTTATGGGTCCGTGCTGAAGAGCGGTTTAGATTTTGTCAAGTTGCTTGGTAAACCTGAGGAGGAAGAGAAGCACAATAAATTAGAAACAGTTAAACCTAAGGGAATAAGAGAAAGACGAATAAGTGGGGGCTCAGTAGGATCCAATATAGAATCAGTTCCCAAACAAGTAGAAGAAACTAAAATGGAAGGTAAAATTAGTTGGCAAATGTATAAGAAATACTTTGGTAGCAGTGGTGGTTGCTTGATTTTAACTACCGTGACTTTATTATGTCTGTGCACTCAGGTTTTGGCATCAGGTTGTGATTTCTTCTTGTCTTACTGGTAAGTTTTCAATTATTTCTCTTGTAACTTTCATACAAACATATCTCTTTTTTAAATCCCAGGGTCAACAAAAATGAAAATAATTTCCCAGCTTCAGCTCAAAGTGACGTACATGCTGATTCCGTTGATATTTATATTTTTACTGCCCTCAATGTAGCTCTCATTGCTGTTTCCGTGGCTCGAAGTATTTTATTCTTTGAGTTGGCCAAAAGGTCGTCTACCTCTTTACATAAAGCTATGTATTTGGGTGTTACCCGCGCAGCCATGTACTTTTTCAATACGAATCCTTCGGGTCGTATATTAAATCGTTTTTCTAAGGATATGGGTCAGGTGGATGAAATTATACCCAGTGTTATGATGGATGTTATCCAAATATTTTTATCCTTATTTGGTATTTTGGTGGTGCTGTGTGTCTTGAATCCCTGGTATATGTTGATTACTGCAGTGCTTGTAATTTTATTTTACTATATAAGAGACTTTTATTTAAAGACATCGCGTGATGTGAAGCGTTTAGAGGCGATAAGTGAGTATGAGAAATATATTAGTTAAATTTAAATTAGCTTAGAAATTTTTAGGAATATAATTGGGCATGTGTAAACAGTAGAAAAATAATAATACTAAACTACGTAATTTATAGCGTGATTCCATATATAAACGGAGAGCTAACAGGTTTGACATCTCTGGTACTTTTATGATACAAGAACGAAGCCTATTGAAATTGGTTGTGATCGGTCCATTGTCTCATCTAGCACCTATACAAATATAGGAATATAGTTTAAACACTCAAAATCGGTTTAGAAATAAGAATATTTTATTGAAATTCGGAGCAAAGTAGTTCTGTACAAGTATCAAGTTTTGGACCTAATTTGTGAAGATCGGTTCACAGTTGACCATAGCTCCCATATAAACCCTTCTTTCAAAATCACTTTAACGTGGATAAATCCCATACCAATAAATCCCCATAATATTCGACAAAAATAAGTCTTATGTAAGTAGAAACAATATTGCCAAATCATTTCATAATTTACCAAACTCCCATATAAACCCACTTTCAGGAATCGCTTTAAAGCACTCAAAATACATCTAGATGTTAGTACCAACGCACTATTATGTATTTGTAAATTTTATTTTACATTTAGTAATATAAGTCACACAGGTGTAATATAAGTCCCCTTCCCGAATTTTTATGCTTGCACACAATAGTGTAGTATCATATAGTCGGTCTTGACCGATGGGTGCTATGACCAATTGTGGATGACTACTTGTATTAAATGTATTATTATATTAAACATCCATATGAATTATACAATGTTCATATTAACATTTGTACAGAATTTATATAATTATCGGTGATATCCGGATTTGGGGAGCTGTTGTGGGTATTATAGACGGATTATCATAAAATTTGCACCGTGATTTGTTCTTATATAAAGCTTGTTTGTGTTAAAGTATTAACTTGATTCTGACATTTCTATATGATTTATGCAAGTTAAAGTGATTTTCGGAAGAGGGATTATTAAGGGAGCTATAGTGAATTATGAATCGATTTTCATGCATTAAGATTCATATTTATATAAAACTTACTTGTGTCAAATTTCATTAAAACATGTATATATTAACACATTTATGATCGTTAAACCTCTATTCCAGGAGACCATTTTTATGCGGGCTAGGTAAAATAATGAACCGAACTTAGCCAAATTCAATATGCTATGTAATAAAGATATCTTCATAATAAATTAGAATAAATTAGATTTTCTAATTTGATTTTATATACATATTTCATAAATTTGTTAAAATTGCACTGTTCGGTAAAAAAAAAATCCTCCTTAAACAGGTGGATTAGATGGAATTTGACGTGATATACACCAATCCGCTTTCAGTTTGTTTCTGTTAGGTCCTGATTTTTTTTATGGAAATGTCTAACAATTCCTTTTTAATAAGGCGATTACACGAGTATATTTTGCCATAATGGTTTTACCGATTTAGATATATGAAACACCAAAGGATGCGGACCAAAATTGTCTTTAAGTCGTCGTTATATTATTTTTTATTTTCAGTTTTTTATTCTTTGACATATAATTGGTAATTCTGCAAATAAAATAAGACATACATTACAAAAATTCATACACAAATCTTGATTTTGTTCATAATTAAGTGAAAATACCCATTATTTGTTTGACATGTATTAAAATTAATAATATTAAAACTTAGTCTGTTCACATAAGTCATTGGTAAAACTCTTCGAGCTTATTCTGTTCCTAGTAATTGATATTTATTCGCTAAACAATTTGGACATTTCCTTGTGCCTTGGGGGTTCTACTCTTGAACTTCTTGCGATATTTCGAAAGTAGGTTTCCATAGGGTATGACAAATCCAGCCATATTTACAATTCATGTTTCGTTCTGTTCTACGTAAGAGTTATTGGAGATGGTATGTGGCCACAAATACTTATTTATTTAATAGCCAATAAAATTACAATTTCTTACAGGCTAGCTAAATACTCATATTATTCTTAAAGCTATTTACAATAAAATGTTTTCCATAATCATTCAATAACAAGGTCTTATTATTTAACTAAGTTAGAAATACTCCTCTTAATTTATTGAGAAATCAATATATGGATAAAAACTGTTAAATTGATTACATATACGTCTTATGGGAACAAAGTTGGCATAATTGTTTTGAAAATATTTGATTTTTAAAGGAATATAATTTTTAGTTGGACAACTTGCGATCACGAATTCGATCTTACGAAGCAGGAACTCAGAATTAATTGAACCGTTTACTATTAATTACAAATGAAATATTGATATATTTTCTCCTACTTTCAAGAGTAGGGAGATCAATGAGCTGTAATCGACTTTCATATGATGGTAAATTCTATGAATATCTATCTAATTATAACAATAATGATACACGTTATAATTATTATAAATGTGACATTAATACATTAAATATGCTTATTAAAAATGTCAATTGGATTGATTTAGCAGAAAGTAAAGTTGTTAGTATATGTTATGATGTTTTTTTTATCAAATGTTCTTAATATTTTTCAAAATAATATTCCTTTAGCAAATCCTAGGGTACATAAGCTTCCATGGTATAAGAAAGAACTCAAAAAATTAAAAAAATCTTAGAAATAAATATTACTAAAATATAATTCCACAAATAATAATGTTTACAAACAAAAGTTTCTTCGATTCGAAAAATAATTTAATTTTCTAAAAAAATATCTATACAATCAGTATATTATGAGTGTTAATAACGACTTAAAGTACAATCCAAACCGATTTTGGACTTTTATAAATTCTAAAAGAAATTGTTGTTACATCCCTTTATGTATGAACTATAATAACTTAACTTCAAATAATCTAATTAATTCACTGAACTTGTTCGCATTCTATTTTAAATCCAATTTTAATGATGAAAATTTAAAGTATGATAATTTTGATTTAAATGAAATAAATACCATTATGGATTTCGATAATTTGCAACTATCTGAAGAAGATGTTGCAGAGGGTATTGTTAGGCTTTCTAATTCATTTAAGGGTGATAATGATGGTTTACCAGCTTTTTTAATAAAGAAATGTTCTTCTTCATTTTGTCTACCATTGAAAATTATTTTTAATAAGTCTTTAAGCAATGGCTATTTTATTAAAAAGTGGAAATTTACTACAATTTTGTCTATTTATAAATCTGGTGATAAAAATAATGTCATTAATTATAGACCAATTTCTAAATTAACCAATATTTCAAAAATTCTTGAACATATTGTTTATCATAAGCTTTTCTTCAATGTAAAGAGGCATATTTCTTTATCTCAACATGGATTTATGAACGGAAGATCAACCTGTACTAATTTAACTGTTTTTACCAGGTATTGTGTTGATGAAATTTACACGGACTTTGCTAAGGCATTTGACCGAGTGCCACATGAACTTTTATTATTAAAATTATATAAATTGGACGTTCATTCCCGAATGTTATCTTGGTTTAGTTATTACTTGTCGGATAGACAATCCATAGTTTCTCTTCATAGTGTTTGTTCCACATCATTTATTACTACTTCTGATATTCCCCAAGGTAGTATTTTGGGACCACTGTTATTTAATATATTTATTAATGACATTGACCTATTTCAGAAAGTATCATTATTTATTGCATGCTGATAATTTAAAAACTTTTAAAACAAGTTCTAATGCCAATGACGTTTTTAATCTCCAGGAGGATTTAAATAGGGTGAGTTCTTGGTCAGTCCGTAATGGTTTACCTTTTAATTTAAACAAATGTTTTTCTATGACTTATCATAGATGTTGTAACACTGTTATATCTCGTTATAGAATACATCAACATTTACTTTCATCCGTGGATGAAATTTTATATTTAGGGGTATTATTTTATAAAAAATTATCATTTAATAATCACTTAAATTATATTATACCTAAAGCTTATTCAATTTTAAACTTTTTATGCCGTAATTCTAATAATTTTGATCATTACACAAAAAAAGTTCTATATACATCCTTTGTGAGATCTAGATTAGAATATGCTTCATTTATCTGGAGCCCTTGTACTCAATTACACACAAATAGAATTGAAAAAATTCAATTAAAATGTATAAAGTTTGCTCTTTCATTTTTAAAGTTTTCATTTGTAAACCCTCAAATTTCGATTCCTACATACCCTGATAAATGTGCCTTGATTTCTATGAAAACTTTAGAAACAAGACGTTAAATTTCTTCTGTATATTTCCTATATGCTATAATTCGTGGATTAATTGATTGTCCTGATTTGCTTCATACCATAAAACTATATGCACCTTCTAGGCCTCTAAGGCAAAATAATTATATCTTTTATATAGATATTCATAGAACAACATATGCTTTGAATGAACCTTTAATAAACACTATGAGATTATTCAATAAATATTCTAATGAATTAGACTTAATTATATCAAATCTTGAATTTAAAAATTTGTTAAACAGTTTGTTTAAATAATTAATTTAATTATGTATATTAAATTATCATTGATGTCTGTGAGGATAACATTGTATCCATTGACTGAAACTAATAAATAAATAAATTAATAATAGGATTCCATGGAAGATTACGAAGGCAAAATAAGAGAAATTGTTTCTGGACCGATCAAATTTTCTTTATATGAACTTCGTATTGAGGATCCCAGACCACGGAAGCATATTCCAGGATTGGTCTTACGAGAGATATGAATAATTGCTTGGAAACGTAAGGATCATTAAACTCTCTTCCCCAACGCTTAGGGAACCTAGAACTCCTTTTGACTTATTAAACATTTTGCGAAACGTGGGAATTAAAATATAGTTTACAATTAAGAAACACACCCAGATCAAGAAATTCTTCTACTAGATCAAGTTAATATTCATTTGCTGCGTATCTACAGAGTACTGGACTTCTTCTGTAGAACACCATGTGTTTACACTTTCTTAAATTCAGATGCATTAGATTCATTATGCACCAATCACAAAGATTGCCAAGATCTGATTGGAGTAAGGAACATTGATAGGAATAGTTAAAACTATGGAACAGGTTTACATAATCAGCATACATTAAAATTCTAGAATTCTTAATGCAAGATGGTAGACCATTTACAAATATCAGGCATAATAAGGACCCAAGAGGATTAGCTTGCGGAATACCGGATAAAACAGGAATGGCTTTCGATATACTATCTCTAAATAATACACATTGGCATCTATTTTTAAAATATCTAGAAATCCATTTAAGAAAAACAAGAGAAAATCCGATTGAATCCAATTTGAACAATAGGGGATCATGATTTACTTTATCGAAAACTTTACTGAAATCTGTGTATATTGTGTCTGTCTGTAAACCAGAATCAAATGCAGTTATAAACTCCAAAAGATTAGTAGTAATGGAACATCCTTTTATAAATCCATGCTAAAATGTCAAAAGATAACAAACAATTTGATGCGAAAGGATTTCAGTAACTATCTTTTCGAAAAGTGTTATTCAAAACACTTAATAATTTAGCCATACCTATATAATTGGAAATGTTGGATCTGCTAGCGGATTTAAACAAAGGTATAATATAAGATTTCCTCCACTTAAGTGCAAGACTAAGCAAGTTTCACTGCCATAGAGAAGTACCGATTTGACGCATGCATTAAATATATTAATCTTGGTGAGCGTATTCACATTTCTTTAACTCCATATTCTGTTTAACGTGATAAAACTATATGTGCTTTGCGAATTCTGTTGAGTACATCACTTTTTGCGCCACCATATCTAGTTACTATGGAACCAAGGTACTCGAATCTTTCAACTTCTTCGATTTGGTTCCCATAGATAGCTAGCGGCGTGTTATTATTTGTATTTCATCTTTGTACGCTAATGTTAATGTACGCTAATATTTCGTACTGCTAATATTAACGAGTAGAGTATTGGCAATGGTGGTGAGGTTTCTGTGCATGTCGCCGTGCAAGTTCACTAATGGAACTGTTCAGTTTCCAGTTGATACTAATATGCTGTTGATTGGCCGCTTTCAGTATGAAGTCAAAAACTGTTATGAATCCGTAACCTTGTTTGCGCCGCTGATGAAGAAAAAGAGCTCGCTTAGTTCTCATTTACGTAATAAGCTGTTACTGGCGCCATCATAGCATTTTCTTAGTATGCTAATAACTTTTTCCGGTACCCATCTAGATAATAAAATTTTCCATACTAAACTTTTCCTAACCGCACAGAACGCCTTTCCGAAATCAATAAGTGGCATGTATAGAGGAGCAGTGAATAATAATCCTCATCGTATTAGTGTGATCTATGTACGATCTATGAGCAGACAGAAGACAGCTTGTGTCTTCCAACGTTCGCATAATTCCTTCAAGAATTGTCCATAATTGTCGGTATTAGCGGAAAACCTCTTCAGTTATCGCACCTCCTCCTCCTATCACCACTCTTACATAGCTCCCATTCAACCCATGTGATCTCATGTTCCCAAATATGACGTCCAAATATGACCTCCAGAAGCCTACTACACACCTCTGGATCAAATTTAAAGCATTCTGGCAGAATATCGTCATATCCCGCAGTTTTTCCCTCCTTCAGTGATTTTATGGCCACCTCATGCTCTTCCCTACGAGGGGACTGTTATAGGAGGTTAAGGATATTTCAACATCTTAATCATTCTCCCTTAGTGTTTTTTTCCAAATATCGAGCTGTTGTTTCTTATCCGCAACCAGAGTACCACTCTCATCTTCTATTGGTTTCGTAAAATTATGCTGCTTATCTTTCACCTTTTTATTGATTTTAAAGAGCTCCATTATATCACCTCTACTTGCCGCTGCTTGCGTTGCGTTGCGGGTTGCCCATGTCATTAAAGAAATTCGTCCTGTTGTGCTTCATGTACTTCTTTATATCCTTAGATAATTCAGAATATCTAATATCATAATCCCGCTTCCTATTGGAGTTCGTTTCACTCAGATACATCTCCTTTACTGATCTCCATACGTAAAAGTACCTACAATTATGTAGAAATAAAAATAAAAAAAAATTGTTTTCAAATCGTCTTAGCATCGCTTTTTTATTCCCTCAATATTTTCGAAATTCAGAAATTAGTAACGAAAAATAAATAAATTTTTTATGAAGGATGGTGAAATATACTCGTGTAATTGTCTTATTAATAGACAAATATTAAACACGCACATAAAAAAGTCAAGACCTGATAGAAAAAAACTTAAAGCAGATTCTTGTTAAGCACTTTAAATTCCACCTAGTTTAGCTAGTTTTGTTTAAAGAAGGACAAAAAAATATTTTTTTGCCGACCAGCGTTATTTGTGTGATCACATTGAAATTGAATATTATAATGAAAAATTTTGAAGACTAATATTATTAATACACAAAGAAAAAAATGCATATATTTGAAATTATAAATCGAACATGACTCTTTTTCCCAACTTTTTTCATAAAAAATAATATTTTGTTCATAGATATTATTAAATTGTTC
This sequence comes from Protocalliphora azurea, assembly GCA_932274085.1. NCBI lineage: Eukaryota > Metazoa > Arthropoda > Insecta > Diptera > Calliphoridae > Protocalliphora > Protocalliphora azurea. The sequence continues at coordinate 118,194,995 of OW026521.1, forward strand.
ATAAAGAAAATTTTATAAATTTTGCAAAAAATGTATTAACTCTTTTATTTAATTTTATTAGATTTGATTGCAAATGGTTAATGAAAATAGTTGTACAAGAAAATATTTACAACAAGTACCTTAAAATGGCAAAATTCCAAGCAAAATCTGTTAAAAAATTGTCATAATTTTTGTCGCATTCTGCAGCATATTATTTTGATAAATAACGCTTCTGTTCTGTTCCTAAAATGTAGCTAAAATCATTAAAAAAAAAACTTAAAATTTCTAACATTTTTCTACAAATTAAAAATATAAATGAAAATTTAAACAATTTTTTCAATCTTCTTGACTTTTGATTCATTTTAAAAAATATAAAAAAGTTTTAAAGCTTAAGAAATTATGTTTAAATATTATGAACTGAAATCAATGAAATCAAATTTTTATATATATTTCCTGTGTTTATTTAATAATAAAAACTTAGTTTATTTCGATATAATATTACAAAATATTTGATATGAAGTATGCTTCTACATGATATTTTCTGGTCGTTGCGAACGAACATCAGTAGAAACACATGATACCCCAACCACCTTAGGTGGTGTAGGGTATAAAAATAATGTCAACAGAATTTATTTGGAAAAATTTGGATCCATAATTTTTCTGATTTTTGGAATTGAAAGGAAATTTTAGTAAAAAATTGGTGTTTGGAAATATCTATAATATTGTACTATAATAAAATCTTTTTTATTTGAAACATCCTAACGACTTACAGTGGGTTGAACGATATCGAAATGAGGATTAATTCGGGGAAGCTTAGTTTTAAAAACATATATTTTTTTTGATGAATGTTCATAAGTATATAAAATACAATAATTTGAAATAAAAATATCTTGAAAAAAATTTTTTTTTTCAACTGTTGTGGTTATTTTTGTCTTTCGGGGTAAATGAGATTAATTTAGTCTTAAAATTTTAGTATACTTATTGTTAAAAAAAACAAATACGTTTTATATCAGAATAAATGTTATCGAAATAATATAAGTGAAACTACCTTCATTTATAATATTTTAGTAATAGAAAAAAAAACAATACATAAAGTCAAAAAGTTTTTATTTATTTTTGGCAAAAAACAGAACCAAACTAAGAAGAATCTTGGTAAAAATATTTGTATTACACTTTATTACAATCTTTCGAACCTTTTGACCTTCCTCTGATTGTATTATGTATTGTTTTTTTTTTTTTTTTTTTTTGCATAACTTCAACTGGTCTATTTTAATATAATCGTAAATATTTTTCATTTACGAAAATATTGGCAAATTATATTTCTTTATTGCGCAAGCTAAAATTCTATATTTTATAACTATTTACAAATTTTGAACCAATTTGATCCAGTAAATGGTACTCAACATATATACCTAAAATAATGAAAAAATATTTAAAATTTGGAATAAATATTTTTTTTTTTTTTTGCAAATATAGTCTAATAACTGAAGTTGATATATCGATTTAAAAAAATATTTATACTATTAAAAACTCTGGTAAAAAATAAATTTTAAATTTCATTAATCTCATTTTTTTACAATGAGCGGAAATTTTGAGAATAATGTGGAATTTTGAAAAAGTATAGTAAAAAAAGTACACAATATACGACAATAAATTTCGTGATGGCGAGTTTTATATTCTATTACTTGATATAAAATTTTCTATATATATATATATATATATATATATATATATAAATGGTGTAAAAAATGTATAGTAATTCATAAAATGAGAACGACTGGACCGATTCTGTAAAATTTTTTGTTAGTTGTTCGTATTTTCGAGGGGAAGGTTTTTACGGAAGAAAATATTGGAAAATCTCTCCGCATAAGTCGGAAAATTGGAAAAATCGAAAATTGATTTTTTTGTACGAAATTTTGTGTAAAATTATTCCTTAATGGCTTTCCAAATCAAAACAATAGAAAGTTCTTAGTGTAAATCATGGAAAATTGCGGAAAATGCGGAATGCGGAAAATTGGAAAAATCGAAAATTGAATTTTTTGTACGAAATTTCGTGTGAAATTATTCCTTAATGGCTTTCCAAATGAAAAAATGAAAAAGAAAAATTGGAAAAATCGAAAATTGAATTTTTGTATAAAATTTTGTGTGCAATTATTCTTTAATGCCTTTCCAAATGAAAAAATAGAAAGTTCTCAGCCAAAATCCGATAGATGGCGCACAGTGGGATCAAACGAAAATTTTTTGGTAATAAATCTGAATCTCCTAAACTACTGGTCGGATCAAATTGAAATGTATGGAAGAGTTGTAGAGGAGGACCTAAGCTTTCAGAAAAATCATCTTGTAGTCACCCTGTGATAACACAAGATAAGACACAGGGTGTCAAAGTTGACTACCTCGAGTATGTAAAAGTTAAAAAAAATTGTAACTTGTACAAATGAAGTCCGATTTTAAAGATTTTTATATTTATGGAAAGTGCTTGGCAAGATAAAGAAAAAATAAGCTCACTTATCTAAGTTATCTCTTATAGTTAAAGAGATATTTACGATTGAATTTTGATTTTTTTATTTTTTGGCTCGACTTTCTTTCGTCCGGAATAAGTCCGGAGATATATGAGGAAAAAATTTTTTAAAAATATTCTCTAATTTGCTATATTTCAAAATAATATGCTGAAATTGGCATGAAAAATTGCTATTTTTTTATAAAAATATAGTACAATTCATTCACTTTTTCCTCAAAGTTCCGTTAATAAAAAATTTTTCTCCTTATTAATTTCAAAAGATAAGGCTTCATAAATGGTTAATAAAGAAATTTTTAATTGATTTAAGTTTGCACCCTACATCCAGCATTGGCCGAAAATTGTCAATTTTAAAAAATAGTTTAATTTTTATCGATTAATAAAAAAAATGTCACGCGAGCTTTTTTAAATTTGGTACCCATATTTTTTATAGAAATAGATTTAGAATGATTTAACACTAAACTGCTTCCCGCCCGGCCAAAAACGAATGCAGGAGTGGAGATTTTATGTTAAAAGTCAGTTTTTTTATCGACTATTTTTAAAAGCATATTAAAAGCATATTAGCATAATATTTTTAATATTATTTCTTATGTAATGTATAAAACATAAATCAAGCTTTTATTTCTAAAAAAATCAATAAAATAGCTCCAATTACTAATTTTTGGTAATTTTTCAAAAATAATTTTTTTTTAAATTTAATTTTTTTAATACAACTCCATTAATTTTGCAAATACTTTAAAAATGTTAAAAGAATATAAAAACATACTTATTTACCAATTCAACGATATATAAAATGTTGATATAGGTCATTTAATAATAGTAATATAATGGCCTCAAAACTACCAAGTCACGTCAAAAGTTGCAAAATTCACTATTTTGTTCCGTATTTCCATATGTGTGTATACGTAACACTCAACTGCATTGCTTATTTTTGTTACGAGATAATAATATTTATTTATGAATTTATTTAAAGTGTTCATAATTTTTTTCTACTGAAAAGGTTTTTAAAATTACCTAAGTACATAAATAAGTATATTTTCCTTCGTTTTTTATTAAATTTTTTTAAGTTTTTAAATAATTTACCTAGCTACTTAATTAATGTATTATAACAAAAATGATTTTTTTACAATCGCATATGTACATTTTTTGACGTACCTGTTTAACACTACAGGTCAGGGGGGGGGTGTGGTTTTGAGCAAAAATTTAAATTTTTTAATTCATTTTATTCATTTAGCTGATATAAATATTCTTTTTCTATATATAAGTATCCTTATAAATATGCAGATTTATTAGTGAATTTGCCATTATGGAGATTACATTAAAACACTTTTCTATTTGCAAAGTAATCTGGGATAATCTATCTGATATTATAAATCGTCCAGAAAAAATAAGAAAACTCATTGATACAGTAGTATCTTTTGGTTTAACTCTTACTGCAGAAGACAGTTTAAAGCTCGAAAATTTTTACAAATCATACGAAAAAAGGATGTAAGCTTCAGATTGGTCAAAGTTCAAGAAGAAAAATGAAGAGTGGTTGGAGGGAAAAATACCAATTTTTATCGGAAACCAGAAAAAGGGTCGACCAAAAAAAAGTTACAATGATGTTCAGCTAAGAACAAATAGGACCATACAGGAATCTATTCTAAATTCACATACGAATGCCGAAATAAAAGATATATCTAAAGCTTTAGTAACACGTACGCAACCAAAAGAAGTAGAAAAAGTTATAGATGTGTTACCAACAGCTTCTCCCAATCGATTACATCGGATAATCCAAAGCATAGTGACACCGAAATCAACATCGTCCTTTACGTCTGCAGATGCTTTAGCTGTAATATTAAATTTAGGATTATCAAGAAACCAATACGAGATTTTGAGGAAATCTGTTAGCGAAAAAGGATATGATATCTTTCCCAGTAGCAAATCAGTGAGAGAAGCGAAAAGTAATATTTTACAGCCTATGGAGCACCCGGTTAATGCTTCTATTAAAAGTGCTAAAGTTAATATATTGCAATTACTTGAAAATACTGCCTCTAGAATTATATCTATCTTCAGCAATGATAACATTGAAAAATGCAAAGACTCTGAACTTATTTTAATATTCAAATGAGGCTGCGATGGAACATCAGGATTTTCGGAATACAAACAACTGGACGGAAGTAATTCTGGAAATAATTATTCCTCGCTGTTTATAGCGTCTCTGGTACCACTTCGAATGTGCTTAAATAAGCATTCCTCATCGACAAGAAATGATTCGCTTTTTGATGATATATGGATAAATTTAACTCCAGGTTCCAAATTTTTGTGCCGTCCAATCCTTTTTGATTACTCAAAAGAAACCACGATTACAATAAACAGCATTGTCAACCAATTGGAAGAAGAAATTAAAGCATTGCCCCCAATATATGTAAAAGTATCAAACAGAACTATTTAAGTTACATTTCAACAACAATTAACGATGATTGATGGAAAAGTTGCAAACGCTATAACAGATACAGCATCTACATGGAAATGTAATATATGTGGAAAAATAAGTTCACAATTTCAGGATAATTCTGAAGTCCTTGTTAATAAAAATTCTTTAAAATTTTGAATATCACCACTCCACGCAAGGATAAGATTTTTGGAGTTCTGCTTACATCTTGCATATGATATGAAGTACAGAAATATTCCCGGGCGGGAAAATGCTACAGTAAAAAACAATTTGGAACTTCACGAATTACGAAAAGAGGAAAAGAAAAGAATTCAATTAGAATTCAAAGAACAACTCGGATTAATAATTGATAAACCTCTACATGGCTATGGAAGCTCAAATGATGGAAATACAGCAAGACGTTTCTTTGAAAATCCGGAACTAACATCTTCAATCACAGGCATTGACTTAAATATTTTGAAGCGTTTTAAGATTATATTGGCAGCCATTAATAGCAAAAAACAAGTTAATGCGGACAAATTTAAAATTTTTGCTTACGAAACTAAAGAACTACTTAACATTACATACCCCTGGAAATCAATGACTCCAACAATTCACAAAGTATTGGCTCATGGTAAAGAAATAATAGAAAATAGTATTTTGCCATTGGGAGAGCTAACAAAGGAAGCGCAGGAAGCCCGAAATAAAGATGTTAAACATTTCCGACTCTTCAATACCCGAAAATGTTCGAAAATAGCGCAAAATATGGACTTAATGGAATATTTATTAATATCATCAGATCCAGTTATATATTCTATAAGAACACGATGGCTACCAAAAATCACTCTTGAAATAGAAAAAGAGGATTCCGAAGCTAAGGAAGTTAAAAATTTGCTAACGTTTGATGTTTCTGATTATTTTCAAGAAAATCTCTAATAATATCTTCGATAACATATTCTTAATAAAATAAATATACGGGATGTATATATAATAAGTATGTAAATATGTAGAACAAATTAAATAAACATTACTCAAATAAAGAATTTACTACTTTATAATAACAAATATATACCTACATAATACATTAGAAAACTAAAATGTTACGTATACACCCATATAGAAATACGGAACAAAATAGTGAATTTTGCAACTTTTGACGTGACTTGGTAGTTTTGAGGCCATTATATTACTATTACTAAATGACCTATATCAACATTTTATATATCGTTGAATTGGTAAATAAGTCTATTTTTATATTCTTTTAACATTTTTAAAGTATTCGCAAAATTAGTCGAGTTGTATTAAAAAAATTAATTTTTTTTGGATTTTCAGCTATTTAAAAAAAAAAAATTATTTTTGAAAAATTACCAAAAATAGGTTTTTGGAGCTATTTTATGGATTTTTTTAGAAATGAAAGCTTGATTTATGTTTTATACATTAAATAAGAAATAATATTAAATATGCTTTTAATATGCTTTTAAAAATAGTCGTTGAAAAAACTGACTTTTAACATAAAATCTCCATTCCTGCATTCGTTTTTGGCCGGGCGGGAAGCAGTTTAGTGTTAAATCATTCTAAATCTATTTCTATAAAAAATATGGGTACCAAATTTAAAAAAGCTCGCGTGACATTTTTTTTATTAATCGATAAAAATGAAATTATTTTTTAAAATTGACAATTTTCGGCCAATACTGGATGTAGGGTGCAAACTTAAATCAATTCAAAATTGCTTTATTAACCATTTATGAAGCCTTATCTTTTGAAATTAATAAGGAGAAAAACTTTTTATTAACGAAACTTTGAGAAAAAAGTGAATGAATCGTACTATATTTTTGTAAAAAAATAGTTATTTTTCATGCCAATTTCAGAGTGCTGACTTTGAATATTTTTCACGTCTAGACAAATTGAGATAATCCAAAAATTCTTTCAGCATATTATTTTGAAATATGTAGCAAATTACAGAGTATTTAAAAAAATTTTTTCCTCATATATCTCCGGACTTATTCCCGAAAAACGAAAGAAAGTCGAGCCAAAAAATCAAAAATTCAAAATTCAAACGTAAATATCTTTTTAACTGTAAGAGATAACTTAGATCAGTATGCTTATTTTTTCTTTATCTTGCTAAGCACTTTCCAGAAATATAAAAATCTTTAAAATCGGACTTCATTTGTACAAGTTACGATTTTTTTTTAACTTTTACATACTCGAGGTAGTCAACTTTGACACTCTGTATCTTATCTCGTGTTATTACAGGGTGACTAAAAGATAATTTTTCTGAAAGCTTAGGTCCTCCTCTACAACTCTTCCATACATTTCAATTTGATGCGACCAGTAGTTTAGGAGATTCAGATTTATTATCAAAAAATTTGCGTTTGACCCCACTGTGCGTTGACTTAGACTTTGCGCAATCTGACAGGTGCATTTTGGCATTGTAATTTTCTACAGTAAATGTGCTATTTTTCTTGCTGCAATTTATACGAGTTTTGTGTATTTTTAAACTGATTCCGGATTGTCGTAAATCACGCATTATCAATCAATTGAAATTCAGTGCAATATTTATCAAAAAAATCGTAAATAGATTTTTTGTATGGCTTTTCAAATGAAAAAATAGAAAATTCGTAGCCTAAAGGAATAATTTCTATATATATTATATTACTCTATAGTTTGTCTGAAGACTTAAAATTGGGGCGAGGCGAAGTTCGCCGAGTTCGCTAGTTTATTATAAAATACAAAATTTAATTTTTTCATGAATCCTGATTATCAATACCGTTCCAGCCAACGTGATAATCGACTTTATTACAGAAAATGTAACACAATTTTCTTCTGGGTAATTTAGAGATTATAAAATAACCCAGCAAAAAAAGAGAGAAATACTTCAAAAGTGGAACTAATTTTTAAGTTTAAAAAAGTTCTTCAAATAATAATAATTGCTCTTGAATACTTTTGTTGGAAGGTATCAATTCGACAACTTGTTATTTTTTTTTTTTTTTCAGAAGTTTAGGCATATTGTATATTTTTACACCCACCATCCAAAAATATGGGGTTATATCCGGTTTGTCATTCCATGTACAGCATATCGAATAAATTGTCTTAGACCCAATAAAGTATATATTCTGGGTCCTCGTAAGATTCTGGTTCGACCTAATAATGTCCGTCCGTCTGTGAAAGAAGGATATGGCTCGGGGAGAACAACCTAGGTGGAAGAAATTTTGTAAAAATATTTACCTTATATGGAGTTCGTTTGGTATTGAAAACGTGCAAAATTTCTTAATAAAAAAAGTTATGTGCCAAAAATTAGAAACATTGTTTGTTCGTTGTAACACCAGTTCACGCTTTTTCGCCGATATCTCTTACAAAAAAGAATGTGCACCACCGAAATTTTGTATAAATAGTTCAACTTGTACTCCGAAAATGGACGCGATTCGCTCACTTTCTAAATGAGGTGAGGTACATAAATTCTGCCAAGCCGAATATAACATTCTCAATTGTTTAATATGAAAATTGAAACTTCATATTTTTCACATAGAAAATTACATAATAATGTTGCCTATATATTTTTTTTGGACGTTCCTTTTTTGCTGAGAGATTATTTCGTTTAAAACTTCAAACTGAAGTACAATATTTTTGGAAATATCAAGTTTTAAAATGGGATAGTTTTAGTCTTAATAAGATACTGACCTAAATCTTTTATTGTATGATATAGATTTATATTTAATAAATATAAAACTAATGGGGTACAACCAATCTGCGACAAGATATTTCTTTTATTTGAAAAATTTCCAAAAATTGTTATTAAAAATTAGATTTTTGGAGAAACTGCAAATATAAGATGTTTTATTAGTTAAGGTATTCCAATCAATTTTTTTTTTTGAATGTTGAAAAAAATTATTAGGAATCGCGAAAGATACAAAATATATCAGAAGAAATAAAAAGAAGCCTACAGTTCTCATTTACACTTAAGAAAACAAATTTTAAATCATATAATCTAAATCTATACCTTGCAAATAATCTTAAGATATATTCATTTCCTTTTTTTAGCACGCTCTCCCGTTTACACTCATCTAGCTGCCACTCTCAATGGTCTATCTACCATTCGAGCCTTTGGAGCTGAACAGATTTTAATTTCCGAATTCGACAACTATCAAGATTTACACAGTTCCAGTTTCTATATGTTAGTTGCCACTAGTCGAGCTTTTGGTTATTGGTTAGACTGCTGTTGTGTCGTATACATTGCTATCGTTACATTAAGTTTCTTCTTGTTCCCTCCAGAAAATGGTGGTGAAGTAGGTTTAGCCATTACTCAAGCCATTGCTATGACTGGTATGGTACAGTGGGGTATGCGTCAATCGGCTGAATTGGAAACTACTATGACATCTGTTGAGAGAGTAGTAGAATATGAGGCCATAGAACCAGAAGGAGAGTTGGGATCAAAACCTGACAAGAAATCTCCAAAAACATGGCCCGAAGAAGGAAAAATTCAATTTGCCAACTTAAGTTTACGTTATAATCCAGACCCTAAATCAGATTATGTATTGAAGTCATTAAATTTTGTAATAAAGCCTTGCGAGAAAGTTGGCATAGTGGGTAGAACGGGAGCTGGTAAATCATCATTGATTAATGCTCTGTTTCGTTTATCATATAATGATGGATCAGTGGTTATAGATCAGAGAGATACCAATGAAATGGGCTTGCATGATTTAAGAAGCAAGATTTCTATCATACCGCAAGAGCCGGTATTGTTTTCGGGAACAATGCGCTATAATTTAGATCCATTTGACGAATATTCGGATGTAAAATTGTGGGAAGCTTTGGAGGAGGTAAGTTTTTTATTTTTTCTTGCTGTTTATACTTTTCTTAGCTAGATTATTTTTCATAACAGGTCAAACTAAAGCAAGTGGTGGCCGATATGCCTCATGGCCTGCTTAGTAAAATTTCCGAAGGTGGTACTAATTTCAGTGTTGGTCAACGTCAACTAGTTTGTTTGGCCCGCGCCATTTTGAGAGAAAATCGTATTATAGTTCTAGATGAAGCCACCGCTAATGTTGATCCCCAAACAGATGCTCTCATTCAAACAACAATTCGTGAGAAATTCAAGAATTGTACCGTCTTAACGATTGCCCATCGCTTGCACACTGTCATGGACAGCGATAAAGTTCTGGTTATGGATGCTGGTCGAGCTGTAGAGTTTGGCTCACCCTATGAGTTGTTAACAGAGTCAAAGGTCAAGGTATTTTATGGTATGGTTAAACAAACGGGAAATGCCAGTTTTGAGGCTCTATTTAAGGTAGCAGAAAAGGCGTATGAAAATAATTTACTTGAAAAGAAAATGGATTAAAGGATTGCTGTAGGTATTACAAAAAGGGGATATACAGAAATTGTATGCACACGAAGTGATTTGCATAAATATAGTATTTTATATTTTGAGAGTTCTTGAACTTAAAACATAAATTTATATTATTATTGTTAATGCTATTTTTTAAGTTTTAATGAAATATGGAAATAAAAATAATACATGAATAATTTTTTTAATAAAATATTTTTTAAGGTATATTTTTGTTTATTAAGCAAGCTGGTAACGCAAGTTTCAAAGAGAAAAGAAGAAAAACTTTAATTTGTTTGGCATTTTTAATGGATTTAATTTACAAGTTAATTAAAAGTTAAAAAGTTAATCATTTGTAAATTGTCATTTCATTAATTTTAATTAGTTCCCTAATAAAACACAGCAACATAAATCTTTTTTAATTTGTTTATTACCTTTAGTCTTTTTTTTAATTCCTTTTTCAGTCATCTTGTAATCAAATATAGACATACATAGATATCTTATATAACATTGAAATTTCCATTTATTTTCTCTAAAGTATTGACGCCAACACAATTTCATTAGCAATAAATAAGATATTTGAAACATCTATTTTAAATTATATATGAGCCATTATCAAAAAATTTTAAACAAACGGGTTACAGATCTGAACTCGCAAGACTTAAAACTAACAGAGTGCGAAACGTTGACATCAATGCTTTCATTTTATAATCATAATTGCTGTTCAAAGTTCAAAAATTTAGAAAAATCTGAATTTTTTGTTCGCGCATTTATACTTTTTGATCCTATTCGATCTTATATAAACTAACAGGAATTTGTGGATAAATTCTTCATTATCTTTGTTATTGTGCAGACTTTCAATTTTCAAATTCTTCATCATCTTTGTTATTGTGCAGACTTTAAACTATTAAATACAGGGTCGTCGAGTTCTGATGACATCATTTTTTTTATTTTTTTAACTGTTTGGTTTTTTTTTAAGGGAACTCTGCGTTCCTCAACGGAATACAAATATTGAAATAAGTGCTGATACTTGTTGTAATTGTTGGTATTTTGCGCTATAGCCCGTTGATGTGCCCGAAATAGTCAACGTCTTATATAGTCTCAAATTTTGTAAAACAAAAGTGAAGATTTTTCAAAAGGTTAGTTTTTTCTTTTGGAGGCACAATATCAGTGTCTAATGGAATAGCATGGATAACTGCGTGAACTTAGTTTTTTGTTATTTTACACAATAAAATCGAAGGAGCATTAAAACTAAATTTAATATCTCAACTTTATAGACTTTTTTAAAATTACGTAATAATTGCACTTTTTGTTTTTGTATTTTTATATAGAAAATTGCAATTTGTACAAATTCTGCATATAAAGATATAAGAATCGTGATAAATATTATTGATCGGGACCATATATTTAAGTCAAATGTCATTTTTATTAAAAAGAAAATTTTTAAAATTTTACTAGGAAACCTAAAATATGCCACAATAACACCATCAAACATTTAAAATATTATAAGTTTTATTTAAGTAGATTTTGATATTAGATATTATTTTGACCAGAATTATACATAAACTTCTAGCTTTTAAAAATTTTATTTGTTCAACTTAAAACAGCTATAACTTTCGCAACCCCTTCTATATGCATTCGAATCACTTTATATGTGTACAAATGGTATTAAATGTGCTATAAAAAAAAGAAAAAAAAAATATTATTTCTTTTTTTATTTTTTTTTTTTTTTTTTTTTTGTGAAGACCTAAAATCAAAAATTTTTGATACATTCCATCTAAAAATATGCAGAATCGACTTTTGTACTATTTTTAAGTAATGATAAATAAATCGAAATAAATAAAAAACATATGAGCAAAAACACAAAACTTTTAAAATTAGATTAAAATTGTTTTCACACTTTTTTCTTTGCACATTGACAGCGCGCTTTAATTTTCAACTTTAAACCGCGATAACTTTAGGGCCTCCTCGCGAAATTGATTTACGCTAAACCATTTCAAACGCGGCACAGTGGGGTCAAACGCAAATTTTTTGGTAATAAATCTGAATCTCCTAAACTACTGGTCGGATCAAATTGAAATGTATGGAAGAGTTGTAGAGGAGGACCTAAGCTTTCAGAAAAATCATCTTGTAGTCACCCTGTGATAACACGAGATAAGCTACAGGGTGTCAAAGTTGACTACCTCGAGTATGTAAAAGTTAAAAAAAATTGTAACTTGTACAAATGAAGTCCGATTTTAAAGATTTTTATATTTATGGAAAGTGCTTGGCAAGATAAAGAAAAAATAAGCTTACTCATCTAAGTTATCTCTTACAGTTAAAAAAATATTTACGCTTGAATTTTGAATTTTTGGTTTTTTGGCTCGACTTTCTTTCGTTTTTCGGGAATAAGTTCGGAGATATATGAGGTAAAAATCTTTAAAAAATATTGTGTAATTTGCTACATATTTCAAAATAATATGCTGAAAGAACTTTTGGACTATCTCAATTCGTCTAGACGTGAAAAATATTCAAAGTCCGCACTCTGAAATTGGCATGAAAAATTGCTATTTTTTTACAAAAATATAGTAAAATTCATTCACTTTTTTCTCAAAGTTCCGTTAATGAAAAAATTTTTTCCTTATTAATTTCAAAAGATAAGGCTTCATAAATGGTTAATAAAGAAATTTTTAATTGATTTAAGTTTGCACCCTATATCCAGCATTGGCCGAAAATTGTCAATTTTAAAAAATAGTTTCATTTTTATCGATTAATAAAAAAAATGTCACGCGAGCTTTTTTAAATTTGGTACCCATATTTTTTATAGAAATAGATTTAGAATGATTTAACACTAAACTGCTTCCCGCCCGGCCAAAAACGAATGCAGGAGTGGAGATTTTATGTTAAATGTCAGTTTTTTTAACGACTATTTTTAAAAGCATATTAAAAGCATATTAGCATAATATTTTTAATATTATTTCTTATGTAATGTATAAAACATAAATCAAGCTTTCATTTCTAAAAAAATCAATAAAATAGCTCCAATAACCTATTTTTGGTAATTTTTCAAATATAATTTTTTTTTTTTTTAAATAGCTGAAAATCCAAAAAAATTTATTTTTTTTAATACAACTCCACTAATTTTGCAAATACTTTAAATATAATATAAAAATAGACTTATTTACCAATTCAACGATATATAAAGTGTTGATATATGTCATTTAATAATAGTAATATAATGGCCTCAAAACTACCAAGTCACGTCAAAAGTTGCAAAATTCACTATTTTGTTCCGTATTTCCATATGTGTGTATACGTAACACTCAACTGCATTGCTTATTTTTGTTACGAGATAATAATATTTATTTATGAATTTATTTAAAGTGTTCATAATTTTTTTCTACTGAAAAGGTTTTTAAAATTACCTAAGTACATAAATAAATATATTTTCCTTCGTTTTTTATTACATTTTTTAAGTTTTTAAATAATTTACTAGCTACTTAATTAATGTATTATAACAAAAATGATTTTTTTACAATCGCATAGGTACATTTTTTGACGTACCTGTTTAACACTACAGGTCATAAAAATAAACTGAATGAAATTGGGGGTTTTGAGCAAAAATGTAAATTTTTTAATTCATTTTTGCCTGTCACCATTTACCTGATACAAATATTCTTTTTCTATATATAAGTATCCTTATAAATATGCAGATTTATTAGTGAATTTGCCATTATGGAGATTACATTAAAACACTTTTCTATTTACAAAGTAATCTGGGATAATCTATCTGATATTATAAATCGTCCAGAAAAAATAAGAAAACTCATTGATACAGTAGTATCTTTTGGTTTAACTCTTACTGCAGAAGACAGTTTAAAGCTCGAAAATTTTTACAAATCATACGAAAAAAGGATGTAAGCTTCAGATTGGTCAATACCAAAGTTCAAGAAGAAAAATGAAGAGTGGTTGGAGGGAGAAATACTAATTTTCATCGGAAAGCAGAAAAAGGGTCGACCAAAAAAAAGGTACGATGAAGTTCAGCTAAGAACAAAGAGGACCAAACAGGAATCTATTCTAAATTCACATACGAAGTAAAAGATACATTTAAAGCTTTAGTAACACGTACGCAACCAAAGGAAGTAGAAAAAGTTATAGATGTGTTACCAACAGCTTCTCCCAATCGATTACATCGGATAATCCAAAGCATAGTGACACCGAAATCAACATCGTCCTTTACGTCTGCAGATGCTTTAGCTGTAATATTAAATTTAGGATTATCAAGAAACCAATACGAGATTTTGAGGAAATCTGTTAGCGAAAAAGGATATGATATCTTTCCCAGTAGCAAATCAGTGAGAGAAGCGAAAAGTAATATTTTACAGCCTATGGAGCACCCGGTTAATGCTTCTGTTAAAAGTGCTAAAGTTAATATATTGCAATTACTTGAAAATACTGCCTCTAGAATTATATCTATCTTCAGCAATGATAACATTGAAAAATGCAAAGACTCTGAACTTATTTTAATATTCAAATGAGGCTGCGATGGAACATCAGGATTTTCGGAATACAAACAACTGGACGGAAGTAATTCTGGAAATAATTATTCCTCGCTGTTTATAGCGTCTCTGGTACCACTTCGAATGTGCTTAAATAAGCATTCCTCATCGACAAGAAATGATTCGCTTTTTGATGATATATGGATAAATTTAACTCCAGGTTCCAAATTTTTGTGCCGTCCAATCCTTTTTGATTACTCAAAAGAAACCACGATTACAATAAACAGCATTGTCAACCAATTGGAAGAAGAAATTAAAGCATTGCCCCCAATATATGTAAAAGTATCAAACAGAACTATTTAAGTTACATTTCAACAACAATTAACGATGATTGATGGAAAAGTTGCAAACGCTATAACAGATACAGCATCTACATGGAAATGTAATATATGTGGAAAAATAAGTTCACAATTTCAGGATAATTCTGAAGTCCTTGTTAATAAAAATTCTTTAAAATTTTGAATATCACCACTCCACGCAAGGATAAGATTTTTGGAGTTCTGCTTACATCTTGCATATGATATGAAGTACAGAAATATTCCCGGGCGGGAAAATGCTACAGTAAAAAACAATTTGGAACTTCACGAATTACGAAAAGAGGAAAAGAAAAGAATTCAATTAGAATTCAAAGAACAACTCGGATTAATAATTGATAAACCTCTACATGGCTATGGAAGCTCAAATGATGGAAATACAGCAAGACGTTTCTTTGAAAATCCGGAACTAACATCTTCAATCACAGGCATTGACTTAAATATTTTGAAGCGTTTTAAGATTATATTGGCAGCCATTAATAGCAAAAAACAAGTTAATGCGGACAAATTTAAAATTTTTGCTTATGAAACTAAAGAACTACTTAACATTACATACCCCTGGAAATCAATGACTCCAACAATTCACAAAGTATTGGCTCATGGTAAAGAAATAATAGAAAATAGTATTTTGCCATTGGGAGAGCTAACAAAGGAAGCGCAGGAAGCCCGAAATAAAGATGTTAAATATTTCCGACTCTTCAATACCCGAAAATGTTCGAAAATAGCGCAAAATATGGACTTAATGGAATATTTATTAATATCATCAGATCCAGTTATATATTCTATAAGAACACGATGGCTACCAAAAATCACTCTTGAAATAGAAAAAGAGGATTCCGAAGCTAAGGAAGTTAAAAATTTGCTAACGTTTGATGTTTCTGATTATTTTCAAGAAAATCTCTAATAATATCTTCGATAATATATTTTTAATAAAATAAATATACGGGATATATGTGTAATAAGTATGTAAATATGTAGAACAAATTAAATAAACATTACTCAAATAAAGAATTTACTACTTTATAATAACAAATATATACCTAATACATTAGAATACTAAAATGTTACATATACACACATATGGAAATACGGAACAAAATAGTGAATTTTGCAACTTTTGACGTGACTTGGTAGTTTTGAGGCCATTATATTACTATTATTAAATGACATATATCAACACTTTATATATCGTTGAATTGGTAAATAAGTCTATTTTTATATTCTTTTAACATTTTTAAAGTATTTGCAAAATTAGTGGAGTTGTATTAAAAAAAATAAATTTTTTTGGATTTTCAGCTATTTAAAAAAAAAAAAAAATTATATTTGAAAAATTACCAAAAATAGGTTATTGGAGCTATTTTATTGATTTTTTTAGGAATGAAAGCTTGATTTGTGTTTTATACATTACATAAGAAATAATATTAAAAATATTATGCTAATATGCTTTTAATATGCTTTTAAAAATAGTCGTTAAAAAAACTGACATTTAACATAAAATCTCCACTCCTGCATTCGTTTTTGGCCGGGCGGGAAGCAGTTTAGTGTTAAGTCATTCTAAATCTATTTCTATAAAAAATATGGGTACCAAATTTAAAAAAGCTCGCGTGACATTTTTTTTATTAATCGATAAAAATGAAACTATTTTTTAAAATTGACAATTTTCGGCCAATGCTGGATATAGGGTGCAAACTTAAATCAATTAAAAATTTCTTTATTAACCATTTATGAAGCCTTATCTTTTGAAATTAATAAGGAAAAAATTTTTTCATTAACGGAACTTTGAGAAAAAAGTGAATGAATTTTACTATATTTTTGTAAAAAAATAGCAATTTTTCATGCCAATTTCAGAGTGCGGACTTTGAATATTTTTCACGTCTAGACGAATTGAGATAGTCCAAAAGTTCTTTCAGCATATTATTTTGAAATATGTAGCAAATTACACAATATTTTTTAAAGATTTTTACCTCATATATCTCCGAACTTATTCCCGAAAAACGAAAGAAAGTCGAGCCAAAAAACCAAAAATTCAAAATTCAAGCGTAAATATTTTTTTAACTGTAAGAGATGACTTAGATGAGTAAGCTTATTTTTTCTTTAACTTGCCAAGCACTTTCCATAAATATAAAAATCTTTAAAATCGGACTTCATTTGTACAAGTTACAATTTTTTTTAACTTTTACATACTCGAGGTAGTCAACTTTGACACCCTGTAGCTTATCTCGTGTTATCACAGGGTGACTACAAGATGATTTTTCTGAAAGCTTAGGTCCTCCTCTACAACTCTTCCATACATTTCAATTTGATCCGACCAGTAGTTTAGGAGATTCAGATTTATTACCAAAAAATTTGCGTTTGACCCCACTGTGCGCGGAATGCTTGCTTTTTGTTTGTTCAAAGCGCTGCGCGAGGAGGCCCTAAAGTTATCGCGGTTTAAAGTTGAAAATTAAAAAAGCAATTCTCAAAATTTAAAATTTCAATTACCTACATTATAATTGCACACATTAATAAATTTTGTTAAAGACTATCGCCACATGCAAAAAGACTGACAATAAGTTACACTGGAAAAGTAATTTGTTTAAAATAATTTTTTAAATAATTAAAAGCATAAGGTGCAAATTTTTTAAAAATATATATTTTGTTAACTTTAAGATTCTTACGTAGGGTCTACACGAGGGATTTGATATCATGAGAAATGTCATGATATTTTTTTAAGAAGGACAATTCTTCGTGGCAATCCCAATTAATTAATTATTTGGAGCAAAAATAACACAAAATACAATAAAATTAAATAAAAAATATAAAATTTCGAAAACATACCTGGACGAAAAACAAAAAAAGTGATTTATTATAATAAAATTTTGTCTACGTGTTCCCATATTTGCTGATATAAATAAAAAGATTGCAGTAGCTCTGCCAAAGTGTTGTTACTTCTTATGATAGAAAAATCTGTCGTTTAGACCCCACGTTAATTTATTTAATACTGAAAAACTTCAATTAATATTTTTAATGGTTTAAATGTACAGCGATTTAAAACCTACAAACCCTTAATTTTTACTGAATATTTTTCAAATATTTTTAAAAATAATTTTTTTAGCTTGATTACGACAGCTTTTTTTATCTCTTCTGGCATTTGGTTGTGGTTTTTTTGATATCTTAAATTTGATTGAGGGACCAGAGAATCTCCTATTAAAATTTTTATTTTGTTATATTTTTAGGATATTATTTGATGAAAATTCAGAATCCTATGTTTAATTTTTTTTTTTTTTTTTTTTTTTTTTAAGGCATATTCGTTTCTCTTAACCAAAATGGGGGTACTTTTTTATTTAAGAAATATTTGTTTTTTGCTTTAGTTGTTTTCTTTAATTTAGTAATCTGAATATTTTGGTGATCATTTCAGTGGAATATTCTTATAAATGCAGTCGAGAAAATTTTCTCTAACTTAAGGTAAGTTTCTGATGACAATATCTCTGTTTACTGGAAATAATTTGGTTTTAATTGGGAAATTACATCAGCTTAAAGGGTGCCAAAGGAACTTTTCTTACAGATGAAAAACAAAGAAATTGGACGAAAAATTAACCACTCGGAAGTTCGAGGCTTTGTTGAGAAATTGCAGAAACACGGTGTGCGGAAACCAACAAAAGATAATAAAAAATTAACAAAAAGGCAAAATAATAAAAGTAGAAGCCACCCGCAATAAATTAAACAGAAATGAAAAATAAACTAAAGGGCAGAAACATGGATTGCGGAAGCCAACAAAAGGTAATAAAAAATTAACAAAAAGGCAAATTAATAGAGTAAAAGAAGAAGCCACCATCAATAAATTAAACATCATAAGGAAAATCGTTTAAAATTTGTGTGCAAATACATGAAATGGACAGATGAATGGAATAAAGTAATCTTTTCTGATAAAAAGGAATTTAATTTTGATGGTTTCCATTCACATCCTTGCTATTGGCATGATTTGAGGTCGAACGAAATTCGTATGCCGAAACGCAATTTCGGTGGAGTCTGTGTTATGGTTTGAACAGCTTTTTCTGCTGCAGGAAAGCCAAGAATATGTTTTCTTCCAACTAAAATTAACAATGCAATTTATAATGAACTGTTGAAACATGCTCTTCTCTCATTTATGGATGAAAAAATGGATGAAGATTGCACATTCCAACAGGATAGCGCTGCAATCCATGTATCGAACCAATCTAAATTATGGTTTAATGAACATAGTATTCTACTATTGGACTGGCCGGCTTTGATTCCAATGGGGAATTTGTAGGGGTACATGGTCTGTAAACCATAATGACAATAACAGAGTTAAAACTAAAAATTAAGCAAGCCTAAGAAGAAACTGACATTTATTTTCTTCAAAAATTAGTCGAATCAATGCCAGACCGATTTTTTAAGTTATCCAAAACAATGACTTATCAATACATTATTAATAATGCTAAATTGGTTCATTAGTTTAAGTGCTTATATAGGAAAATGCCATAAAAAATTAAAAAAATTGAATGTACATTTTAAATTTTTGTTATTAATTTTTTAACTGAAGTAAATAAATAATTTAAAAAATTATTTTGTAGCATCTTAATTATTTTTTAAATTCCATTCTTGGTAAGTTTATTAAAAAAATTTATAAAAATATGCAACAGTGAATATAAACAATAAAAAAAAATAAAAAATAAACAGAAACTTTTTAGATTACTCAATAATCTGTTCTATAGAAAATTTTATAAGATTAATAAGATGCATTTTTAATCATAAATTTTACAAACATCGTAATTTTTTAGAGCGCCCTCGATTTTAGGATAAATATTGACAAACCCTTGCTATTGAGCCACATTTTGATAGTTTATACCCTTAGATGTGACCAAGCAAAATATGTTTAGATAAAATTATCTCATTTTCTGCCAAAATTGATTTATTTTAACAGATTGAAAAAATTATGATAATTATGATAATTATATATAAATTATAATTTTCAAAAAATCTTTAAAATTTTAACAATTTATTTTTTTAATGGGTGCCTCCAATCAAGCGATGTTAAAGCCAAAAAAAATCAGTTCACGCCGGAAACCGATTTTCTGAACGTACTCCTAAGAGCCTGCCTGGCGAAAAACTATATTATTTCAAAATTCACGCTCATTTCTTTAAGATTTTCATGGAACGGCAAACATACAGTGGATAAAAAGCAGAAAAAAGTATTAAAATAGCTGAAATTATGGTATCAAAGTCCGTCATCGTATTACTTTTGACCGAATAGCGAGAGAATCATAACGTATAAAGTAATATTTTTCGTTTATACCCGGAGAGCAAAACGCCAAAATTTTGAACTTGTGGGAAAAAAATCAAAAATATGGAAAAAAACTCTGGTTCATTTCAATAGCTTTTTTCAAATTTAAAGAACTATAAGTAATTCCGATAAAGACCCTGGACAACAAAACAGAAATTTGACTGTTTACAGTGATACTGATACAATATTATTAGACATTTTTTTTTAACAAAACCATGCTCGAAATTATTATAACATTAATTTGGTTTCATTGATTTCAAAAGCAGTGCCTCGGTGGAATGTCTTATTTCTAAATTATCACCAATGAAAAATAAATTGCCCAACAGTCTTAAGGTCAACGCTAGGGCTATAACTTTTTCACACTTTTTGCGAATATCAAAAATTGCATAGTATAGACGTGTAGAACATTAAAAGTTATTAATAAAAGATATGATAATTTTTTTCGGATCGTTAAAAAAGTTCACGCAGGGATCGGGTTGAAGTTTGAAAACAACCATTTTTATCTTACGGAAATTTTAAAAAATATACACCTGATATTTGTATATATTTCTATACATATCACTTAAATGCTATTTTGGAATTTATCCACTACTTTAGATTTAAAAATTTTCCTACGGTTTACAATACATCGCGGTTTAAAATTCGTTATATGTAAAAACCTGAGTAAAATACCTTATGCTTAAAGCGATATAAAAATATAAGCAATGATCTGAATTTCATAGAATGTACCATCACTAAATGCCTAGATTATTATCTTTTAAAGGAGTTTTCAAAAATACACCATTTCCAATCAAAATTCATGCAAAATTAAAAAAAAATCACAAAATAAAGTCTGGTCAAAGTGTTTGAACAAATTTCAAGATAGCGTTAAAATTCAGAGAAATATTCCCAATGTCGACAAACCATTATATAAATTTAGCAAAATACCAAGCGAAAAAATTGTAATTGTAAGATTCCATGCTCTGGCTATTTCAAAGAAACCAAAAAAAGAAAGGAATGCTATAATTTGTAATGAACTCAACACTTTATGGGATAAATTGAATATTGCAAAATTAAGCGAAAGGTCTGTAGTGAGAAAAGTGGAAGATCTGATAAAATTATATGAAGACAGCCTTAAGTATTATGATAATACTAATTTTAGAAAAAGATTCACTGTAACTAAAGAAAACAAAGAGCTTCAGTTAGCTCTAGGTAGTGATAAGGATGAAATATCTGATGCAGATTCGGTTATGACATGCACGTATGAGAAGGACTATTTATCTGAGGACTCTGAATATCAATCTCCGAAAAGAATAAAATTAAATAGATTGACAACAAAGCCCGCGTTGAAGTTAGTTACTAACGCTAAGGTTAGCACCAGAAAAGCGGAGAAAATATGTAAAGAATTAGCAGAGGCGGGAGTAAACATTTCAACGCCATCACAAGCAGCTATTTACAAAGCTGTAATTAAGTCGTCTGAACAAAAAGAAGAGTTTCTGAAAGCTACTTCAAAAGTGAAAACTAGTGCCTACATTTTGATGGCAAAAAAATTGATAAAAAAGAACTCCAAGTTGTAGTATTAAGAAATGAATTAAGAGAAGTAAATTTAGTAGTACTTGTTTTGGATAACGGAAAAGCGTTACCAATTTTTAATGGACTGAAGGAAGTCCTAATAAAATTTCATTTATGGCAAAATATTAAAATGTTTATCTGCGATACTACAAGTGTTAATACAAGAAGCAAAAATGGTGTTGTTGCCCATTTAAAAAATTATTATAATTCAAAATGTCTTCCTCCTCTACAATATATTGGTTGTCAGCACCATAATTGAACTTAATATTAAGACATGTTATATACGAGTTGATAACTGAAAAAACTTCATCACCAGAAATAGCATATGACTTTGTCGAGGAATTAATAAATAACTATGAAGAACTACAAACAAATTTTATTCAAACTAATGAAACACTTGAAGTAAAGACAATTAAGTGGCGTGATGATATGAAGTTCTTATATGAACTCGGAACCGCATTCAGATACTTTCAAAACAACAAAAAGCATACCACCACTTAGCAATGCTCGATGGAATTCAAGGGCAATTCTTGCTATTTTAACTTTTGTTCTTATTCCAAAATACCGAACTATCCAATTGCCAATTTATATGTGGAAAATGGTACGATATTTGGTTTTCCGATCAGTGATTCAATGAAGAAAATTACAAAGGCTTAGAACAATCATTGACCCAATTTCAAAAAGCAAAGGCATGTTTTGAAAGACACTGGGTAAAAGAACCTTCAGCAATTCCTTTGCAACAAAGGAGTAATATATGTGCAGAGAGAGCATTAAAAGTTGTACACTGTGTAAATAAAAAGAGAATTTTATTTTAACTAAAATTACGTAGTTTTTCTTAAACTACAATATTTTTTGTTTTTGCTTTTATCAAATAAAGAAATTTTAAGAAGTTTTTTAGTTATTGAAGCTTTTGGCTCCTTTTTTTCAAAGAATCCCCTTTCTGGCGATTTTATTTTTTAAAATCTTCTTTTTGGACACATTTTATAAACGGTAACTCTATCAAAGGGTGACCTCAATACATAAATTTTCCACAATATATGCTATTTTGCAAAGTTTTTTTTTCACAATATTGTTTGTTATTTTGAATGAAAATTCAAATTTTGAAATTTCTACTAGCTTTAAAATATAAGTTGCTGATTATTTTATTATTCTTGCAATTTCGCAGTTTATCGAACAGTTAATCTGTTCGATAAACATAGTATAAAAATTCCTCTTTTGATAAGAATTAATCGTTTGAATTAATATATTTATAAAAACTATAAAAATATTAATATAAAAACTAAAAATATTTTTGTCAGTACGTGGTAGAAAAAATCAGATCCTTATTAACCACATCAAAATCCATTTAGTACATCTATTTTGGATTAAATAAGAAAAAACAGGAATCATTTTGCCCGTCAGTGTAATGAATGCGATTCCACTCAGTTGTAACCATATATGGGTATTTTCATTTAATTTTGGATAAAACCAAGATTTGTGCATCAATTTTGATGGCAGTGTTACCAAATTTATGATAAAGTATAAAAAACTAATCATTTTTGCCGTTATCATTGCTCAAAAAGACTTCTAAGGAAAAAATTCTTCAATTTTGCATGAATTGATCATTATCTCGAAGATAATTTTGGTGTTTAATATATCTAAATCGGACAAACCGTTCTCGAGTTATGGTAAAATGTAATCGTGTCGTCGACATCCCCATTAATGAAATCAGGACCTGATAGAAAAAACTGAAAGCAAATTCGTTTTTAGCATGTCAAATTTCATCCTGTCCACCAATTCTTATTTATGGAGAATTTTTCAGCCGACCAGTATTATCCTTACATTCTAATTGTTTGAGAAATGTTTTATCGTCGCATAAGAATTACATGCATAAGTCTCATTAAAAATTAAAATAATCAAATATATTTATAAATTTTCTACCTACAATAAACTGCAAACATGACTTCGTAATACCTAACAACATGTTACTACCTATCAGCCCTTTATCCCATTATTGTATATTATATTTACCTTATGACCTTTATGAAATATTTATTGAAAATTATTAAAATTTCTCAGTTTTCTCTGTTGTTTAAATTCAGTTGTTATTATGGCAGTGTTTTTTATTATTATTTTGTGATTTAAGTTTCAAAATATTATAAAATAATAAGAGCGACCATGACATTGTTTGCCATTGCACAGTTATATTGTTAGCAAATGTCATGAACTCTCAGCAACACACACATACTATAGATGACAATGGCAAACTCATACTCGTGCATACTAATATATGTAATTTTTTTACATTTTTGCCCTGTAATTTTGAGCTATTTGTTACTTATTTTTCTACCACAAATCTTATGACTGCTGCTAAAAGAGGGGTGGATAAATATAAAGTACACCCAGCGAAAACTTTTCGGTAATGGCAACTACTAATTAAAGTAGTTACTCGGTCACATATTGGGTTTATTATATTAATTGCATATAAAATTTGTTTTTTTTTTTTTTTTTTTTTTTTTTTTGAAATACAAAATTTTATGTAGATATACGTTTAGGCAACTTATTTGCACGATTTTTTTAATTTCATTCTATATTGGGGCAATAATCTAAAATTCTAAAAGTTAGTGTGCTATTTTTGGCTGTGCGGAATCTTATGTACCCTTCACCCATGTTGAGATGTGTTTTATGAAAGCAAAATATATATTGTATGTAATTACAAATATATTTCCCTGTACTATATCTATGTAAACACTAAAAGCTTTAAATAATTTCATACAAAGTTGAAATAAAATCAAGATTTTATAAATCCTTATATCCTCATACATATACTATAAAACTGTGGTGTAAGTTTGTTTGTTTGTTTATTTGTGCACCGATCACGTCTAAACGGCTAAACAGATTTTCTAAAAATAAGACACACAGATAGCACCAATGCAGAGGCGGTTATAGGATCTGTTGGATCTCGATTGGAAATCTCTTAGCCCCCACACAAAGAAAATATAAATTTTCTCATCTAAAGGACTATTACAGTGAAAGTCTTAAAAAATAGGTCCAGGGAGAGTAGTATCTCCCTATAAAACAAATATTAGTTATCGCATAAAATAGAGTAGCGAACAGCATCGGTAAAAGCTGTAAACAAAAAATTTACTTACTTTGGAAGTAAGTAAACATATTTAAGGCAGATATGTGAGATATAATCACTTTGATGCAGAACAAATATTTTATAAATGTGAGGCAATATTAAATTCAAAAAAAAAAAAATATGCTGGAAAATTTCTGAACTGATTTGACTGATTGAAAAAATCGAAATTCGAAAAAGAAAGAAATATATATATTTGTGATAGATTAATGCCAAAATGAGGCCCATAAAAAACTAATAACACGTTGTGGCCTATAACTCGGTTAATACTGGATCGATCCACTTGGTTTATTTTTTAAACAAAAAATTATTCCACAAAATTTAATACTTTTGGAAATTTACTACTTGTGGAAAAAATTTCTGATCTTTATATATATATATAAATTAAAATCTGATAACTGTTTATAAATATCTCATTCAAACCTAAATTATATTGTAAATCGAAAATGATTTAAATTTTGCATTGTGATTTTTTTAAAGTGACGTTTATATGTATATTTAGTTTAATTTTTATGATTAATAAATTAACTTTAACCTTTAATTAACTTTAATTTCTAGTGTAATTCCACTAAAATCTTTTTATTTTAAACATTCTATACAGTTACTTTCAAGCAAAATTAAAAAAAACTGAAATTAAAAGATTGTTAAAATTAGTTAGGATAGAAAATTTTTGAATTATTTTTTACTAGCATTACTTGACTTATCGGCATAATTTAGTCGAATAAATATTTACTCGCAATTATTGATTTTAATTAAATAGAAAAATGTTTTTGATTTTAATTTTTCCTAGTAAAAATGTAAGACGATTTAACTATGAACGTCCGTCTGTTGAAAGCACGATAGGACTCGGGGCGGTTCACCTAGGAGGACTAAATTTGACTCAAATATTTCTCTTCGATAATTTTTGTTTGTTATGACAAAAATCCGGAATAAATCGGTTCCAGTTTCAACATTGGTTCACATGCGGTTAACTCTACATAAAAATAATTTGAGGCAATTTTTTTTTTTATTTATCTGATATATATAGTGACAGATAATCGTTCGTGTACATAACTGTTTTTGTTATAAAATGCCTTTTATTTCTTGCATAACAATGGTTTTAATTTTAGTTTATACTTATTAAGTAAGCCTAAAACTAAGGATTTAAAAATAATAAACCATTATTTAAGCTACTGTCGCTTAGTAAAAAAAATTCTTGTGGTGTAAATAAGTTACATATTTTCATGAGACAACTGTTTATACTCAGCAAAAATAAATATAAAAATTCTCGTGAATTAAAGCATTCAGTAAAATAATAAAGAAATATTTGATGTGGATATAAAATACTGAATATAAAATAAATTCTATAAAGCCTTTTTAAAATATTGGGGTCTGGACCGTGTTTAAATTAAACAGAAATCTGATTGATACTTTAAAGAAAAAATCGAGAAATTGTTCGTATTACAAAGCATTTTGAAAGAGTGATTTTATATTAAAAAAGCAAATTGTATTGAACAAAACTTAAAACTAAATACTATTTTATCATTGCATCAAAAAGGTAAATTACGATACGAAGCGACCAAATAGTACCTGACTTGTAGGGAGATAAATGAAAAAAAAAACAAGGAACTATAGCTCATGTTTTGATTTCGACATCGTCCATTAAATGATGAAAATTAAAGTCCAAGCCTTGCTTTTATGTTTTACAAAAAGAACCTTGTTTAAACTCTTCTAAAACGAACATATCTTGAAAGGATGAGAGTAAACAGATAATATGTTCCGATGGTTCTTACTATTATAGTTGCTATTGACATGATGTTAACCATCACAATATCGTTAGCTGGAAAAGAAATTTTGGTGGAGGAAGCCTTGTGGTATGGGAAGTCTTTTCGTATGGTTACAATCTTTCTTTTTGTTTTGTACCTACAAAAATAAACTAAAATATATACACCAAACTCCTGGTAGATGTTTTGTTGGCTTAAATAGAGAACTGCATTTTTTAGCCAACAAATAATTTATTCCTTTTTTTAGGTCAATAATATCCGCCCAAGAGCTTTTAAAATATTTTATCATTCCAAGTTCTCAATATTTCACCTAAGCCTCTTTCACTCGGGCTACTTCTTTAAGTTTGAAAATATAAAATTGTCACTGAGGGCTTATTCTAGAGAATATAGCTGATAAGGTAGCAATGCAAATACATATGTACGTTTGTAGTTATAAAGAACAAAACAGATAGGAAAAGCTAAGATGTAATGCTTTGTTGACGAGCTGAAGGAAACAAAAATACTTTCAAAGTAATATTAAAAGATCGGATGGCAGTTAGTAAGTAGAAGAGACTTTAGAGGCGCTATTCGAAACACACTTTCCCGGTTGTGATTTCAACACGGTGAATACTTCTCGTAGATCAATTTGTCATAACACCACAACCTCTGATATGGATTATGGACTAATTATAGTAGAGAAAATTAAATGGACCATAAGCACTTTTGGATCTTATAAATCGCCAGAATTAGAGGATATTTATCCAATTATGCCGTTGAGATGTAGCGAAATGATTAGAAAACTACATTATGCTTGCCTACACCATTCATATATTCCGAAAAGTTGGCACAAAGTAAAGGAACTTCATACCAAAAGTAGGTAAGATACAACAAAGAGTACACACAAAGGTGTATTCGCACTTGTGTGCTTCTTAGATATTGAAGGAACTTTCAAAAATATCAAGTCAGAGGTTATTGAGAAAGCCCTGTGTGCTAGTGGCAGTAACCGGGCTATTACTACATGGATTATGAAGGTTTTTACCAATCAAGAGAATCAGGCTTAACTCGGTGAAACATTTC
Source organism: Protocalliphora azurea (assembly GCA_932274085.1). Taxonomy (NCBI): domain Eukaryota; kingdom Metazoa; phylum Arthropoda; class Insecta; order Diptera; family Calliphoridae; genus Protocalliphora; species Protocalliphora azurea. The sequence goes on from OW026521.1 coordinate 118,222,846, forward strand.
TGAATGTCATAATCAACAGAAGCTCTAATCAAGGCGGAGTCATATCACCGACTGGATTCTAATGAAATATTATTAAAACTTAATAGATTAGGTGTAAGAAAAGTACCATACATACACTACATCATCTGTAGTGCTACTAATAAAGGCAAATTTCCAAGTACTCTTACACAGGTAAGGAAGGTGCTCTAAAGGTATTAATACTCAGAAAACAGGACTGGTAATTTTTACAGGGCAAAGAAAAATACCACACCTTAACCCACCAAACTGGAAGGTAGAACTTTGGGGCTTCTTAGGCGTTTTATACGCCCATAAAATTAAAATTAAAAATTGCAAAAATTATTTTTTTTTGCCCCGCCCCAAAATACCGGCCTTATTGTTTCTTTGTGATTAACGTTATTAATAATTACAGAAGCAATTAAGCAATTTTTAAAACTTTTGCAGATTTATTATTTTTGCATAAAATGAAATGTTTTAAAAGCTAGTGGGTTTAAAAGCGCTTACTTTATGTTCGAAAATAATTGGATATTTGGGGGAAAAATTCGAGATACCAAAAGTGACATTGAGAATTTGATGTCGGATTCAAAAATCGAAAATCGATATCTTTTAACTAAAGTAAAATAAATACCTTATTTTTGTTTCATTTTAATTAATAATAGCTTTGTTCCATTATATTTCATTACTTGTAAAATAAGAAATTGTAAAAAAAGCGCGAAAAACTAAAAGGTTTTCAAAAATTCGAAATATCCTGTAAATATTGAGATATTTCAAAACAAAAAAAAAAAAAAGGTTTGATGATAGTTGATGCACTAAAAATCATCTCGTAGCTACCTAAATTTTAAGTCAATTTTGAATTTAATTGAATAAAGAAAGCAAAATATGTATCTTTTAAACTTTATTTAAATTTTTTATATTTACTACAAATAAGAAATAATTTATTATTTCTTTAATTAAATTTGTTTTTCTATTTCAAAATAACACTAAAACTATTAAGTTTTAATGCCATTTCATTTATAATAAAATGAGACGTCAATCTTTCTAATCGTTTAAATACTCAAACAATTGTTTAAAAATTTCAAAATTTTATCAAATTATTATTAATATATTTTTCAGCAAATCAATTTATGCTTTATTTGAAACACACTTGCGGCAAAAATCAAAACGTATAAAAAGTTTAAGTAAAAATAAAATCGAATAAGTTCTAAAAATTTGTTCCAATTTAAAATAAAATTAATCTTGTTATTCTTACAACAAACGTCTTTAAAAAATATTACGTTTATAATAAATTGCACTAGAAATTGAAATATTTCAGCTTTTTAAATATTGCTTAAAATTTTTCTTTCAATATTTGACCAAAACATATACAAATTTATATAGTTAACAAGATTGATTCTTCTACTTTCCAAAAACATCTTAAAAAAATTAACAAAACAATAATAGAATTTATCCAGGAACTTACAAAAAAACTGTTTTTTAAGCATAATTTAATATTTTTAATGACAAAATTATACATATTTCCAATTGTTTCTTTTTAGGATATTACTTGCAAAATTAAAATTTTTAGACATTTATCGTTGATCATTTATGTGTAAATATTTCTATTTAGCTTCCAAAATAAAATTGTCTTAAAATATATAAAATTGTCATTATATATAATTTAATAATATCTAGGATAAATATTATATGTTGTATGAAAAAATTTGGGGAAACTTTTTCTGTGTTATTACTTAATCGCTTTTTGTAAAAAATTTTGGATAGATTTTGATTTATTTTGATTGATTTTTTTTTTTTTTGATTTTTAATTAGGTAATAAGACTAGTACTTAGACAAATTATTTTTTATCGAAAAATGCATTTTTATTCGTATGATCCGTAAAATGTAAGCTTACATTTAATGAAATTTGGAAATGAAATTACAAATTTATTTACTATTAGAATAATTTAACATACTTAAAAATGTAAATTTCTTAAATTTTTTTATTAAACAAGTTCCAATTTTTAAAACCTATTGATTTACTTAAAAATTTTCGAAAGTAGATGCAAATTTTTGGATAGACAATGTTGAAGATAAATTCGTCGTTTTTTTTTTTCAATATATGACAAACAAATTTAAGAAAAAAAATATTTTTTTTTGAATTTCCTTCCCCCATGGATCCGCGCCTGGACTTATATTAGGCAAGAAATTCGTATAGAAGCTATACAAAACTGTAGAAATAACGTCGAAAGATTTCCAAATATTGGTTTTCTTTAGAAAATGAGTTTTGAATATTTACTTAAAAAATATATATATAAAAAAAATATATATATAAAAAAATATAAAATATATTTATATAATATATATAAAATATAATGGTTTTAGGAAAACAAATGCAAATATATTAAAATAAAATTTTCTTTCTTAGTAATTATGTGTTTTTAATTTTATCTTCTTTTTTTGTTTTTGCTACATTATTAAATTTCAAACTAAAAAATATTTTACGTATTTATTTGTTCAGAGCTGGTAAAATTTTTCATTTGAGAATTCTTCGCAAATTGGTTTTACATTTTCCGAGTTTTCCTTAGCCCACTAAATTTGTAAAATAATATGTACAGTGCCAGTTAAAATGATAACACCTCAAGGCCTTATCTTCACTTAACACAAGTTATATATTTATTTGTAAATATTTCCTTTCCAAGTACATTATAAAATTGTTATTTGAATGACTGTTTCTCTATATAATTCCTTTTTCTTCACATATATACATACAACATTCACATTTCATGATTCATATTTCATAATATAACTTTATTTTAGAAAAGCTCTGACAAATGCAGTCAAAATAATATCACCGTCAAAACAAAATTTAATATTTGAGCTTCTTTTGTAGTAAAATCATATTAAATTACAATCTAAACCCATTTATAAAATATTTACTACAAGAAAGAATCATTTGCATATTTATTGGTTGAAATAGGCACATAAGATAGTTGACGTAAACCTCATTGTTATATGAAAATATTTCTGAATAAAATATTTATGCCGCAGTAAGGAATTTTATTGACTTATCGATTAGAAATGATATTGGGACCATTTTAACTTTTATGGTTACAGTCTTAGTACGCCATTTCGAAAGTTAGCGTATTATGTCACTTAAGGAGCACAGACAACATGTAAAAGTGACAACCGGTGTTGTATTTATTTTTTAACAATTCTTAGAATGAAACGTTTATACTCGAAGTCCAAAAAGCCACCACTTTTAATATACGACATGCTGCTACAAAAGTAAAATTTATAAAGTCCCTCCTATATTTTTTAATTGTTAGGTGGCGATACAATTAAGGCATACATTGTTTAACCTGAGGGCAAAAGATCGCTCTGATATGCAAGAAGGACAATGTAATCAAATATGTACAAAACTTTTAAAAAACCGAAGCGAAGACACGCAATGGTTTCAAAACACCTTTTTTTGGAAATAATTCTGTAATTTTTGAACCGTTGGAAATATCACCTGGCCGGAGCTGTTTTAGAGTTGATCTGAAGGAACACAGATTCATAGCGGGTCAGAGTTGTAGACCTCCAAAGTTGGTCATCTCGAGTATGCAATTAAAAAAAAAACCGTTTATGATTTAACAGAAAATAGTACATATTATTTGACCTAGTAAATCAATACAAAAATGTTCATTCATTAATTTTTTTAGGTTTTTTTTTAACTTGATGACTCAATATTGGCCATATTTTTTTAATTATTCATCGGATTCCCTACAAAATTTTAAATAATAGTGCTGCATGAATAAATAATAGTGCTGCAGAAATATATAGATTAGGTAAAAAGTTCTATTAATCTGAAGTTGAAACCTTAATTTTTTTTTTTCAAAAAATAGTTCAATAGTTTTTACTTATAAAATTTATTTTTCTCTGGCCCATATAATTTTTTAAAGTTTTCAAAAAGAATCTTAATATAGAATAAACAGTGTAAAGTAACCCCGAACGCGCTTTTGCGCAACGGTTTTCCCGTTAGCCATATTCAAGCTTTGTCACACAGTTTTTTAAAATTTTTTTGTAAAATACTCAAAGCTGGGATGAAACAAAAAATATCTTAAACACACAAAAATTACTTTATGACGGACGATTCTTATATCAGCAGTGTGACTATTTTATTTTTATTTTATTTAATTATTTATTTATTGATAATCTTAATGTTACAAGATATGAAAACTTATGGATACAACATTAGTCATTATAAAATAAAAATAAGCATAAATAATTATACAATTAACAAATAAATAGTAACATAATTAACAATTTTTCAAATAAGACTTCAAAAATTAAAATTTTCGTGACAGTAAATACAATTATGTTTTGAAATAATTAAAAAGTTTATTCTTAAAAGATATTGTCAGATAATAATCTAGAATAGGGCAAAGGTACAATTTAATTTTTAAAGATATAATCAGGTTCTTTAGTAAAAATAATTTTATGAATCAATAATAATGTTCTAAATTTTAAATAATTTTCAAACAACATTCCATAGATTCGATTAGAATTGATAAACAAAAGTATTTTCTTAAGACAAACACATATCTTACAATGACATTAAATGCTTTTAATACTTTAGTTTTAGAAACATTATCACAGCTGCTGAATGTTTCTCATCCATAAAGGAGTATTGATAATATAAAAGGTTTGACAAGCAAGAGTCTAATACTCCGTGGAGTATAGTAATAAGAATGCCACAGACTATATTCCATACACTTTACCACATGCGTTGTTAATTTGTTCACTCCATGATAAATATTGTAAATATTATGTCAAGATTCTTCTCATTTTTAACATAATTGATATTAGTATTGTTAATATGAATTACCGGTAGCAAGCCAGTGTCAAATTTTTTATGATGGATAACTAAGCATTTCGATTTTTTAGGGCTTAAAATTAAATCATTCCAGCATGCCCATTCATAGACATTTTCTAAATCTTAATTTATATTTAAAAAAACATTTGAAAATGTCTTCCTTTTTACAAAAAGTGTATAGTGGATTTTGTAGGTTTCCATTACATTTGGTAGATCATTTATGTATAACGAGAATAACAAAGTGTATTTCACGCCCTGTGAAACACCACGATTCAATCTAGCGGCAGTTGATGAATTTCCATTTGAAACAACCTTTTGTATTCTAAACTGAAGACATGACAAGATCAATTTAGAGGAGTATGTGTAGAAATCAAACATTTTAACAAGTTTCTTGATTAAAGTAGTATGATTCACGGAATCGAACCCTTTAGAATGATCTAAAAGCGTTAAAAAAACTATTTTTCCTTTGTCGACATGGACTTAAATTTCTTCTGAAACGTCGATTATTGTTGTAATGCAACCTCTTCTTTTTCTAAAGCCTTATTGTTTACTATACAATAACTTATTTGTGCTAAGGTAATTTGTCATTAGTGCATACATTAGTTTTTCAAAGACTTTAGATAGAATGACGGCTATTGGTCTGAGTTCTGTATCACTTTTACGCAATAGAACAATTTTTGCGATTTTCTATATTTTTGGATAAGATGATGTCGTAAATATTGTATTAAATATATGTGTGATATAAGACAAAATTTTTGGCAACAAAACAAAAAAATCGGGTTAATGCTATCCAGACCTTCCGAGTTAGATTTTGTGAAAAGAAAAGCCACCACAATTATGTATTAGTAAGTTGTCATAGTAAGAAGATGAATTATCTGATGGATGGTGAATTTTAAAAGTTTTAATCAGCTCATCCAGTTCCATATCAGAGAGATTTGCCACCTTTATACCGTTTTTGAAGCCCAGATTCCTAATCTCCTTCCATAATTTGTTTTCGTTTAACTTTGAGTGAAATTTTATACCAAAGTATTGCTTGACAGATTTGAATGCACGATTAACTATTACATATATTGATGTTAAACCAAGGATTTAAACAATTTTTAACTACTTTGATTTTTAATGGCACATATTTTTCGAAGAGATGGGAGACCATATCACTAAAAAATTTGATTTGTTAATTAATATGTTATATAATATAATAAATATTGTGCCAATTTAAATTATCTATTTCGTATCTAAGACCATCATAGTCAATATATTTATAGTCTCGATAAGATACAATTTTAGTATTCGAGGGTTTAACTATGCTCAAGATTAAATAGATGAGGTCCTGCTTGGAAAAACTGGATGTCGATATTTGATCATACAATCGTATTTTATACCTATTATTTGCACAAAACAGATCAAGGATAGCGTTGTTGACGAGAAATTAGTGGGTTTGTAGTATTTACTATAAGTATACCAATGGTTTAAAAGGTGTGGATTATTGAAGTGTAATCCACTAAATTACAATTGAAATCGCCAGTTAAGATAATAAGATGATATCATTATACTCCACTGAGTATTCCTCCGACCATGTTATTATTATTGAAAGACTTATTCGGTCTACAAATTGCTCCAGTTAGGTATTTAATTCCACCACTACAAATTTCTAACAATACAACAACGAAGATGACTTTTAACAAAAATAGCGATACCGCCACCACGTTGTCTAACATTTCTGTCTGCACGAAATGCATTATAATCAACAAGTTTAACCTGAGAGTTGCTAATGTTCGAGTTTAATCAGGTTTCCGATATACATATGATGTTTACTCCAGAACTTTCAAAAATGTATCTAAACTCATCGATTTTGTTACTTAAACTTTGTGCATTAAAATTATAAATATTTAGACTTTTCTTCTGTTTACTAAGAATGCGCACCATTGATTGTGACAAAATTTTAGAACTAATACTACTAACAGAAGCGAACGAAACTTTTATTTCGATCACCAACATCTAATAATATAAACTTGTACGATTCAATAAAAATAATAAATTTAAACACATTTAAGGTAAAAACACATATGGATATTCAATAGCCAAATTATTCGAATAATAAAAACAAAAGAGTATATAAATAAATCAATATTGTTTTTTTACGAAAACCTTCTTTAAAAAAGTCAGGAAAATTTTGTGTGTCATAAAAAGAATTATCTAGTTTATTTAAACAATCAATGGCCACTATTGGAAATGTAGTATCTACCTTAGTTTTCTTAGCATAAATTCTTTCACGAGTAGATACGGACCATTTTTCAATTTTTTTAATAGCTTCCCTTAGTATATGGTGATTCGATTTGGTAAGAGCTTTATTTACATAAATTGGTACATCAAATTGAAAAACAGCATAATGGCAAATGCTTCAAAAAATATCATATAGGTTTACCTTTTCAACGAATGGAATGCCTTGAATAAGCAGCTAATTTGATACTAATGAGTTTTCGTAACCATCAGTAAATTTTTTCAAATATTGAATACAAAAAGTATATTTTTAAAACAGTTTTTTTCATGTAGAGATTTGGGGTATTTTGGTACAAAACAGTAGACGTATTTTTAATTCCATGAATTTAAGGTAAGTCTATCTATATTTTATCAAAATTTCATTTGAATATCTCTACTCGTTTAAATTTTATTTAGGTCCAAATATTAACATTATTTCTAAAAAATATATTTAAAATTGTAATCTTAAGTTTTTCAGGCCGTATTTAATATACTTTCACTAATTGCGATTTCCTATTCCTATAAGTGTATAAATATTGCCACCTTCTTTGAAAAAATTCCCAAAAAATTTAATTGTTTTAAGTTACAACTTCAGATTAATATAATTTTTTTTATCCGACTCATAAATTTATATAATTCTTGGAGCAGTATTATTTAGAATTTTGTAAGAAATCTGGTGAATATTAAAAAAAATAGAGGCAATTTAAGCCCGTCAAGTTAAAAAAGCTAAAAAAAAAATAATCTAAAAATGAGATAAAAATTTATTTCGACTTGAATATCTCTTAAAATAAAAGAGATAACCTACACATGTAAGAGTATTTTTTGTAGAGATTTATTTCTTTTCTGTCATATTATAAATAAATTTTAAAAAAAGTGACATACCCGAGATGACCAACTGAGGAGGGCGACTCACTACACCTTCCCCTTCTCTACACTTCCAAATCAACTTAAAAATACCTCATCTCTGGCTGTGTGATTTTGTGAAATTTATTGAGATATCTCCAACGTTTCACAAGTTACAGAATTAATTTCAAAAAAAAGAGCGTTTTGGTACTACTATCGGTGCTCTTTGGTGAAGAAAAACTGTGATGTATTCCTCCATATATCGATAAATACTTAACAGAATCACAATTTCATAATCCTGGAAAGAAATTACATTAATATAGTTATAGTTGAAACAAAAAAGTTGATTTGCATTGATTGAAATAGCAAGATCCTTGCAATGAGATGGGACACAGATAACAATATAATTAAAATTATACGGTCAAAACTAAAGAAAAATATTATTGAAACACAAAATTCGGCCAGAAATATATCTTTGCTAATGAGTGATGGTATTTTGCATACGATTTTAAGATAAGTATTCCAAGAATTGGAAATATCCGGAAGATATGATAATCAAGCTTTAGTGCCAATAAGGGACCAGAAACACATATTTTTTTTTCAATACTAGAATATCTACTTAATCATCTAACATAATAACATCAATCAGTTTTATTATTATTCATTGTGATTTAAGATTTATTACAACGAATTCAATATTAGTGCTATGTTTTTGACTGCCTATTTTCATTAGCATTCTAAATATTTTATAACTTTTTCACTAAAGTCATATGAAATTTTCATTTATTAATTTATTTATTATTAATTTAGATTATAGAGTATATTTTCATAAAAAAAAGTTCGAAAATAAATTTAACAGTTTTTATATAATACTTTCACATTTTTTTTACTTTTGTTTCAAATAAAATATATTATGTGGTGCTATTTTATTGACCGCAATTATATAATGTTTTAATTTGTTTAAAGGAGAAATTTTTGTTTTCTATTTTTTTTTAAATTGTGGAAAAAGAACACGTACATCGAAATGAAATTAATTCTTCAAATATGCAAAGGAAATAAACATACAAGGAATTTATATTTATATAAGTATAAATTTCTTGTGAAAACAAGTAAAAAAATAAAGGTATATACAATTTTCCAAGGAAAACAATCTCACATTTTATGTGCTAATAATAAAAACTTAAAATAAATTAAAATTTAATGATCTGACTCTAAATTTCAGTGCTAAAATGTTAAAGTAAGGAAAGAAAATATCATTTTTAGAACCACTGACAACCATCTGTAGTTCAAGAGGTGTGTAAGAAGTTTTCAATATAAGTAAATGCTAAAAAATCCTGCAAGTTAAATATAAAACATAAATTATTGTATAAATTGGTTAATAAATATTATAAAGCAAGTTTAAGACAAAATACAAATATTTCTTAAAAATTCTTTAATTTTTTTCCGCTATCAACTTTCTTTCTATAATACCTTCATATTTTGATTATTGCACCATATATACGATTTTATTCTTAATAAGTTAAAGACATTGTACAAAGAAGCAGGAGTGAGTATATTTCTTCCCTTAATCATGGTATTTTAACTTGAAGCAACTTTGTTTTAAACAAAAAAAAAAAAAAAATTAAGCTTCTTGGTTTAAATATTAACAAAACAAAAACAACAACAAATATAATAAAGTAAAACTTGAAATAACTTTGAAGAATGCACACGTATTAAGTGTCAACTAGTGTCAAACTTTTAAATTGATTTTCTTTTAAAATTTCTCCCACAAATATCGAAGACAACAACAATGGCTGAACAAAACCAGAAAAAAACAATGTATGGAATAATCACAAAGGGATTGCAGAAAATAAAAACTACATACCTTGAAAAGTATATAATAATTGAGAAGCAGTGTTGCCAGTAGGTGACAAAAAAAGAGGATAATTGAACTTTAAAAAAAGGTAGAAAAAGTCTGAATGCTCCAAAAAATAAAGCATTTAGAAACTTATTTTGTCTCGTTCTCACTAGTTTTTAAAATTTTTCTAGAGAAATTGTAATAAATTAGAAATAACACCCAGGAAAATGACTGAATAAAAAATCGCTAAACAAAATCCCATACAAATTAGGATTATATTTCATGTGAAAAAAATATCCAGTGTTTATATATATATATATATATATATATATATATATATATATATATATATATATATATATATATATATATTGGTTTTTAGTCTCAAATTAATTGTTTTTCGGATCAAATTAAATTATTTTAAGATCAAACACAATTTTTTCAAAATAAATTAAACTTTATTGAAAACAAATTTAACTATTTCCAATGTAAATTCAATATTTTGCATGTCTAATACAATTTTTTTAATTACGTATTCATTCTTTTTAATTTCAAATTAATTTTTTTTAATATCAAATTAAATTCTTTTTTAAATAAGCTTAATTTTTCTAAAGAACTTAATATGTTTATTTCATATTTTATTATTTATAAAATTTACTTAATTCTTACCAATATATTTTATTTAAGTACTATTAAAAAGCGATATTTTTATACATATGGATCCGAAAGCATATTAAAGCTTAAAAGTTATTTGTTTTTTTTTAACTTTTGATTTTCTCTTACTCTCTTTTTTTATACCGAACTGGAAAATATTTCCAATATTCTCCCGTTTTCCGTTACAATTGCGAGACACCTGATAAATGAAACGTTTCTATTGGAATGACCATACATTATTGTTTGTTTTATTATCTAATCAAATAAAATTGTTTCTTTAATTAGGAAGAACGTTAAACTGGTCACCTTGTTTTATTTTTACTGTTGAGATTATTGCAAACACGTGTTTTACTAGTTATTAATTTGACGCAACGTTTGTGAATTTCAAAAATTTGACGGCGTGTTAAATACAATTGAAATATGTCATCTATCGCAGAGAGTAATTGTAGCTGTAATTCTGTTGCAAGAAATACACGAAATTATCGTCGTATTCAACTTTTAACAGATAGCTCTTCAGAAGAAAGTGTATCGGAGATATCCACACAATAACGTGGTGGTATCAGACGTGGAAAATACGATCATATAAGTTTAGATAAAAAGAATATTATATATATTCTAAAATGTTATATATAAAATATGAAATTAACATTTTAAGTTCTTTAGAAAAATTAAGCTTAGTTAAAAAAGAATTAAATTTGATATTAAAAAAAAATTAATTTGAAATTAAAAAGAATGAATACGTAATTAAAAAAATTGTATTAGACATGCAAAATATTGAATTTACTTTCGAAATAGTTGAATTTGTTTCAAATAAAGTTTAATTTATTTTGAAAAAAATTGTGTTTGATTTTAAAATAATTTAAATTGATCCGAAAAACAGTTAATTTGAGAGTAAAAACCAATATACATAGACATAGATATAGATATAAATATAGATATGTATATATATACGAAATTTATTTTTTTATTAAATAAATATAATCTTGATTTTTTTTTTGCGAATAATTTAGTGCTGCTAAACTCCATTACTTTTTAATGATCGATACTATTCAATCATTTTCATTTATGTACTCGATACTTAACGGATTCTTTAATTTGAAATATAATTTCTAATTAAGGCTCTTTTATTAAAAATTAGCAGGAAACTTTATAAATTTATTTATATAAAACATAAAATAAACAAACATGTTAACTTTAAATTCAACGTTAATAAAATTATTTTCATATATTTAAAAATTAATTTGTATCTTTATACCGAATTTAGCCGTTATATTTTTAATACGGTATCATTAAAAAATTAGACTCTGAAAGTATTCATTAACTACTTTACAATATTATATATACCCAAAAAAGGAGACAAATACTCGGTACTCGATACTTAATGCTCAATACTTGCACAGCACTAGAGTAAATACATAAAAATGATTAAATGGAGGATTCTGTAAAAATGAAGTTAGTAATATCTAGCAAAAAAATAACTAAAAACTTGCGGAAAAAGTCAACAACCCGTGGTTGTCATTGCAAGAATGTTCTTCTTTTAATGTTTCTTGTTCATTTCTTTTGAAGTACTTTTCTTAAAACTATTTTAATAAAAATTTTTAATAAAAATTCTGGTTTAGCCTTATTAAAAGATATACTTTAAAATTTTTACAATATTAATTTTCTTAGAAATTATTAACTTTTTTCTAGTTACAAATGCATTTACTTTCACGTTATTGGAAGTTGTTATTAATAACTACCAAAAAGCTTAATACATGCACTTATTCTACATTTGAAATGGTGAAAATGTTCTTCTTGGAAGCATTCGATGGTTTTTTTTTTTGCTGGATAGTAAATAATAAATTATTTCCTTCGTTTTTCAAATATCAACATTTAGCCTTTTTAAGGCAAGTATAAAACTCAGAAAGCTTCAAAAAATAGCTAGAAGCAAAAACAAAAATTTTGGGGCTAAAAGCTAAATAAAAAGGCTGGCAGCACTGTTGAGAAGAAATGAGGTAAACTGTTGAAGTATGTATTTAATTTAAAATTAAATATTTAAAACGAAATAGGTAATAATAAAACAAAACACGTGTACATTAGATTGCTCTAAATTTTAATGCCTTCGAAATTTTGACCTCCTAGAATTGTTCATTGGATTGTATAAATATATTGTGTGAAATATTAGTGAAATCGGATATCGTTAACCCGTGCCGCATCGGACCTGAAGTTTGTATGGTGCTTTTATATGTTTTAAAAAAAATGTAGCTATTAAATACTTTGCTTTGTAACAAAACATTAAAAAATCATAATCTGCAAATGATTGCATTGTTCTCGAAAATGAGACATATTTTTTTTAACAAGATGGGCAATCATTGGGAGAAACTAAGTGAAATAGAGTCAATAGATCCAAGGCGAGTAGTGGATCCCATATAAAGTAAATATTAGTTAGATAGGGCAGCAAACGCTGAATTTAGTAGTCTTAACCACTTTTAAAAGTTAGAGCTCGCTTTTGGGATATTTCATTTTGAACGACTTAAAGAAGGATAGAAAAATTAAATATTTTTGTTTAAATATTACAATTTATTAGTTTAGTTAAATAAACAATTAAAGTTTTATTGAAGTACAGGATCATGAATTTTTACCATCAAATATATTGCAAACGCTAAATTACTAAACTTTAAATTAACAAAAAATATTACTACATTACTTCAGTAAGTGAACTACCTAATGCTACCAATGAGCAACTTTTAAAACCAAAACCTAAATATATTAAAAATCGGCCTAAAATTCATTTAATTTATGATTGGAGTATATATTCAAAAGATTTATTGCTTAATTTACACAAATAATTTCCCTTTTATTTTTAATTTTCTATTATTTGTGTTACTTCCATAATAAATTTTAAACCCAAATATCGCGAATACGAGATCTAACCTCGCAGATACGGCTTAGTGATACAAGATATATAACTAATCCTTTTTTAGTTTTATTTCCTGTGATGTTGTCTATAAACCTGCATAGTTTTATTTCAACTTTTTTCAAATTTGTTTAACAAAATTTTTAAAAATTTGAAATTAGAGCTTTGAAATAGCCTTAAAAAATTATAATTTTTCAACGAAGCATAGGAAGTCGCTGGAATTATCCTGCGAAAATAAAAACATATTTTTCAATAAATGTGGTTCAAATTTAATTAAAAATATCAATTTATTTAAACATAAGTAATCTAAAATACATTAATGGTTTGGGAAATTTGTAATAACTTAAACATTTTTTAACTGATTTTTTCTTTTTATGTCTTGTTTGATAGATAATTACTTGTAGATTACGATTTTTTAACAGTTTGTAGCATTAATAGGTATTTTATCTAAAAACTGTAAAAAATCCATATTTTCCCCACATAAACACATCACAATAACTTCAGGTCCGATGCGTCACGGTTTAACAATATCCAATTTTATTAATATTAAATGAAATTTTGTTGCAGTCTAATATATATAGCAAGCAAAAAAGAGCAAGGATATACAATAATTTCCTTAAATGATTCATTTTCTCTTTTAAAAAGTAACAAAAGCAACTATTAAAAAAACATGCACTATGAAATATGCACTTAATTTTATTTCTAAGTGGTTAAAATATTTTTCATTTAAAAGCAGAGACCAAATATAACTATTAAAATTATTTGCAATATGTAAAAGTTGAGTAACAAATAAGAAATATATTTTTTATGTTATTTGATAACATTTATTGTAGAGAAAAATATTTTTCTGTTGCTCAATAACTTTTATTTTTCAAAATAAATTTTTTGTGTTGCTTGATAACGTTTATTATTAAAATATATTTTTTTTCCGTTGTTCATAGTTTCTATTTTTTGAAATAATTTGTTTACTTTGCGTTATATTATATATTCTTGAAAAAAAATTGTATCCTCTGCTAACCCCTAGTCTACACGTAGACATTTTTATGTTGGCAATTGTCAAATTATCTCTCTCTCTCTCTTTAAAATGTTACGTGTAGACCAATAAGAAATCTATTGTGCGATCAATTTCGTAATCAGTATTGACAGTTTAGAATTTTTAAGGCTAAATGTAGCCTTTTTATTTTGCTTTTTTTAATTCTAGCTTTTTTTATAGCCTTTTTTCATTCTTAAATCTGTCTTAAAAAGGCTAAAATTATAGTGTTTCAGCAGCTTATTCTTATTTGCTTTTACTAATTAAAATAAAAAACCGATACTGTTTTATATTTAGCAAGAATTTTCGCGCTTCATTCTCCACATCAGTAATAACTTAGCTAATTTTATGGACTTACTAAATTAATTTTTATAATTATTTTTTAATATACTTCATTAACTATATAAATATTTATAAATATTATTCAAAAAAAACTCATAAAAGCGAAAAATCACCTTAAATTTGGAAATGCTTTATCAAAAACAAATTATGGTTCTAAAATGATAACAAATTACTTAAAAAAATTTAGTAATTTTTCATATGAAACAAAACCAAAATCTGTCAGTAAATATTTTGAACGATTTTTAATTGCGTCATTTTGCCGTTGTATGTTTTATTTATAAATTAATTACAATATCTTAAAGAAAATGTAAAAAATTAATGAGAACGTAAAAAATAAGTTCTAAAATAAAAATATTTACTTTTTCTGGCTTTATTCTTTAAGATGTTTAGTCTTTTTTTGGCCTTTTTAAAACTCAATTTTTTCTCATTTGCTGGCAACACTGTTCGTAGTAAATTTTTAAACACAAGGCTGAGCAATATAAGTGCAAAATAATTAATTTTGTTTTGAAAAGACAAATAAAGAACAGAAATGTCAAATAAATTAAAATTTTTGATAAAAAAAAAAACACACAATTTAGCATACACATTTTTTATGTACGTTTTCTCTACCCCTTAGCGCAAAGTTATTTCTATTGTTAAGAAATGAAAATGCCGTCGTGTAGGCGTATAGTAATAATATTTTTTATTCAATATATATGGTCCGTTATCAAAAATTTTTAATCTGCCTGAAACTGAATATAATCCGTAATAAGTATTGTGGTAATACTGTGCTAAACAAACGGGTTAAAGATTTTAACTCTCAAAATAAATAGAGTGGAAATTATAGCACCATAGCTTTAATTTTATAATCACGATCGTTGATCAATTTCAAAAACCTAAAGTTTAAAAATTTTTTAATTTTGTCCCATTCTTCTACACTTTTTGTTCGCGTTTTTATACTTTTTGATCCCATTCGATCTTACATAAACTAATCGGACTTTTTGGATAAATTTTACACCTTTTTTGCTATTGTGCAGACTTTCAACAGTTAAATACGAGGTAATCGAGTTTTGATGACAAAATTTCATAAGTTTTTAAATTTTTTGATCTTTTTAGCGGAGTCTGTGCGCCCCTCAACAAGATACAAATTTTGAAAGAGGGATTGATACTTGTTCTAATTATGCATATTTTGCGATACACATAGTCCCAAAGTTTAAAAAAACAAGAGCAGATATTTTTTTTAAAAGATCAGTTTTTTGTGAGGCACATTCACAGTTTCTAATAGAGTAACATTGGTTACTGCATGAACTTAGTTTTTTGTTATTTTGAACAATAAAATCGAAGGAACATTAAAAATAAATTTCATAAAAAACTTTTTTTTTGCACTTTCATATGGCAAATTGCAATTTGTACAAATCTTGCAAAAAATAGGAACAGCAATAAATATAATTGATCGGAACTATAAATTTAAGTAAAATGTCGTTTATAGTTGAAAACGGGACACTTTTGTGAAAACGCATTTTGCTAGGGCACATCATGTGGACAGTACGAAATTGATCATAATTGGCATATTTAGGTGATGTTTGTAATATGTAATGGAAATTTAGAGGAGCATCAACAAATATTGAATGATAAAAAATTTATGAAAAAAAAATCACTTGGATTAAAAAGAATGATAATTTTAATTAGTATTGTTTTCTAATAAACTTTAATAAAATGTATTTTTGTATAATATATGGAAAAATAACTCAATTACGATATGAATTTTTCGCAGAATTTTTAAAAATCACAATTTTTAGTATAATGAAAAAAACCTTAAAAAGGTCAAAATTTTAGCATTTCAGAAATTAACTTCTTACTTGATATTACTAACTTTACTTGTACAATGTCATCCATTTCAGTAGTTTTATGTATTTGTTTGCATAAAAAATCGTGATTATTTATATTTAACCAAAATTTGTACCCGTGGTGCCCGATTTACCACTTCAAAAATAACAACTAATTTTATGAACTTAAATCGATTTTTGTATTACACATCATTAACCAAAGAAACCTTTTATGAATATTACTAAAAAATCGTATAATGACGAAAAGTTACCCAAGAATTTTAAAATGCTTAATCCATAAAGAATTATAGTTCAAAAATGACGAAAAATCATTTCAAATATTTGGTTTGTTTTTCATATTCATCATATAACAAAACTTCGCATACAAATTTGGGTCATAATTGATATGAGAAACGAACGAATATTTTATTCCATTATTTATGTTTAATGTATAAATTTAATACATTATCTTTATAAGATAATGAAAATTAATGAGAATAAGAAAAAAGTTTTTAAATTAAAAAAAAATAATAATAACTATTTTCTAGCATTATTTTTCGGAGTATTTAGCATTTTTTGACATTTTTTAAAGTTCAATTTAGCTTTTTTATTTCCCATCTCCTGGCAACACTGATGTACATCAACAAAATTTTTCACAGTTAGTCCAAGGACCAATGTAAACTCGGATATGGGCGTAGTCCACCGACTTTACCACCCACCTCCAATATAAGGTAAAACATCAACGAAATTTTGTACAAATAGTACAAGCAACAAAAGATAAGCGTGGTGCGCCAACTTTTCCGCCCATGGTAGATTTTTAGCACACTTTTCCTAAAACGAAACAAAAAAATGCAAATAATGTTTGAATATTTTCTAAATGCTTATAGGTATCAAAAATTCGTACATGTTATAAAGTTAATGAAGAATTGATAAATGTAAAGATCAGATATATATTTGTAATTTCAGTATATATTTTTAAAGGTCAAAATTTTTGCTATTGAAAATATGAATTTTATCGTGTGATTACATTTACCGGAGGACTATCACAATTTTTTTAAAACATTTAAAAATATATTAAGCTATTTAATTTAATTCACAGAAGTTTTTTTACAAACTGAAATTTTAAGCTTTCAAGCAAAACTGATCATTTTTGAACACTGCTGGATGTAGGGTGAACGTAAAAATTTTTTAAAATTACATTTGCATGCTTTTTTAAGCTCCATCCTTTCAGAAAATGCCAAAAAGTATTGAACTTTTTAAACATAGTTAGAAAAATTAAATTAAAGACCTGTTTTGAAATTTTGATTTTCTAAATTTTTTTCTTGTTATCAAATTGAGATAAATAAAAAAAAGTTCCTTATAAAATTTATAGAGAATTTTAACGTATTTTTAAATAAATTTTGGAAATTTTATTTCAAAAGTTATGGAGCAAAATCCCAAAACAGTCAAGGACCAAAAAGAAAAATTTAATTTTTGAATTCAAATATCTTTTAAACTATAAGAAGTAATTAAGCATGTGTTTTTTCTTGCTTAGGAGAATTCAATAATGTAAAAATATTTACAATTGACTGTACCTTTACACAGGAACACTTTCCGGAATTACTTTTTTGTTCATAATTCCTATATAAATAATTGTATAAATATAAAATTTAGTAAAAATAATCTCATTTATTTTTTTCTTCCATATAAGACCCTGTCACGTCAACGCAAAATTCACAATTATGTTTGCCCATTAAAGTGACTTAATATAGAAAAACTTGCTCTACTGTAACTTTTCTACTTGTCTGAAGTATTTTTGAAAATTCTATATAGTTCTCTTCTTAAATAATGCATAAATTAAGTTAAAAAAATATTTATTTTAAATTTTTATTACTTTAATTTTATTTAGTTTCTGTTATGAAAACAAGCATACTCGCATTTACCTAAATTTTTTTTAAAATACTTTTTTCCCACCAAATCGTATTTTTTTATTTTTATACTACACATATTAAGCAAAAATACCAAATTTTTATTTTCACCAAAGTTCGCCTAGAGGTTTTTTCAATTTCTATTAAAAAAAAAAAATATATATATATATATATATATATATATATATATATATATATATATATTAAAAATATTTCAACCTCCCCCTCTGTGCGTCAGTTCGTTTTTTTAAAACGTACAAAAAAGTCCAAATATATATGGATTTAAATTACATGTATTAAAAATATCAGAAAAAAGTAAATTTTAGACCCTGATAACGACTAAATTACAACGTATTTGAAAATTTTGAGGAACTTCAACTTTTTTTATTGACGTAATGAGTATGGGTAATTCCATTTTAAATTTAAAAAATGTTTACCCTAGGTTACCGATTTAGAGAGTAGAAGAGGATACAGAGGCATGTAAAATGAATTTTTCTCATTTTTATTTTGAGAACTATGGAAACTCTATAGCTTTGAAGATAATTAACATATTTATTTAAATGCCCATAACTTTTGTTATATAAATTTTTTTTCAATGGATTTGTCAAAGCTTGTATTTGAAGATTCTATATAAAAATTTTGAAAATATTTTTATCAACATATTTTTTTGTAAGAAGTTTCTTTAGTAAAGTGTATGTAAAAAGTTGCTACAGAGAAAATTTCAGAGCGGTCAAGATTTTTTAATTTAAACTGGAATTACTCATATGTATACCAAATTACTAAAATTTAGATAAAATGAATATCATGAATTTCATTATACATAAAATATGAAATCACCTTAGGTCTTCCGAATTGGTTCATATTTGGCCTATATATATTTTATACCACCAGTAAAACATAACTGTTTTAATTTTTTCCAAATGACAGAAAATTAGCGGTTTCATTCATGATGCTAGTTCTATATAAAATAAAAATATTTTAAAAAGTCGTTTTTTAATAATAATATATATCTCTTGAAGTTTAAGTCCGATTTCATTAATTAGAAAGGAAACGTCAGAACAAATGAAAATTTTATGTTTTAGAAAAATGTATTTAAAATATATATGGATTTCTTATTTTTTGAAAATTGGTAAATTGACTGAATAACTCAGTTTAAGTTTTTATGTGACGAAAAGTTCTAGAATTTTTAATAAGTTTTTATAAAAACGCAAAAAAAATTTTTATGCAAAAATTTATTTATTTAAAAGATTTTTGTTTTATGGCTTAAAACACAAAATTTTTGTTAGGTTTATTTTTAAAAATGGTGGAAATATGTACCGAAATAAAAATTTATATGAGTAATTAGAAAAATGTTCAAATTTTACTATAATATCTTCTTTAAAATTTCTTGACGAAGAAGTGCTCCAAAAAATTCACTTAAAAATATACAAATACATTAATGCATCTAATGCAATATCTAACTAACTTTGTATATTTGAATAATTTAGCAGTGACGCCAACTATTACCAACATAAATACATAAAAGTGTTGGAAAAAGTGCTAAAAGGCTAAATTTAAAAAGGCAACTCTTTTTTGTGGTACAATCGAGACAAGTTTTGTGAAAAAGCGCATTAATGGGCTAAAATTAAAATTTCTTTTGAAAAGTAAAAAACAAAATTATATAAGCAACATTTTTACCATTAATCAACAATTTAGAACGAACATCTCAAAATATAAATAGTAAACTGGGTAAATTAAAATGAAGGTTATAGAGATTCTATTATTATGAATCTCGATCTAAAATTGTTAATTTTTTTTAATGCTTTTCCACTCAAATAATTTTAATTGGTGAAGATAGTCTTTTTAATAAAGTTTCCTTATGAATTGTTAAGGCCTCTGGATAAATTTGGATAGTAGTCTTTCCACAAATGTTGAATAAAAGTAAAACTAAAAAAAATACGTTACACCATTAAAATAATTCTCCATTTTTGAAAAAAGTTAAAAAATAGTAAAGAGTTATTAAAATCGGGCTAACTCTAGCCAGAAAAGGGTACGCTGGCATCCCTACAACTTAGCTTAAAATTTGTTAAAGCACAGTTTAAATGTTTAAAATCAATAAAATTTTACATTTACGTATATATGTATATGTTTGAAGTTGCGCACTCTTTGCATAAGCGTTCAAAAACTTGAATAAAAAAAATATATATACTATTTTGAATGGGAAAATATGATGGTATTTTTTACTAAAAATATTTCTAATTCGTAAAAAAACACAAAAAATCTAAATTAAATTATTGAACAAATAAATCACTTTTTAAGATGAAATAAAATAATTAAAAATCGATGGGTGAGAACATTTTCAAAAATTCTTATCAAAAATGCAGTTGCATTGTAAATGCACTTTTTTAAATAAAATTATTTTTTTAATTATTAGATTTTTAGATAATATAATTACTTTATCGTTCGCTTTTGTTTCAGTGCAATCGGAGTGCATCTAATAAAGTTATGAATATTTAAAACCATATAATTCCTATGTTTTTGACCACTTTTTGTAAAAAAAAAATCGTGAATAAAATCGCGAGTTTATCGAAATTTAATATAATAATAATACTGAATATATTAACTTTATTCCCTAGCGTAAATATCTGCTTAATTTCAATGAAATCGGAGGACACAAAAATTAAGCAATGCTGTTTGTATAAATTAGTGGTAACGCTGATCTAGGGTTCAGTGTTGCCGGTTTAGCCTTTTTAAGGCCAATTCTAGCCTTTTTATTTTGTTTATAACCTCAAGATTTTTGTCTTATTTTCTAGCTTTTTTCCCATTTCCCATCATTCACTTAAGCATTTTTTATAAAATCATAATAAAAAATCTCTCCTGCGTCGCTTCATTCATCAATTTAAGAGTCATTTTGTGGACTTACTAAATCGATTATTATAATTACTTTTTCACATACTTCATCATCCACAGAAAATATTTTTAAAAACAATTAAAAAAATCTTATTAATTTGAAAAATCACCCAAAACTTTGAAAATTCTTAATCAAAAGGTTCAAAATTGACGATAAATCACTTCAAAATATTGGATAACTTTTCATGTGAAATATAACGCAAATTTTTATGAGAATTTTTTGTGCGTTTTTCACTGAGTCATCTTGCTGGGTGTAATTAATAAATTGATTACAATTTCTTTAGAAAAATTTCAAATACTAATGAGAATGAAAAAATTAAGTTTCCAAATTAAAAAAAGCTTTTTTCTGGCCTTATTTTTTGGGGCATTTAGACGTTTTTCACCTTTTCTTAAGTTCAATTTAGCCCCTTTTTTTCCTCATCTCCTGGCATCACTGCATGCAATATTTCTTTTACCGGGAAATAGGAACAAAAAATCAATTTCCCGGAAATTCCAGGGATTCCCAGGAATTTTTTAAAACTTTAGTTATAAGACTTTTTCTTATGAATTCTTATAAAAAAAATATTTCTTTATTAATTAAAACAAAACGAAACCTTATAAATCATATTGAATTAACCATAAATGCCATAACATAAAAGCATAACGCTATTTCTAAGATTAAAAAAAATTGAATATTTTATACAAATAAAATTAGTACCTTTAGTAATTTATGCTATTTCTCTTACTAAATTAAACATAAATCTGGAAAATACTAAAAATTGGTTTGCACCAACGTTTTTTGGATCAATCATAGTCTTCAGAAATAATCTCATATACGTATGAATACAACATGAGATCACTTCTTTTATAAGTATTTTAAAGTATTTTTAATATTTACATTTATCATTTACAGATCCATTGCTTAGATAACAGATGCTGTTTCAAAAGAAAATGTTGTGTTACAATGAAGAATCTCCCAACCAAATATTTTTTTTTTTTTATAATAGTATTTTTAAAGTTCAACTTATATAATATTAATTTCCACAAATCTATCATAGGTGTTACTTGTGAACAAAATAAAAATGAAAATACTTTTAATTTTATTTCCACTTTTTTATTTCTAATTTAAAATGTTTGTTAATCAATTTATTAACCTTTAAATAAAAACATTAAGGATTTTTGTTGGTACTAAATTAACTGAATTTTTGTATAATGTTGTATCTAATTGAACAAAATAAATCGAAAAAGGAAAATATTTTATTTAATCAGAAGTAAAACATATATTTTTTACTAAAAGTTAACTAACTTTTTTTTACCTTGAATAATATTAATATGTATTTTTTTTAATACAAAAAAGTTCAACAAGTCGTCAACAGCATATTCAAATAGAAAGAATTCAAATAAATATTTTGATATTAAAAAAAATTAAAGAAATAAAATTATTCAGCCATAAGAGGTTTGAATAAAAAAGTGATATAATTTTTTCAATTATTTAAGTTAAAAAGAATAACAGCGGTTGTTTCGGAATCTTTTTCAAATAATATTTCTTGTGATCTCTCCGAATGTTTAAAAAAATCTGTACAGGAGTATCTAAATCTGACTAAAGTCGAGTGAATAACCAACAGTCATCGAAATAAACTTATTTAATCATATTAAATAACTGCAGTATTAAGAAGAATATTACTTTTTTTTCTAAATAAATTTAAAAATATTGAAATAAATTTATGTTGAATAAAAATATTCAAAAATTTTCTATGAATAAAAAAAAATAAATATTTCAAATCAGAATTTATTTAATTTTTAAAATAGGAAATGAAATAAAAAATAACTGTTTTCAAGCTAAAAAAAATCAAACTTACTTTCAAATTAGTTAAAGACTTTGGAATTTGATTTATATTTTACAAAAGTATCGTATATTCGAATTCTTTTGTTGAAGTATTTTCTAACCGGACTTGTTAGCAAATAATATTTAAATAATTTTATTCCAAATTAATTTCAGGCAACTCAAAATTGTACGAGTAAAGAGTACAAAATGATTTGAAACTACATATTATAATTCTAAAAATATAAATTAAATATAAAAATAATTTATTTTTAACAAATATCCATAAAGGACTGCTATTAAATCTATAATAAAAATAAAGTATCTAAAATTTCAACATGACAAAGATAAAGTTGATTTAAAATTTCATGTGAAATAAATTGTAAGTAAATTCGTTAAACCATAGGTAAACAAACACATATATATCTGAGAAAAAAAAAAACTAATTCAATAGTCAAAAACCTAATTCATGCAACCTAACGTTTCTCACACATAATGTTCTAGTTGTATTATATGCAAGTACCATGTTTGCTATAGAATTTTAAAATTATGAGAATATTTAATTTCCTGTATTTCCGGGAAATCCCGGGATATTCCGCCCGGTATTTCGCGGACCCCAAACCCTATGCTGGTCTCATTTAATGCTGAAAATATGAGAAGTATATTTTCAAAGAAAAAAAAAAAAGTTTAAACATTAGAATTTTTTTCAGTCGACTATTATTAGAATTATTTGCAATACTACTAAAAGTTTTCTCACTATTTTTATACAATACAAAAAAAAAAAAAAAAAAATCACTAGAAACGTCACAAGTAGTGGCTGTTAAAATTAGTTATAAATGTTTCTATGTTTAAATGAGCCTCTTGTACATAACTTCAGTTCTAAAAATAAATTTCAAAATATTTCGTATGTGAGGGAATGCGTATAAATCAAAACATATGTTGGTACTAATATGAAAAAGCATGTAACTACATATTTCCTAAAACCATCATAAGTAAACTAAACAAATACATACATGGGAATATTTATGTTAAACGTTTTCTACTTAAGCACGTTGCAATATGTACTTTATTTAAATCCACTAAAAAGTACACAGCACACACACACAAATACAAATTTAATTCAAAATATTTAAGTTTTACAACTCACTCATACTTATGAAAAATAATAGTAAAAAATCTCACTCATATGTACAGGAAAAAAATACTTTAAAGTTCATTCACTTTTTAAAGTGACTACTTTATTGTACTTGTGTTTGTATTTAGTTGCAGTTTCCGATTCTGTTGTTGTTAAATATTGCTGCTATTTATTTTATATCTGTGTGTACGTGTATGGGTAAATATGTTTTTGTGCATTTATTTTTTGTTGTTGTTTATGCTTCGTTATAATATTTACTCCCGGGTATATAAATACAATGTTTTGTTTGAATAAGTGAGTATGATATTTATGAAGTTGTAAAAAAACAACAACAAAAAAGCATAAAAACGAATATAAAAATATTTTGTAAATTGCTATTTTGTGAAAAGATTTACACAAACAAGCTCTACACATGAACAAATACACACGTTCATAGAAAAAAAAATTGCTAAAGAGTTTAGGATTCATATTACCATTCCTGGAGATTTCATCATTGTGAAGTTGTTGGTTGGTATTTATTTTGATTCTCGTTTTGATTGTTGGGATAGTTTGTTGCTAGTTTAAGTTCCCAACATGGAATATGTATGACACATTTCAACTTTAGTTGAAGTGTTACTTGAAATTTAGACAAAAAAGGATAAAATTTAATTTATGTTTAACATTGTTTTTGGTAGTAAATTAAAATTTCTGCTATAAGGTAAACAAATTAAATTTTATAATAAAATGATTGTGATAAATATATTTTAAGTTTGCTATAAAAATAATTTTGTTACAGTATCACGTAATTGGTTATTATATATTATAAATGCAATATAGTTGCGATAATTATATAAATTATTGCCGTGACCATAATATTATAAAATAATTTTTAACAGTTATGTGCGCACCTATGGTACCTTTGGCGTTTTCAACCAAAACTTTTTCATTGAAATTGATAATATGCATATCTTAAACTTCTTGAGAACTACTAACTTTTGAAAAATTGAGTTTTTTTGCAGCCGTACAGCTAAAATTGTTTTTGTAATTTGCATGAGAGACCAATTTACTCTTAATGCCCTTAACTACGCACCAAGGTACCCGGGTATTTGTACGTTTTTTATATGAGAATTCGGCAAGTGTAAGTATATTTTTTGAAGTTGTTAGTAACTCTACATAAATAGATAAAAGTCTATATAAAATATAAACGTAAACAATTTATTTCATGAAATAAGAAAACTGAAACATAAAGAGGACAAAAATTCAATAAATAACAAAAACGAAAGAAGTAAAATTTTAGTGCAGATCTTTCGAGTAGTTTGGACACATTGGTCGACTAATCGAATGTTCATTACAGATTGGCTTGTAATAGCGATGCAAGCTTCACGAGTTTTTCTAAACCTCATATGTAACCGCGTGCACACGTGACAACTTCCTACTACTTCAATACGGCCACTTTTGTCCTTTGTTTGTAAACTGGATATGGGCGTTTAAAGTCTTGTGTATAAAAACTCTTTATTGCGGATACCGTCAATAAATGCAAATATATTTTTGTATTTTTAGCGCTTTGTTCTACTTTTTCCTGATACAAATCATTGCTTAACCCTTTTAAAAATTTTCTACCACTTATCTTGGCTATTAAATTCAAGTTATATGTAATATAGGATGCTGCTATTAAAAAATAGTGACAACGACCATCGACTTGTTCTGTGTTTGCAAGTATTATCCTTTAGTTTTGTTGTAATATGTTATAATTTCCGGTTTTGCAAACGTATTCAATTCCACATTAGATTCGGCTGCATAGTTCATAGCATAGCTACTTCCTTTTTATTTTTTTGACACAAAGGAATGAGTTGCATTTTTGCTAAAGGCAAAATTTACAGAGTATAATAATCTGAAATATTTTTATTATAAATATATTTCAGATATATAAGGTTTATCTTGGATAATATAACCCAATCAATAATATATGTAAGTACGTTGTGCTCGAATATGTTTATAATCAGGGCTGTCAGATGTGGCGATTTTTTATTGCTTTTAGCGACTAAATTTTCCGTTTGGCGACATGGCGAATTTCCTGGCTATTTATTTTAAAAAGTAGGCGAATTATTTGACTGATTTTAAAAATTTTCAAAATAATTTGTGGAGAAAAAAGCTTAAATTTTCTTACTAACAATCGTCTTTTCAGTATTAGCCTATCTAGCAAAACCAAGGATCTTACACTTCCTGCCACTTGAATAAGGAATAAAATTTTTTTAACTTTAATTAAGTATATCTCCTAAACCAAAGCTCAGAAAAAAATAATTTTTTGCGCAACTATATTTTAAAGTGTTGACTTTAGTTTCCTGAATAGATAAAAAATATACATATTTTATTATACTAAAATTATGCATTTATTTAAAGACATGTATTTCTGTGGTACTATTTTGTGTGTCACATGAATAAGGAATTCTTTTAATATTAATCAGGAAGGCTGTGATTTGAATTTATTTCAATATAAACGGCTAGAGAATTTTTAATTTGATAGGTTTTAAATAGTTTTTATTCAAAATGGGACATGGTAAGGCTCTTAATAACTCTGAAAAAGAAAAAATTCTGATTTTGAAATCTCAGGGTCAGAATCCGGTCCAAATAGCCAAAAACATTAATAGAGGAAAGACAGTTGTGTACAATTATTTAAATAACGTAGAAAGATATGAAAAAAAACATGAAAGGGCGGAAGCAAATGGCAACAACTCCAAAAGAAAGACGAAAAATTCTTAGAATTGCATCAAATTCTGCCATGTCGGTATCAAAAATACGTAAAAAGGTGGAGTCAGTGCCAGTCTAGGAACAGTTTGCCAAAAATACAATGACATGGTACGACAAATGGTTTAAAGTTGTATTTTCCGATGAAAAAAGTTTAATATTGATGGCCCCGACGGTATAACTATTACTTCAATGACCTAAATAAGAAGGAATTATTTTTAA
This sequence comes from Protocalliphora azurea, assembly GCA_932274085.1. Lineage (NCBI taxonomy): Eukaryota > Metazoa > Arthropoda > Insecta > Diptera > Calliphoridae > Protocalliphora > Protocalliphora azurea. The sequence continues at coordinate 118,250,018 of OW026521.1, forward strand.
GCAGCAGACAAAGCAGAGAGGGCGGAATAATGGTACGGGGTGCCATTTCGTATTATGATACCATTGAATTGGTTTTTGTATCCAACAAAATGACTGCAACGACCTACAAAAACATTCTGGAGGAAACATTTCCAAAATTTTATGATTTCTTTGGACCCATACCTTGGACGTACCAATACGACAATGCTCCGATTCATACCGCCAGAGCAGTAAAACAATGGATTAATCAACAAGATGTTCAACTTTTGGATTGCCCCCCATATTCACCAGACCTGAATCCAATGGAAAATGTCTGGGGTTGGCTTGCAAGAAAAGTTTATGAAGGATTAAAACAATTTGAGATGATAGAATGCTTAAAGAATGCAATAACGGAAGCATGTAGTTCAATTTCGCTAAATTACTTAGAGTCATTATACAAGTAGATACCAAATCGCAGTTTTGAGGTTATTTCTAAAAATGGTGGCAGTACTCATTACTAATTGAATGCTAGAAGATAATAACTTTTACTTTTATAACCTAAAATTTAAAAATAAATTACAGTTTGCTTAGTTTTAAAATATTCCTTATTCAAGTGACACACGAAAAAGTTCCACAGAAATATATGTCTTGAAATAAATGCATAATTTTAGTATAACAAACTATGTATATTTTTTATTTCTTCAGGAAACTAAAGCCAACACTTTGAAATTTGGTTACGCAAAAAATTATTTATTTTTTTTCTGAACTTTAGTTTTGGTGATATACTTAATTAGAATTAAAAAAATGTGATTCCTTATTCAAATGGCTTCAACTTAGACTGACAATTACCATCCGCAAAAATATACTTACATTTTATATACAATAATTATGTTATAAGTGTTTGATAATTTGTTTTCCACCATTTTTAAAATATATTAGGAATATCAACAATTTTATCCGGCACAATAAAATGAAAACGTTCATGAATAAATTAATTCCTTGAAATAATTCTCATTTCATTTATTTCATATGACATTAAGCTCTTGGGGCCAAATTTGTCACAATAATCATTGGCAATATAATTTTTATTATTAAACTTAAAAGATAATTAATCTTATCGTATTAATAAGCATTAAACTATTTTATAATACAGAAATATATATGATAATACTTTATATAATACTAAGCCCCCCACAAAAATACAAATAATAAGTATATAAAAAATTTCGAGTATTGAATGTAAAATTGACAATCATGTTCATGGTTGGCATCAAAGAATATTATGATACGAAAGTCAGTATAGCTTGTCGTTAGTTGTCTTCTTTTTAATAACAAAAAATTCAGAAATTGTTCAGTAGAGCTTTTTTGAAAAAAAAAAAAAAAAATGGAAGAAACCAAAATGTAAGCCAATGGTAAAACAGCATCATAAGAAAATCGTTTAAAATTTGCACGTTAATACATGAAATGGACGGATGAGTGGAATAAGTAATCTTTTCTGATGAAAAGGAATTCAATTTTGAGGGTTTCCATTCATATCCTTGCTATTAGCATGAGTTGAGGTCGAATGAAATTCGTATGCCGAAACGCAATTTCGGTGGAGGCAGTGTTATAGTTTGAGCAGGCTTTTCTGCTGCAGGGAAGTCAAGAATATTTTTTGTTAGAAGATACTCTTCTCTCATTTATGGATGAAAAAATGGATGAAGATTGCACATTCCAACAGGATAGCGCTGCAATCCATGTCTCGAACCAATTTAAATCGTGGTTTAGTGATTATAGTATCCAACTATTGGACTGGCCGGATTATAGTCCGGATTAAAATACAATGAAGTTTCTGTGGGTGTACATCGCCCATAAAGTTTACAGAAGAAATGCACAGAATAAAACCATAATATCAATAGCGGAGTTAAAACTAAAAATTAAGCACGCTTGGGAAAAATTTGACATTTATTTTCTTAAAAAATTAGTCGACTCAATGCCAGACCGAATTTTTTAAGTTATTCAAAACAGACTCATCAATACATTATTAATAATGCTAAATTGGTTCACTAGTTTAAGTGCGTATATAGGAAAATTCCGTAAAAAATGGCATTAAGCTAATAAAATCACAATGAAAAAAATTTAATGTATATTTTAAATGTTTTGTTATTAATTTTTTAAGTGAGGTCAATAAATAATTAAAAAAAATTAATTTGTAGTACCTTAATTACTTTTTAGCCCCTTTTATAAAGTAATATTCGAAAATATATCATTTGTATACATCATATAGAAAAGTGGAGGAAATATAGAACCTTGTGGAACTCCCCTAAATAAATTTAAAGTACTCGAAAATTCTCCGTTGCATTCAACATATTGTGTAATGAAGAAAATTTTACTCTTTTATTTTATTTTTTCACAAAAAAGACTACTTTTAAATATTTATCATTGTTGCTCTATATTTCGGTTTTATATTTTATCTATGAAATCTCTAAGTTTATTGCTTTTCGACCGTAAGCAAATAAAATATACTTAAAAAGTTTTTTTTAAGTGCCGATGTTTCAGAAGAAGATATCCAAATTAAGATCATTTTTAAATCGGTGAATACAAAATTGAATACTTGATTTTGCACATATTTCAACTGAAAAAATGTTTTGTCACGAAAACGTAATGATTTTTCAGATCTCTATTTAAAGTAAGAATTATGAAATTGGAGTATTGGGGCCAAAATATATTGGGGTAAAATGCAATGTATAATTTGACACTTTTTTCGCCAATATTTTTGGTAATTTTGCTAAAAATATAGTAAATAATTGGCTTAATCACCAATGATATGAAACTATTTAAGAAAATCTAATAAAACAGGTCAAAAATATGATGGTTTAGTAAAAGATAAATAGTATAATAGAACATAACAAAATTGGAAAGAATAAAAATTCCTAGAATCAACATAATATAATATAAGCTAATGTAATGGCACATTAACTTATTAAAGGAAGAAAATGTGGATTTAAAAATCGCAAAAATGGTGGATGCTGTTAAGATACACATTTGGTATGATAAAACTCATGCGAATGGTCTATACACTTAAAGTGTATGAAAAGTATAGCAATTTTTTTAGACTTATGAATTAGACTATTCTAAATACAAGAATTAATTGAAGTATGGACTCGTATAAACCATACAGAAACAAATTTACAGGAAACGAGAAAAACTTCATAAAATCATAAAAATTAATATTTTCTTATCTTTTTTTCAATACCTGTTAGGATCTATTAAACATTTTTCGTATGCAAAGTATCATTTAAAAATTCGAGTCAGAACATGATAAATTTTGCGGTTGAAAAAAGTGAAGTAAGGGTTTATATCTATATATTTTTATAGAACAATAGTAGTAATGGATGTTTATAAATGCTTTACACTGATCACGTTTTTATTGGAATTCAAACCAAGTGGGCTTTAATAAGCATAAATCAGTATGCCAAATTTCACGACGATAGATGGAAAACTGACAAGGCCCCTGAAAATCACTTTAAAGTACATAGGTCACATAAAAATGCTATGATAACAATAATATTTTATGACAATAAGGTTAATATTAGAGAAAGCATCCCGGAAATTCCCGTTTCGAGATTTCTGGGAAATTTAAAAATTTTCATGTCCCGGAAATTTTAGAAGGACTTAAATAGAAGAAAACTTGGTGAACTTTAACAAAAGAATTATATAATTCAGTAACTTTTTAAAGAAAATTAATCTAAAAATCCAGCTATGAACTATATCTTAATGGCAAAGATATCTTAAATATCAGGAATAAAAACCAGAAAGTAAGTAGTGAGTTCGACAAATCATTAAACAGAAAATATTCTCTGTTATGCATAAGAAAAGTCTGAACGTTTTATTAGTGATATTGTAAGAAAATTGAATTGACAACTGACAGAAGCTGAGGTTAGTTCAGAATTAAAATAAAATAGACGTAACTAAAATTATGAAAGGGTTCATCACTTATAAGATCTTGGCGAAATTTTCTACGATATTTGGAACAGGATGCTATACGGCTATTTATGTAGATAATCTCGAATCAAATCCTGATTTTTTCCACCACTAATACTATTAATATGTACGATGGTTAAGTAAAACCTAATGCACACATATATTATAATTTTTTTTAAATAGGATAAAAATATTTTAATAAAATGTATTTATTTTTTTATTTTTTTTTTCTACTTAAATTTTTTTGGAATATTTACGAACTACGAGATTATTTACTTAGGTATCGTTTTATTTATGTATTATTAATACTAAAGACAAAAAATTTCATAAAAATATAAACAACTTAAGTGATCGTGAAATATCCTGTTTCATAATTTATCAACAGATTAAAAAATTGATTAAATTTTCTTAGCCTCTATATAAAGCCTACTTTTGGGAATCAAGGAATAATAAATGTCATATGAATGATAATATTACGGTAATATTACATATACATATGTGTTACGGAAATATAAATTACACCATCAAATCTTATAAGAACCGGTCGACAATTAAACATAAAGTGATCAATCATGCATTTTTGACTCTAGCTTAGATACCAATAATAATTACTAAGAAAATTATCAATAAAACTTTTTATTTGCTTGAATTGTAATCCATTTTATTAATTTTGACCAAATATAATAATATATATATATGTGTCATGGAAGTCCTACGTGCAAAATTTCATTGAATTATCTTCAAAATCTGTACTTAGTGCAAAAAGTTTACATGAACAGCCATCCAGCCAGACGGACGACTCAAAAAGTGTTTCTGATTGATGTACCTTAAGGTGGATATTGAATAATTTTTACTGTGCACAAACGTGTAAAAATCGCCAACAATATATCCACATAAGTTTAGATTATATTTCATATGTAATATGTGCCAAATTATTCGTTATTTTTCAATTGTAATTCATTTTTGATTACTAAATTTAAACATTTTTTGGTGTTTTTTTTTTCGCCTTTATAAGAGTTTTAATTATATTTATTTTTATATTATTTTAGTCTCTACGGTGAATTGTGTTTTAAAAAATAATTAACTAAGTAAGTCCATATAATGAGTTAAGTTATATTTAATATGGAGGATAAAGCGCCGCAGGCTAAAATTTTTGCAAAATATAATAATCTCGATTCTTTTCTCCGAATTAATACACAAAAATTTTTAAATGCGTGATTCTATAAAAAAATAGTTAGTGAAAGCAAATAAGAAATGCTTTTCTTCTTTGTTGAAGTGCTAAAATTTTTGCCTTTTTAAGGCAATTTTAAGAATCAAAAAATGCTAGAAAAAAATTAGAACGTACAACCAAAATTTTAAGGCCAAAAGCAAAATAAAAAGAATAGATTAAGCCTTATAAAGGCTAAAGGCTGGGAACACTGATAATAAGCTACACAGAGAAAAGAGTGTTTCGTTGTGGCAATCGAATTGTTTGGCAATCGAATTTGATCCGTTTGTGATATTTTGTGATAGACACAACTATTTGAAAAAATTGATTCTGTTAACATATCTACGAAATTTCTAATTAATGCATATTAGGACAAAATTTCATGAAAGTGTATTTTGATTATAAGATTTACGTGGACGAAAATTTGACCCAGCGCTCCTGAATAGTGAAGGATAGTACAAACAATAATACAGCACAAATGTATCTATCGTGGTGCAAAAAAAAAAACAAAAAATTAATAATAGATTACTCAAGAAGACTTCTTGAGAATACATTCATACGAGTAGTTACTTAAAATTACAGATTTCTTAGTTTGCAGGAATGATGAGTACAAAGTATTGAGAGCTTCAATCACCAACCGGTTTATGACTCGGTAAAGAATTGGAATGTGAGGAAGGGCTTGGGGTTAAACAAAACTGCTCATTTTATTTATTAAAAAAGTACACATTAAAATGTTATGCAAATGCTTATTTTTCCAATAGATTGAATTGCACTTACTTACCTATTTAAAATAAATAGAAAGGGATTAGCTTTTATAAAAATAAATTATGTATTTCTAGTTGAGCACTTATTTATTTTTATTTTATTTTTTTCCTAAAATGTCCAAACAAATAATTGATAATTTATACAATATTTTGTCGGTTAGTAAAACCGAATCGATTTTCTATATCATTAATATTACAGAATTTTTGTAAAAACTACCAGCTACTGCAGCTGAACATATTGTTAAACTTTAAATTTTATTAATTCAAATACATTTGTGATAGTAATTACCAGGGAGAGGAAGTTCATGCACTTAAAAAGTGTGCTTTAGGTGCTTAAAACATACACTAAAAATGTCTAATAATCACTAAAAACAAATAAAATATGAACTTATTTTTGAAGTTTTATTAAAAAAAATATATAAAATTTCAACTCAGTATCATACTAAATTAAATATAAATACATATAAAGTAAATATAAATATTAATAAATATTTTTATTTACATAAATGGCAAAGTTTGCTCTATATTTTAAAATGTAAAATTTTGTCTATTCGACATCAACGGATGTTATGGGTGAATTTTTAAATGATGTGGAAAGCGTTTATTGTGTTTTCACCGACTGTTGTCTCTATGATAGATCGATTTTTCTAAAATAATATTACGATTTCTTACACAGAATAGTCTCATTGGTAGCTTCTTTAAAAAATTAATCAATGCATGGTATTTTTATAAAAACGAACGACATCGGTAACAAATATTTCATATGCATAACTCAATATTAAATGATTATTAAAAATAAATATGTTCTTAATTGATATTTATCACTTTATATGTTAAATTTGCAATATATTTATACCAAAAGATTTAATGAATAAGAGAAAACTTAATTATTTATTCTGTGAAATTTTGACATATTAACTCAATAACTTTGATGGCGCATAGTTTACAATATTTAATGTCCTTCTGTTATTATTTGTTTTCAAAAATTAACAAAAATTAAAAATAAATTTACCTTTATCAAATAAAAGTTTACAGAATTATATTTTCTTCTAGAAAAAAAAATATTTTAAATTGCAATTTTTCACAAAATGTGACACAAAAATATGCATTCATAGCAAACTATGCAAAAACGTAAATTTTCAGAAAAATATTTATAAATATGCACTAACAAATCGATGCTATTTTAAAGCAAATTTTCTGATTCGCAATGATATTTAGTTTACACTGTTCTAAGAGTAAAGGCAAAAAGCATACATTTACAAGAACTTCCCGTCCTTGGAAACACTTGATACCAATTTATTTTATCATATAAAAAATTGATTGAGATAGCTATCTTTATAATCACAAACATCTTAATACCGTAAAAATCATCATTTTCCCCATCTAATTAAAGAAAATCTGTTGAAAATTAGTGATAATATTTTAGTATTTATAATACGTTTTTAATTTATTCTGCAGAATTTTAATAATCATGACCGTTTTCTAGTCAAACTTTCTTCTGTATGTAGATATATGAAAAAAGACCTTTTTTTTTCTTTGTGACCTTTAATCGAGAATAAATTGCTTGGCGTACACGTGATTATCGATGACTTTTAACATTATGTATAAGACTACAAGACGAAGTTATATCTATCCATTATATTGAGTATTTTTTTTATTTTATTTTCCTGTAGTATAAGATAAGTTCTTCTATTTTTGTCCTATAACTGAAATACAGCCACACTCTTTGCCCAGGAAAAGATCAAAAATAGTTTCAATTACAAAATTGCTTATATTAATTAAAATTTTTATTGATTTTGCTCCGATCAACTAAATGATAATATTTGTTGATTGAAATTAATTAAATTTTTTATAATATAGATAAATTTGTTTAATCAAATGAATTATAATTATAATTTTGCTTTAAATGACTAAAATATTAATTAACCAAATTAATAAATTAACTAAATCTTTATCATTGCTTACATTATTAAAAATATTCTTTCCAATAAAAATATTAAATATTACATTACAACTATAAATTTATTACAAACAAATTATGAATGAAATTTTACCATGATTTATGTAAATAAATGCAAGTAAGTTATGTTTTGTACTAAATGTGTGTAAAATTTTTCACAGATGTTTTGGTCCATAATCGTAAATGAAAAATGCTGATATTTTAATTTAACACAAAATTAAATAATATAAAATATAATTTATTTGAGAGCGAATATTTTTTCAGCACAATACGGTGAAACATCTTTAACTGCGAAAATAAATTATATTCACACGAAGCTCAAAATTACAAATATTTTAAAACCTATTACCAAAAAAAAAGACTTGGAAACTTTTTTGGTCAAACATACCAAACCCGTGGTTTTCAATTGTTGGTAAGAAACGCTTTTCAAATATTTTTTTTCCTTTGTAAGAGCAAAAAATGTTAAATGGATGAAATTTAAAAAAATTTTCCCCATTATTAAACTTTATTTATACCTAGGTAAGTCATAAAAACTCTTTTGTTTTCTTTCCTTTCTCTTTTATCCTTCCAATATCACTAGCAACCAATTACTCGCGACTAGTCTTAAATTGGGTATTAAATTGTAAATTTAAATACAGTGACATCAATAAATTAACACAACTGTCCATAGTTTCATCTAAGTATTTTATTATCTATACTAATGAAAAATGTATATAAAAAAAGAAAGAGTAGTCTTTCCGAAAACTAAAAAATATTTTGATATAATTTACCAATGGAACGCCTGAAAATTTACAAAAGTATGACTTCATTAATAGGAGTGACATCCATAATCAAATTGCTTAAAAAATGCCAATAAAGTATAAAACTGCTTATATTCTTCTATTGATTGAGATTTCTTTTGGAAATTACCTAAACGAGAGATAGCAATTATTGAATTTAGAAGAGATCCATAAAATTTAATAAGACTTTCTTCTAAACTTCTTCATAAAAATTTAATAAATGCTGGCTTCCATAAAAAAGAAGAATATTTCTGATTGAAAAATATTTAGAAATTTCGTTTTTTTTATTTTTCAGCCGTCAGAATGAAAAGCAAATATATTTTTTTATTATATTCCAATTAAATTTCAAATAGCACTTTTATTTAAAAAATTCAAATTATAGTTTTTTCAGTGAGGAAATTTAAATAAAATATAGTTAAAAATCCACGAAATACATGACACTGTATTGTATACGAATATTTATAACAAATAAGAATGTTATATCATAGTTTTTACTTGTTATCAGTGTGACCAAATGCGAAAAAATTACTCAGCAAAATCGTGTTTAAAATAAAGCTAAAAATGCGAAAAAATAATGCTTAATTTATAAAGTACTTTTTCAGTGGTATATTTTTACTTTTTGTTAATTTTTCAAATTGTTGATCTTGTGTAATTATAAGAACAGAATTGATTATATAAAAAGTAGAAGAAAGAAAATAATATAAGACAAAGAATAAGAAAAAGTCGTCCAATTCATTTAATAAAGTCTACAATATTATTCACTTTGCACCTAGTTATGTACATCACAGAATCGATTTTTTTTTTTGGAAATAAATCTGGACATCTGTACATAAAATTTTACATAGTAGTAGCAAAAGAGCGTATAATTTATTTTTTAATAATTTTTGGAATTAAAGAAAACTGTTCGTATAAAATTTGGTTTTTGGAGAAACTTTAAATATTTTATCTCTAATATAGTCTTTTATAGTTGAGATATTCTAACGAAATTTTCGGTGACTGTTCATTTTGTCTACTCAAATGACAAAGATTAAAAAATTTCAGATTTTTGTAAAATAAATGCCTCAATTTCCATAAAAGCAGCGGAAATCCCAAAAATGGGATTTTTTTGAATTTTTCTCATAAAGTCCACATCTGTTGCAGATTTGGCAAACTCTTTGGAACACATTAAAGTTTTTGAAACTGCATTCGGTTTGCAGAACTGGCCTTTGGGATTTCAGAACATATAGGCTAAATTAAAAATTTGTTATATAAAATAGGTAATATTCCTGAGGGACTATACTTAGCCCTATTAGATGTTTGAGTATGCTTTTAATTTTGGAATCATTTCTTTGAAAATATCTTTCAGAACAGTATTAAATTACTATATTTTCTTAAAGGAAATTTTAGAGAAAAAAAGTGTAGACACTTTTTCGGCAAAAAAAATATTATTTTTCAATTTTCAATTCAAAAATCGAAAAAATTATAATTCTTTGATAGCTAATTTTGTTCTTTACCGAAAAAAAAGAAAACCTGAAAGATATAAGAGGTAAATAGCACATTTTTCATCTGCCTTATCGAGGGCTTTAAGAGGATGTAAAAATATCTAAAATAAGATAAGAAACAAAAATTTTACAAAAAAAATTTGTAACAAATTTTCTTTGCCAGATGTACCCTATTTTGAAACCCAATAGATCCGCTCCTGAGCGGTATGTATGGTCCCCTTTCCAAACTTAAAATTCTACATTCCTCTGCTATGCTTATGTGAAATTTTGTGTAAATCCAACCAGCAGATTAGAAGTCACAGATTTATTTTCATAAAATTTCCATTCTGCACTACTGTGGATCAACCAGTTCGTCGTGATATTGGTTACCGTATAATTCTATGTGTTCTACCACCTACAGTTTCTTAATATACTCGCATAACCGAAACAAAATCTGATGTGCCGTTGTCCCATCTACTTAACCTAGATATGATCGGACAATGTCCCATGATAATACCCATTTTAATTCTTAAACTTCTTTTGTTCGTGCGTTAGATTGGCATGGATAGACCGATCGACAAAGCCCTTGACATCTTGACAACTGTTCTACTTTCCATGCATAGTCAGTTCTGTTAACGATCCACCACTTTACTACCTTCAAGTTCATGTTATCAATACGTATTTACTGAAAAATAAATGATAAGGCATCAAGTAAATATACCCCCATTTCATAACATTGGAAAAATGTATTTAATATTTTTAAACCATATATACGAGTAATATTAAAAATTAAATTAATTGTATTTAATGGGGTTTCTAATTTTAGTTTTATTAAGTTTACGAAGCGAACTAAGATAATCTTTTGAACTAAGCACTTAGTACTAGTCCTTATTTTAATTTGATGAGTTTTTCCTAATCCTGATAATAAAATTAATATTATTATATTACTATTATTTTCCTTAACGTCGAAGGTTTAACGTAAGTACCTGTCTATGTAGACTCAAACTCATAGTTCTGCTCGCACAGGGTGAATATAATGCGTCCCCAAGTCTGACAAAAAGCCATTCTTGAGTACCAATTTGATGTCATGTATTTGGACATGACTTCCCTCTTGGTTAGGAGCGGAGCCTATCTAAACTCCTTCCGATCTATGGGTCACGGCACCCGCTTGCAATGCAACTCCACACCGAACTCGCGCTATACCCGCGATTTGGGTCTAAACCACAGTCACCACTAAAGCTCCCCAAGGGGCCATCTCAATGTCAGGCTGGAACCGAAGTTCCAGGGGTTCCTGACCCGTGGTACCAGCATTAATTCACCGGTCGGACTTCGTAGGCAATAATGACTACTACCAGTTGAACTCCAAACACGGCCACACACAAAACACACATCAACAAAATGGACAAAAATTACATCACAACAATCGCTCTCACGGGCAACTCATTGGCCACATGGTGCGACACCAGCAAGAGACAAAACGAACTACAACTAGGACAGCTTTGACGCTGGCACTATTACGGGTGGTCTTTGGTCACAAGAGTGACCTGGAACCAACAACGAGGACAGATAAGAAATACAACGGGAAAGACAGAAAGGTGAGATGCCAGGAAGCGACAAACAGCAAGAACAGCAACGCCGAATCAGGAACAGCGAAGTCGGAGCAACAATCCAATTCATCATTCCCAACCACTGCAATAGTCGTATACATACCCGCAAACCGGGGACAGACAACCGCGAAGAAAGAGCGATCAAGCAACAGCTGCAAGGAGCACCACTAGGGTTGCCCACATAGGAACCGCCTCCATTACTCATGTTTCCTTCTTCTCCTAACAAATACCACCCAGGCGAAATCGCCCAAACTCCCAAATTTCCGAACTTCTACTAAGCCCCTACTAAAATCCCAACCCATCGCAGTATGAGTTATGCCCATACTATCTAAATCTCTAATGTCATGATAGTAGTGGCATGCAGTCAGTACATGCCACACGTCTTCAAGTCCCCTCCCACACCCACAGTTCGGAGTATCGGACAGATCTCTCTTATGCAAAAATGCATTGAGTGAGCCATGACCGATCAGTATAAAACCCAGACTCACGTATGAATTCATACGTTACCCTCCCACCGTCAATGTTTGTCCATCTCGTCCTCCACCTATACACAAGACACTCCTCTAAGAGCGCCTTGACTCGCACACCATCCCCAGAAGCAGAAACCCAATTATGTTGTAGAAGTGGTAGTCGTTTCTTGATCTTGAAAGTAATAGCACGACGTATTAGCTCCAGATTAAGAGGTGCTACCCCTAAAAGAATTACGTCCGTCGATACCGTCCTACAAACTGGCATGCACGCTAACATCGCGACCCTCTGACAAGATAAGACCTTGTTCCTGCCAATAACAGACATGACCGTTTCATACCATATAAGGCACCAAACGTTGCACAAACAATAGCATTAACTTTTAATTTCAATATTTAAATTTTGTTCTTATTTTGAAAAATGCTAGAAAATGATAAATATATTATTAAAAGCTGCTAAATAATATGCCAAAAGTGCTAAATTATGCTACAAAAATACTAAAATGGTCACACTGCTTGTTATATTTCAATTTTCTCTTTCTCTCTTTTTCATTGCTTTTAATTGCACAACGACAGCACAATAATTTAATAAAAACGAATACTTTAATTTCAAAGAAACAACATAGAATATAAAAAATAAAAAAATTTTTATCCTTTGATACTTTGTAGACAATTCATTTGAGAAAAAGTAATGAAAATAAAATAGCATAATGAAAATATCAAGCTATAGCTAAACAAAATATACGGAAAGCAAAGAGAATTCAAATGAAATAAAGTTTATGTCTTCTTTTGATGTGATTATTTCAAATGAAACTTATCTTTCTAAAACTCATATTATTTATTGTATATAAAATGTATTCGTATTATATTTTATTTCAGTTGAAATAAAAGAAAACAGAAAATATGAAATAAATACGATTATAATAAATTAGACTGCAACAATTTAATGGCAAGAAAATTTCTAGCAGCATTCATAATGTTAAATCATCTGTAAAGAACTTTCTTTCAATACTTTTTATTTGTCGTTTTGCTTTTTATAACTTAAGGCAACTTGTGGCAACAATGTGTTGCAAGCGAGAAACTTTGTTTACAATTTATATTACTAATAGCTTTTCCCGGTATGCTTCGCTACCCAGTTTGGCTCCTAGCATTATCTGCTCTATTCATATTCGTTTAGATATGGAAAGATTCATATTTGCTTTGTATGTGGGTTGTCTAGACTTTTTCGCGGTAAATCCTGGGACGAGAAAATGTTTATATTCTCTAACTCATGTATGGTTATACTAAATGTGTTATAAACTAACGTGTGTTTTTACATTTTATATTATTTGATTTTCTTACTAGTTTAAATATTGTTAAGGAAATATGTAAATATCGTATATTTGATAGTTTCTGAATGCTTTATGCATTTTTGTATAATAGATCGAAAGTAAAATAATTCTATTTATGGAAATATTTTACAAACAAAAGATTTTATAATGTATTGTGGTCAAAAATAATACGTTGCAAAAGGACTAGTAATAAAGTAAAACTCAACATTTGAAAAGTATATTTATTGAAAGATTTCAAGACGTAATATGCACGCAAAATTTATATTTGTTTTTGATAACAATTTTTTTAAAAAAAAATTAATTTTATTTTTTGAAGAAAAACAAGAAAAAGATGAGAGTAATTTATTTATTTTTTTTTTTTTTAGGTATGTCTTTATTGCTTGTCCATCATAGACTGCTCCTTTTCTTATTTCTTAACTTAAATTATAAATACGTTTTTTAATTTAATTGTCATCATTAATATATTTATTGCGGATTTGCAATTATCAAGAATTGCAAGAATTCAATTTATTTATTTATTTTGCCCTATTTTATTTAAGAAGTCGTCGAACTTGTCTGGAATTGACTCAGCATTTATTCCGGTTGTAAGTTCGTCGACTTTATGTGTGTTTTTGTCCACATATGTAACTACTCCCCCCTTTAGATAAGAATTCTCCTGAATTCTTTTGTTTAATTTTATAGTTATGTATTTATGCTTGATAAAAAAAAATATTAATGATGACAATTATTACAATTATAATTAATATTTAATATTTTTTACATTATATTGGTGTTCTTTTTTAATTTCTTCAAATGAAATTTTATGTGTAAAATTTTGAGTTTTATTTGTATATTCCATTACTTGTTTTTCTTCTATAGTTTCTGCCATATTTGAAAAATAATAATCTTTTATTTTGATTGAACAGTTATTGAAATTGATTAGGTAGTTTCCATTTAAAATGTTTTTTCCATGATTACAAGTTTAATTTATGGTAGTATTTATTGCATTTTTAATTAAAATTGTATCTATATCTAACTGTAAAATTTCCAAATCTCTATTCTCCATTAATTGACAATTATTCTTTATTATACAATTATTACTTAGTTTTAAATCTTTTAAATGTTTATTTTCTTCAAATTTATAAGTGTTATTTTGGAATTCAAAAATTTGTTCTACATTTGAATCTATTTCATTAAATACAATATTTGGTAATGGTACAATAAATCTTAAGTTAACTGTTATAAATGTTTTGGGTATTTTTATTCCAAAAATAAGATAAGAATTGTTAAAAAACGCTATTCCAAATTGGATATATTTTAATTTGTTATAATCAATTTCATATTTTCTTATTTCATTGCTAGTTAAAATACTTGGGTGAACAATACCATATTTTGCTGAAATTACATTATCTTGTAACTGTTCTATTTTATTTTTTATTAATTGTACATTTGTCAATTGTTCTAAATATATATTTTTATTATTTTCTTTTTCCAAAAATTTATTAATTGAATTTAATTCTTTTTCTATTTTCTTCCTATCATTTGATATTACAATTTTTAAGTGTTCTAAAGTAACATTAAAATAATCATTAATTGATATTTGTTGGTCATTGTTTTCTGTAAGTTCGTCAATGTTTAGTAAGTGCTTTTGGATGTTCTGTCTGTCCTCTTCGTCCATAGTGCCAAATAACCATTTTGACATGCTTCCAATTCCGTTAATAAGTCCACGTCTTTGTCTACTTTGTTTCGGTATTAAAGTCATTAATTTATTTCTGGCATCTAATAGTTCTAATTCAAGTATATCTTTATTATCCATTTCCATTAAAATTATGTTATCCGTTAGTTTGTCTAAAATTTCCTTTACTTCGTTAAGATTAATCATGTGTAAAACTACGTCTGAATATTGAACTATTTCCTGGTCCCGCATATATATGTCCGTATAACCTATTTGTTCCGTTAACAGTTTTGTGGTCATTATCCCGCTAGTCGTCGGAGTCCATAATAACATCGTCAATATTGTCAAAAGCTGAAAATTTTAATGGTTTTTTAATGTTGCAAGAATGAATATTCCTCAAATTTTCCTTCCTATACTTTGGTTGTTCCTTGTGCCTAACCGCTTTATAGTTTTTTATAAATCCTTCTGTTCGATTTTCCTCATAATTCTCTCTATTTTTATTTAGTTTATTTATTATTTTGTGCTTCGTTGTTTCTAAATTATTTTTCACTATTTCAAGATCCACTTTTCTATTATGTACTTCGTTTGGTGTAAATTTTGTCGCTGAGTGAAATCTATCATTATAATTTCGAATGGCTTTCTGTATTAATTGTTTGACTGACAACCCTTTTTCTAATTTGTATAAAATTCTAAATTTTTCTGCTATAGTATTATGAAATCTCTCAATATCTGCATTGTCCGTGTGGCTGTTGGGTTTTGTTAGGTGAAGTTCTATATTTTCATTGTCTAAGAATTCCTTTAATCTTGCGGTTTTAAATTCATTGTCTGCCACTATCTTTCCAGGTTTTCCCATTTTAGCGAAGTGATCTTCTAACTGTTCGATAATTGTTACGTGGTTTCTATCGTTGAGCGGGTATGCCGCTCCAAGTTTTGAGAATTTATCAATTACCGTTAAAAAATGATTTCCCTTCATAACGTAAGTATCTATATGTATTATCTTGTTCTCTTCCGAAGGCGTTTCTGTAATGGAAAATTTTGGTCTAATTGGTCGCCTATCATACTTTACTTCCTGGCAAATTTCACACTGATTAATTACCAGCTGAATTAATTCCATTAGTTTTGGATAATATATTTTGTTCTTAATCTGATTATATGTTTCTATTATGTCTGAGTGTATACTTTCCCTAATATGGTAGAGAGATATTTGTTTAATTGCCTCCACTTCGGTTTCTATATCCTGTGCCCGCATAGTGCATTTAATAAATTCTATTTATTTATCGTTAGAGAACATTTCTATTAATTTTTCCTGACCTGTATTATAACTATGTTCTGACAACTCCGAAAATATTCCTATTTTCCCTTTTGTAATATATTTTCTAAATATTTCTCCTAATCCATTAAAATCTGCCTCTGCTATAAAAATAATTCTTTTGCCATGTAAAATTTTCATTTCCTCAATCTTGTTATTTGTTAATATAACTTGTGTCCTATATTTATTAACTATTTCTTCTTTAATATAAAAATGATCCTGCAAATTTTCTTCTGCTGAATGAACTGTTACCATAGATACATTGTCATCTTCTATATTGTTTATGTTTAAATCTGATTCATTGTCTCCTTCCTCCGGAATGTTTTTCTTATCTTGATTTTCTCCATCAATATTTTCTATTCTACTTAAGAAGTCTGCTACTCTGTTCTCCTTTCCTTTTATGTACTCTATTTCAAAATCATATTCACCTAATTTCAGAAGCCATCTTTGATGTCTTGGAGACATATCTTTTCCTTTATATTTTGAATGTAAAAACTTAATTGGTTGATGATCGGTCAGAATTTTAAATTTTCTCCCATAAAGATAAGGTCTTAAATAATTAACACTCCATAATATGGCTAAAAATTCCTTATCTGTTGCTGAATAGTTTCTCTCATGATTATTTAAGGTTCTGGATGCAAAACATATTGGATGCCCTTCTTGTGACAAGACAGCACCAATTGCGTAATTGGACGCATCCGTAGTAAGAGTAAATTTCTTTTCAAAATTCGGATATCTAAGAATTGGATGTGATATAATTAGGGTTTTCAATTTTTCGAATGCTTCTATGTATGTTGGGTCTTTAATATTTATCTTTACACCCTTTTTCAAATATTTCGTTATCGGTTGTGCTACCTTAGCGTAGTCCCTAACAAATTTTCGGTAGTAGCCTGTAAGTCCTAGAAAACTCTTTATTTGTCTTTCAGTTTTTGGAATCTCTAATTCTTTAATGACCTTTATTTTCTCTGGGTTTGGTTTAATCCCCTCACTTGTTAGAATGTGACCCAAAAACTGAGTTTCTTTCTTCATGAAATTGCATTTGTCAATTTGTATTTTTAAATTCGTCCGTTCTAGTATATTAAATATGTCTGTTAAAGCTTTCACATGTTCTTTTAATGAGGTACTAAATATGAGGATATCGTCAAGATATACAACGCAGGTTTTATTTATGTAGTCCCTTAATGTCTCGTTCATTAATCGCTGAAATGTCGCCGGTGCGTTTTTTAGTCCGAATGGCATTCGTATGAATTCATAAAGTCCCTGTGGTGTTACGAAAGCTGTTTTCTCCCTATCTTGTTCTTCAATCAAAATTTGGTGATATCCCTTAGCTAAATCTAGTGTTGTAAAATATTGAGCTCGTCCTAGTTTGTCTAAAATTGAATCTATATTTGGAAGAGGAAATTTATCATCTATTGTCACCTCGTTGAGTTTTCTGTAATCAACTACAATTCTATATTTCCTTTTCCCCGAATTGTCTACTTTTTTGGGTACTACTATCAAAGGACTCGAATACCTAGAGCTACTTTTTTTAATTATTCCCTGTTCCTCCATTGCTTTTATTTGTCTTCTAACTTCCTCCTCGTGCTGCGGAGGGTATCTATATAATTTAGAGTTTATTTGTTCGTTAGTTGTCGTCCTTATTGCATGTTTATGTTCATTGTGCTAGTCAACTGGTCTCCCTCCTTAAAGAATAAATTTTTAAATCTTCTCAATATTTTCGTTATTTCCCTATGTTCTTCTTCATTTAAATGGTCTAATTGAATTCTATCCCAGTCGAACTCAATTTTCTCTAATACGCAAATTTCGATATTTTTATAAGGATTTTCTAAAAATTTACTAATTTTCCCATTAATGGAAATATATCCATCTATCAAATTTATTATAGTGTTAAAACAGTTCAATAGGTCAGTCCCAATTATAAAACGGTACTTTCGACCCTTAAGTTCAGTAATTTTCCATTTAACTTTTGAATAAATTGGCAAATTAAATTCATTAGGTGCATTAGTTAGTGTCTCGTATCTAATTATATCTTTCCCGGTTATTGTACTAAAATTAACTGGTTGTTTCAATAAAATTTTTTCAAAATAATTTATACTTCCATCTATTAAGCTTATTCTTGCCCCCGTATCTATTAATGCAATGTACTTTTTTTCGTTAATCGTAATTTCTATGGTGGGTAGACAATCCGATGGGGTGTTTGAAAAAACTGATCCTGACTTTGTCTGAGTTGACCTACGTTACATTGACATATGTTTGGCTCAGAGTGTCCCGCCAATGGACCATTATCCCTATCCCTACGGTCACCTTCCATTGACCCGTTTTGGTTTTGCCAAGGTTGATCCAAGCGATATTGGCTGAATGTCCTCCTTGGGTTTCCTACCTGGGCGGTTCTTTGGCAATTACCCCTATTATCAATACTATTATTAGAATTATCATGGTTTATTTCTATGTTATCTACTTCCATTTGCTCGATTCGGTCTTGCCTAGGTTGATTCCAGCGATATTGGCCAGAATTTGGCCTAGGGTTTCCTACCTGAGTGAACTTCTGGATTGAAATTATTTAACATATTATTATTACTGTTATTTTGAGTCCTATATGGTCCAGAGTTATTAAAGCTTCTACTAATATTATTGTCAAAGTTATAACTATTATTGTAATTGTTCCGTCTAAAATCATTTCGTTCCATAAAATTCTGCTGATTGTGTCCCTGATTAAGGTTACTATTATAATTTGTCCTTTGGTTATAATTGTTTCTATTTTGTGTCCGATTTTGTCTAAATGCTACGTCCTCTTTGGCCCTAAATTTTCTATATTCCGGTCTAACACAACTATCCTCAAATCTTCGTACGGTCAAAATTTTTAATATATCATTAATGTTCATTTGTTCATAAATTTTGTCCAACAATGTTCCCTGTGTTATTTCCTTTACAGTATTTACCAGTAAACTATCTATATTTGAGAGGTCTATGTAGTGGTTATCCCTATAGTAAATAGTCAGTTCGTCCGCTTTATATTTTATATTTTGAATTTCAATAATTAATTCGCTTACCGAATTTACTCTTAAGTTGGCTATCATTTTGTAGATTTGATATGGTTCGATATTTGGCCTGTACCTCAGTTTTAGTGTCTCCTTTATCAGCTGCCAATTGTCTGGTTCCGTAACATTTATTATAGCATCCTTGGCTTGTCCCTGAATTGTTCGGTAAAAGATGGTTCTTACTGCTTCCTTGTATAAAGTTGCGTTCGTTATTGTTGATAAGAGATATTCGGTGCTACTGAAGAAGCTGTTTACTGTTACTTCTCCTGTTCCAGTAAATGTGGGCAACATATTAACTGTTTTCATAATATGCTCCCTTAAGCCTCTATCCTGGCCTTGCTGTTGTTGTAACTCGATATAGGCTACCCTCATGCTTTCTAGTTGTTGCTCCCGTCTGGCTAGCTCCTCCACTAGGTTCAGATTTGGCATTTGTGCTTGCTCCTGTTCCATTCTTCTTCGATCGAAAGCCTGTTGTCGTTTCTTTTTTTCTTTGCTAGTCGTTGTGTCGGTTAGCTTCTTGCTGACTGACAATCACTTCACTAGAGTATAAAATTTTTTTTTTTTTGTTATCCTTTAATGTTCACTGCAAAGTGGTGTCGATTTTAGAATATTATCGTTTTCACTGTTACTATTAGTGTTCGATTTTATTCTATTGTTTTATTAAAAGGACGATATATCTGTTCGTTTCACTGGATTCACGATTTTACATGAATCCTACCGACTGCGCCAAATTTATATTTGTTTTTGATAACAATTTTTTTTAAAAAAATTAATTTTATTTTTTGAAGAAAAAACAAGAAAAAGATGAGAGTAATTTATTTATTTTTTTTTTAGGTATGTCTTTATTGCTTGTCCATCATAGACTGCTCCTTTTCTTATTTCTTAACTTAAATTATAAATACGTTTTTTAATTTAATTGTCATCATTAATATATTTATTGCGGATTTGCAATTATCAAGAATTGCAAGAATTCAATTTATTTATTTATTTTGCCCTATTTTATTTAAGAAGTCGTCGAACTTGTCTGGAATTGACTCAGCATTTATTCCGGTTGTAAGTTCGTCGACTTTATGTGTGTTTTTGTCCACATATGTAACTCGCATGTGAACATAATTTTTTAAAGCACCAGTGTAAATGTGGGCCTAAATGTATCCAAAATATTAACTGTATATGGATTTTTTATGAGATGAATTACAAAAAGTTCACTTATAAGACCATGCAATTTTAACGCTCTAATTGTCCAAGAAGTAAACATGATGTAAATAAAATTTTTAGCTTAGACTTTCCTTAGCTATATACTAATACTAATAAAATAGAAGAAACTTAATTATATGTTCGTATGAGAAAAACCATTATTCATAGAGACGGGTTATAAACCTGAAAAGAATAGGGCTACTAAAAAATTCTTTGGCCTCTCTTAACAACGAGCTTATTTCCGCAAGATTATCGAGGGAAAAAGAACTGAATTAATTTATGGGTTTATGATTAATTAATTTATTTTAACATTTGTTATCCTTCATCTATCTTATAAATATTTTAAAATTTTTAATCATTTATTTTTGACGGGAATTCCCGTACCGATTTCACGAGAGCAAAAAAAGACCGGGAATAGAAACTCTAGGGCTGCTTCTCTCCCTGGACCCATCAATCCAATTTCCATTTATTCAATGCGATAATATAATGGTAATGGTTCCCACGAAGTTCGAGGTCCATAATAATTACTTAAATATGCCATAATGAATATTTGCTTTGTATGGAGAGTAACTCTCCCCCTGCTCCGATCGAAAAATAAAACGTCATGTTTGAATTTAGGGCTGCACAGGACGATGCGGTGAAATTTTAAGCAAATCGGTTCAGCGGTTTGATAATTGAGATCCAACATAGCTTACAAAATTTTAGCCGTTTAAACGTGATTGATACACAAACAAACAAACTTACACCTCATTTTTATAATATACCTATGTAAATAATTTACTTTATACAGTTGCATTGTATGGAATTTTATATAGAGGACATTCTTGTATTAAATTGGTTAAAAATCGAATGGAAAATTGTGTGGCAAAAGTTGTTGATGCGGTTCTCCTATTTATGGAATTTTATATTGATAAAAATTTTTCATACACAACAATTCAAACTATTTTCTTGTCCAAAATAGTGGACATTCCTATATTAAATAGTTGTTAATGCGGTTCTGCTATTTATTATGAAAACAATGATGTAACGTCAAAGTAGTTTTTTCTTTTAATACATTAATATTCAATTTAATGTCTGGGGAATTATTTAGTTTTTAGTTAAGTTCTTAATGCAGACATACTTAAATCTTCATTTCGGTTTTATTGCTTTTTTTTACATTTGCTTTTAAATAGTATTTTACGCTTGTATTTAGTTTAAAATTTATGAACAATTCACACTTAAATACTAACTTGTTGTGATCTATTTTGACAAACATTTGAATTTGCAGCTTTAGAATTACTGTCTAGTAGTTCACTTTCTGAGTAATTCTCTTGTTTATTACAAACAACTATGCTTAGATCTAATTGCAGAAATGTAAAAGAATTATTTGAAAAAAATTAAATAAAATTCATGAATACTTTAACGAATTGTCAAATATGTACCTATGTATTTGCTGCTCTCCAGCAGTGTTGCCAGTTTAGCCTTTTTAAAGCTAAATATAGCCTTTTGTTTTGTTTTTGTTTTGCTTTTAGCCCCAAAATTTTTGCTTTAGCTTTTAGCCTTTTTGCCTTAAAAGGCTAAAATTTTGGTATTTTAGCAAAGAAAAAATAATTTTTTATTTTTTTTTACTAATTTTATTTTTACAGAATCATTCATTTAAGCATTTTTGTGTATTAATTCGGACAAAAAA
This sequence comes from Protocalliphora azurea, assembly GCA_932274085.1. Lineage (NCBI taxonomy): Eukaryota > Metazoa > Arthropoda > Insecta > Diptera > Calliphoridae > Protocalliphora > Protocalliphora azurea. Next base: position 118,272,378 of record OW026521.1, read on the forward strand.
TCTGAAAAAAATCGGCGCTTCATTTTCTAATGCAAATATATCTTAATTTCTTATATAGGCTTAATTAATAAATTAGAATAATTATTTTTTTTAATTTCTTTAATTATAGAAACCATTTATGAGTATAATTTATAAAATTCTTACAAAAATGAAATGTCATCCAAAAATTTTGAAATTACTAATCAAAAAGGAAGTATAATTCGAAAATTACGAAAAATCACTTCAAAATATTGTGTCATTTTGCATATGAAATATAATAAAGCGATTTTTCATTGGGTCATTTTGCTGGCAGCCGTTCTATGTTTTATTTATGAACTTATTACAATATCTTTTAAAAAAATCAAAGGCTAATGAGAACGAGAAAAAAATAAATTTTTAAATTAATAAAAAATATATATTAGCGTTTTTGGTCTTATTTTTAGGGCATTTAGCATTTTTTGACTCTTTTAAAGTACAGATTAGTCTCTTTCTCACCTCATGGCAACACTCCTCTCCTGAAAGCCTTTAGTACAGCAGCATCAACATTAACTTTTGTACCAAAATACAAAACTATTTTTTCCCTCATATTTTCACACTGCACAGTGGTCCCGAAACAATTTTTTTTTAATATAAAGTGACTTGCGAACGTTTGGAGACAACTTAATATAATTTCACAAGGTTAGAGCCGAGGTATTTTCCAGTTGATTTGTAGGAGCGCAGTTCCCTAGCGGGTCACGGGGGAAGAGCGTTTATTAACCTCGGGTATGCAATTTTTTCTTTTAATTCGCCAAAGATTAATTTATGACTTGAATGTAAAAAAATAAATAAACATATAGGTAGTCCTTGTAAGTCTCTGCAAAAAAACATGTTTAACGGTGTAGATTAACTCTTTTAGTTTAAGAGATATTTAGGTCGAAGCAAATTTTACCAAATTTTGGTCTAGTATTTTTTAAGTTTTTTAAATTTGGGGACCTTAATTTTGCCTAAAATTTTTTTAAATTTTAACTAGATTTCTCACAAAATTCTAAATAAGACTGCTGCAGGAATTATATATCCATCCAATAAAAAGCTATATTAGTCTGAAAATTAAATTTTAAAAAGTTTAAAATTTTTGGGGTTATTTTCCAAAATGGTGATAATATCCTTTCACTCTTAAAATACTTTTTTGTTTATTCCAGACTACAAAATTTCTGTATTGTTTTCAAAGAGAGATCTTAACACAAATGCGTGTAAAGCAAAATCGGAAATGCTTTGGTCAACGGTTTCTCCTCAAGCCCTATCGAAACTTTAAATTTTTAAAAAGTTTTTTAAATTCTGAAATGTCAAAGAAGAGATAAAATAAAGAATATTGGCTATATACCCCTACATTTTGGTTAAACATGCATAAATTATTTTATGAGCCACGCCTTTTATAACGGCGGGGTGGTCATTTTAATGAAAAAAGTAAATTTTTAAAACAATTTTTCTTCTAACTGTAATTTTGGGTATTGGGTACATAAAAGTGGGAGTTTATTTAATTCTCTGATTTTATATATTGTGACAAAATTTCGTTGGAATACCTCCATCTGTTTAAATTTTATTTAGGTCCAAATATTAACATTATTTTTCAGAAATATGTTTAAAATCTAAATTTTAAACTTTTCGGGTAGTGGTCTGAAGAAATTGCATAGCAAAAAAAACTAGGCTAAAAATGAGAGTAAAATTCGCTTCGATCTAAATATCACTTAAACTAAAAGAGATACTCTACACGTATAAGCATATTTTTTGTAGAGATTTGCAAGGACCACCTGTATGTAATATTTTTACATTCAAATGAACTTATGGCGAATTTTAAAAATATTGCATACCCAAGGATACCAATTCTGGAGATGTGATTTTCCAAATCAATTGAAAATGCTTCAGATCTGACCTTGTGGAATTTTATTTAGATATCTCCAACGGTTATCAGTTACAGAATTATTTCCAAAAAAAAACTAAAATCGTTTTGGGACCACTGTGCACTATTATTTTCCACACATAAAAACATTTTCTTATTTCCAGATTTTTATTCCGAAATACTATTTTTCTCACATTGACATTTTTTTTCTGGACTCGTACATTTCACTTGTCTGCTCGTTTAAATCAAAAACTTCAAAAAAATCCTCTTGACGTCACTTATTCAACTATTGTTGCTTTTGCTGCAGTTGTTAGTATTTTTTGTTGCAGTAGAATATAACAAATGAACTTTTTCTGTGTGTGTCATTTTGAACAATAAATGAATGGAGTTCACAAATAAACCATAAAATGAGATTTTTTCACTATCTTTTTATCCAACGGATTTTTGAGTCATCTTTCTCTATGTTTTTTATGCTTTAGTACTTTAGTTTTCTTTTCTTTTTTTTTTCATTTTCAAGAATAATACATAAATTTTGTTTTTGAGAAAATCAATTTAAATTAAGATTTGAACTAAAGTGAGTGAATGAAGAAAATAAAAAATGTTCAAGTTTTCTTATGATGAAGTTTTGTTTGGAAAATATAAAAATAAATATATATAACAAAATCAAGAATTTATGACTTTGCTTAGAAGAAATTGAGTTCTGAAAGTTTGCATACATTAAATAAAATATATTAAACTGTTATTTAAAAAAAAAAAACTCTAACAAGGCAAATTTTGTGAACATTAAGATTAAGCGGATAGTTTTTAACAAAAGAAGAATTTTGATAACCATATTGTTATCAGAATGACTATCTGATATATAGCGAAATTGTAATATTGAAATAATATTGTAATAGACACCAGCAGCACATATCTTAAAGTAAGCAACAATTTGAATTTTCGTTATATATCTCTGATTTGCTGCAACAACGTCATAAGTAAAAAAAACGCAAATTTCGGGTTAACACAACTAGTGCATGGTAAATAATGTGTTTTATTAACTGACACAGTCTTATCTATAAGCATTTTGTCCTATATTGTCCTGTATTTTTTGTAATAATGTATTATTTTATTTATTTTTTGGCTACTTTGTAGTCAACATCATCAAGTTATCTTTATTTTCATTCAAAAGTTAAAAAAAAAATAGATATCAGCTTAAAAACTATAAATGCGTATCCTGAAAAATATATTTTTATAGTTATGACATTATTGCAGCAAATGAGTGATATAATGAATTTCAAATATTTACGAAATTACTTGAAACCTATTTTATGTATTTTTTATAAAATAACTAAGAAATCCAAAATTTTAAATCATTCTCCTAAAAATGTATACAAAATTGAATTAAAACTTTCGAAGATTTTGTGCTTTACTTCAGTTTTGCGCTGACAATTGAAATAAAAAAAAAAAACGATACAAAAATTGAAGATGTTTTAATTTTACAGTTTTTTTGATAGAAAATTTTCACGTATAAGTGAAATTAAATTTAGAGAACAGAATTTTAAAGACGAAGTGATTCTCTACAGTTTGAGGTATATCTCGTTGATGTTGGAAAACCAAGCATGGGATATCATCATATCATCATTACATATAATTGGCGTAAATGTTTTTGAAATGTTTGTTTTTCGTTAGTATCAAATACCGCTTTTACAGAAATTGCCCAAAACGGAATTTTTTAAGAAATGAGATTCTGAGTCAAAGAGTCGTTAACAAATTTAAAATACAAACATTTTATGCACTTTTTAAAATTTTCACTAAATTTTCAAATTTAGTTGCGCATTTTTTTAAGACTATATATGACTTTAGATCATGGTGAAATGGTGAAAATTGATAATGTGAAAAAAATTAAGAAACAAAATTTATACCAACTACAGTGGCATTATTCTGCAAACACATTTCGCTTGCTGACAACTATCGCAAAGTAGCAATTACGTTAATATCGCACAGTGGTTCCAAAAAGCTTTTTTTAGGAAATAATTCTGTAACTTCCGAATCGTTGGCGATATCTAAATAAAATTTCACATGGAACATGCACATCTCTTTTAGTTTAAGAGATATTTAGGACGAAGCAAATTTTATCCTCATTTTTTCATAGTTTTTTAAAAGTTTTTTAACTAGATTTCTTACAAAATTTGAAATAAGACTGCTATAAGAATCATATAAAAAAGTAATATTAATTTCAAGTTGAATCTGTAAAAAATTTCATATTTTTGGGGTTATTTTAAAAAAAGGTGGTAATATTCTTTCACTTCTAGATATTTTTTGTTCCGGAATACAGAATTTTTGTAATAGCTTCAAAAGAAATCTTAACGAAAATGCTTTGGAAAAACTTCTTTAATTTTTTTTTTTTAAACATATTGGCTTTGCACTCCCTGGAGTTGGTTAAACACACAAATTTGACGAAAAAGTGAAAGAATTGCACTAAATTTTTGTAAAAAAATAACCATTCTCACATTAATTACAAAGTGCTGACTTTGAAATTTTTTTTCAGCATATTATTTTGGAATGTATTAGAACACAGAAGAAAGTTTGTGCATAAATATAAAAATTTACTTCTATTGATTTTAGTTCATAATATTTAAGAATATTGTCTTGAATATTAACACTTTTTTATACTTTTTGAAATGAATCGAAGGACAAACAAATTGTTTAAATTTTCAATTTGTAAATGCAGGTTTGAAATTTTCTTCGAAGAATTTTTAATTTTTAATGATTTTTAGCCATATGTGTAGGGAACAGAATGCTTAAGTTCGGAGTGTTTTTAATTAAAATGATGCATGTGCTATAGAATTACAGAAAATTTACGCAAATTTCAAACATTACTTTTTAACAACTTTTTCTTGGAAAATTGCCATTTAAATGGATTTGTTGTTAGTATTTTCATGCTATTTCTATTTAGCATTTGAATCAAATCTAATAATACTATATCAAAATTTTAGCAACATTTTTAAAAAACTAGTAGAATTTTCATTAAGTAAAATTTAATAATATCAAATTTTTTTTTTTTTTTTTTTTGAAAAAAGTTTGGAAAAAAAGTTATGTTTGATTTATAACATTTATAAAAAAAAAATTTCAAATATATGCATTTTTTTCTGCAAAATTACAAAATACTTTTAAAAGAATATCTCCCTCATATACTTCAGAAGTTGTTCCCGAAAAATGAAATAAAGTCGAAGCAAACAATGAAAAATTCAAAATTCAAGCGTAAATATCTTTTTAACTATAAGAAATAACTTAAGTGAGTAAGCATGATTTTTTTCTTTGTCTCGGCAAGCACTAAATTTGAAATCTGACTTGATTTGTAAAGTTGGGATTTTTTTAAAATTTTACGTACTCGAGGTGGTCAACTTTAACACCGTATGATTTTTCTGAAAGATTAGGACCTCCTTTACAACTTTTCCGTACATTTCAATGCGATCTGACTAATAGTTTAGGACATATAGATTTGTTACCAAACACTTTGCGATTGGCCCCACTGTGCGTTATTTTTATACACAAATGGAATTCTTTTTAATAATATTTATTGTGACCATTTTTACATTTTCCCATTTTCCCATAAAAAATATAAGAGTTCCCAGCCAGGCCCAGCAGTCTCTTTGTGCCATTACACTTTGAGATAAAGCTAAGGGTTAATTGACATATGTGTATAACCTTAGTACAATACTTTGTATTATAAATTATTGCATAATAAAACATGCTGAAGAAAAAATATTCACATATCCAACCTAAATAAATATTTTATATATTATTAAACGTTGAAAATATCGAAATTTTATAAGAAAACTTTAAATTTAATTTTTTTAGTTCTATTCCATTGAATTTGGAAAATTACCTAAATATAGCTACAAAAATAGATGACCAAATGAATAATTTTTTATTTTGTTTTATTTAAAATAAACCCAATTTTCAAATGATACCCAAAAGCATAATAGTTTTGTAACTTATTTAAACATTGTTGTCCAGAAGAAGGAAATGTATAAAAATATTTCGCAAATAAAATATCATTTTAAACACATTCTTTGTAAGACATCCTCATATAAATATATAAATTTTCGTTTACATTTTTATATCTTTAACAATTACCCATACTTAAAAAATCACAATCTTCACCTTAATACCCATAAATATTTAAACTCCAACAAAATCAATACCTTCCCACTTCCATTCATTAAAAAAACACAAAAACAATATAAATAATAAATATTAATAAAATAAAATTAATACCAATATTATATTGATATTTTAATAACAACACGTAAATAATACATTTAATCCAATATTTATGGAATTATTGTACACATACACTGACACTAACTCAATATATTTAGTCACGCTTCATTATAGGAAAAGAGCTCTTTCAATACCTGAGCTAAAGCTGGTGGTCGAATTTTTCGTTTTGTTATTTAACAAATATTGAAATATTGAAGATATTGAGATCAAGATAGTAACGGTGGAGAACGTATTATTAAAAGGTCATTAATGAAAAGTCACGTGATTTATATTCAATGATACTTAATTCAAAGAATGAACTTTTGAAATAATCATAAAACAAATAATAACATTAAATTACAAACAAAAAAAAAAAAAAAAACGTGTTTGACTTGAAAGTAAAATAAATATAATAATGTTTGGCATTTATAGAGCATGGGGTAAACACTAAAATAATTATACTTTCAAGGCTTTTGCCAACAATTTCTATTTTTTTATTTTTTTTTAATATTACTAAAAATTAAATTTTAAATTTAAATTAAAATAAAACAAATTTTATATACATTTGTATGAATATTTAAATAAACTTTTACAAAAAATTTCTACATGTCAAATATACATATACATACATAAATTTAATACTTCAATGTTAATTTACCTACAAGTTTAATAAATATTTGTATTCTAGTTTTAATGCATTTTTTCTTTTACTTCTTTTGTTTTTACAAAATAGTTAGTGGTAGAATAATAACTAAGGATAATTTAGTTGTGAAACTAACTTTTTTATAAAAACATATCTATGCTTTTGAATAAACTATATATAAGGAAATCAGAGAATACTAAGGGAAAGACAACTAAGTTTTTGCTAATTTTTATGTTTTTATTATTGAATTTTTCTTTTTGTGAATAAATTACATTTTTTATATTGTTTTACAGCATAGCATCGTTTTTTGCACGTACTACAATATAGATGAGTAATAAACTATAATAAAGTTAAATTAAAAAAAAATTACTAACATTTATTCAACACAGAAAAAAAATTAAAAATGGAATTCAATTACGAAATTGCTTATATTAGTTAATTTTTATCTTACTTTGCTTCAATCACAAAAATGATAATATTAATTAATTAGAATAATTGACTTGGGCTTGAATTTCAATTATTTTTTTTTTTTTATCAAACTAATTAGAATTGTGATTGAATGTTTGCCTAAAATCAGCTAAAATTAGTATAACGCAATTCTACAATTAATTAAGTATTTCCTTTAATAAAGACGCACAGATTTTAATATAATTATCTATTTAATTATAAAAAATATTTAAATAACACACACATAGAAAAAAGTAAAGAACGATTTTAATCACCAAAATAACTTATTTAATAAAAAAATTATTAAATTTGCTACTATCATTAGAATGATTATACCAATTACTAAAATTTATAAAAACTGAAAAGACATTTTTTTCCAATTCAATGAATTAAAACTATAATTTGAAAAATTAAAACTTTAATAATGCGATAATTGAATGAATCAAAAAGATAAAAATTTATTTATATAATCAATCAGTAGATAATTAAATGAAGCAAAAACGTTATTTGCAAAATATATATATGTGTAAATATTTGTAAATTTACAGCCGTATTCATGAGAGGCTAACTTTTACTTATGGAAATTTGCGTACAAATGGTTACCCACTCGTTAATAAGCATACATTTTTCATTTTGACTACAACTGTTAATGTTTAAAATTTCTTTTATTTCTTCTTTTTTATGCATATTTTCTTATTAATTATACCCCACACCACCATAGGAGGTTGTATAAGTGTCAATCTTAATGGCAAATTTCGTGAAGATCGGTCCATAATTGACCATAGCTACCATATAAAACCATTTTCCGAAAACTACTTTAACGTGTATAAATTACATACAGATGTTAGTATTAAGTTTTCGACACAAATAAGTTCTATATAAATAGAAATTCCAGTGAAAAATTTTATGAGGATCGCTCCATAATTTACCATGGCTCCTATATAAGCCCACTTTCGGGAGTCGCCCTAAAGTGCATAAATTCATATAAATGTTAATATTAACGTAATATTCTGTACGCGTATATTTTATTTTTTAAAAGTGTTGGTCCACAGTTGCCCCCTCCAAGATTTTTGATGGACATATATAATGGTGTGGGATATCAAATAGACGGGTTTGACCGACTATATCTTTCTTATTTGTTTTTATATGATATAATGCTTTAAATTTTTTTTAATTTTTTGTTTAATTATGCTTATTTCTTTGTCCGACCTATTGTCGCTCCTTTTATTTATGGAATTCGGCATCTTCATCGACGGTGGTTTCCTGGTATTACCCAATACTCAACAAACATTTTCAATATTTTTAAATATTTATAGTTCAATAATACAAATTTAATTATTCATATTACAAAACATTAAAAAAACTTTTGTGTTAAGTGTGTTGAGAGCAAGCCAAATTATAATAAGTTGAAAATTTAAAAATTTTTAATATTATATACATTTTGTTTACAGAAAAATTACAGTAGAGATATAAGAAATAATAAGTCACTTTGGGACAAAAACCTTCCACATCGAATGTAATTTCTAAAACCTCTTAGAAATTCTTAGTTAGAAAATGTTTAATTTTTAAAATATGGGAATAAAATGTTTGTGTAATGTGAGTAAAACTTGCAATGGTTTTAATATATTGTATAATGTATTTAACTAGTTGATTAATATTAACTCTAAAATTGAAATATCTAGACAGATTGCCATATTGTTCTGTTTTTGAGTTATTAAAAAAACGCGTTTCAAATTTGCATTTAATTAGCGGAATAAAATGAAACTATATGATCATTTGACAAAAATATTTTTAAAATATATGTTTTTACGAATTAAATATTTTAATATAATTAAAATAAAAAAACAATTTAACATAAAAAAATCAATGTTTTTGCATTAACGACCTTTTTTATAAGAGAAAATACATATCTATTACATATGTATATAAAATAATCCGCAATACTTTAAGATTAAAAATATGCCTAATTTGAAAACTTCAATGAATTTGGTGCGAAAAATATTTTAATGATCGCGAAAATGTAATATTTCATTTCTTAATATTTTTCCATAGACTATATGCCATGTAAATTTTGATATTAGAAAAAAAACTGATACCCCTAAAGTACAAGTACAACTGTTGCAAACAAAAATTATTTTTTGAAGAGACTTTGTCAATTATGTAGGGACATTTGGTTATAATACTTCTATTTTTAAAAGCTTTGGTTTCTATGGGTGGTATAATCTATATCTAACGATCTTAGCACAATTCGGCACTGCCATTTCAAACATGAATATGATTGAATGTAGAAATTTGTCACATCTAAAAGAAAATATATCTTTAATGTACTAAACTACAATCATGTTAAAAAATTTGCAATTCGAAATTACCATAATTTTCTCTATTTAGAGGAACAAAACTAGTTTGTGGTTTCGTCATCGTTGTCAGTTAAATTTGGAAAAAGATAGCATGAAATTTATAATGGCATTTTAGCACAAAATCGTATTTATATTAATTTTATTGTTGGCAATTATTTATATAAGAGATTTACAGAGTAATCTAGAAAGTGCTTTAAAACTTGTTTATAGAAATAAAATTTTGGTTTAACAAACAAATGACCAAAATGGAAATAGTCACCATGTCCACATTGGAAAATAAAATGACAAATTTTAGTTAAACATTATCAAAACGGCAATACTGTTCCCTTCATCAAAGTTGTAGATGGACGATTATTGTATTATTGACGATTGAACCAGTTTTGGAATTGGAAAAGTGAAAACAGATCAATATTAGCGCCGAATTTAAAATATTGATTATATATTTATTGCACTTACCGGACATAAATTTTAGTTTCAGTTTAATTCATTTGTTTGAAACCAAGATTCTTATTCATTATCTTCTATCAGCCATCTTAGGGTTGTTGAATTTATACAAATATATGTATGAATACAAACATATCTAAGGCGTTCTTCTTGAAATAGATAAAACCTGAAGCTCTGTAGGTCCACGGAAGCGTCTATTACCACAAACATTTTCAAAATATTTTTGGTTAAACAGAAAAGTATTTATTACTTCAATCTCTTTTTACATTTGATACCAAATTATTTAAAAACATATTTTTTTTTGTTTTTGCTTTTCACAAGCATTTAAAAAAATAATTATTAAATCAACTTATCTTTTATTTAACTTTTAATATAAAACAGTTTTAATTAAAAAAATGTTGGTAATAATTTTTTCTGTTAGGAGTAAAATTAGATGAAAAAATATGAAAAATCCAAAATTTATTGGAGAAAAACGAAACTTGGTATACAGTTTCGTCTTAGCGTTATATACATACATCCTGTTAATATCACCAATAATCAAATATAAATCTGATTTTTGTAATCCTTGACCTTGAATATCTTATCTAGCTCACATCTGATTATCTGTGACTTTCAGTTAGATGCGACAAGACGAAGCTATATGTTAATTTCCTTTCCCACCATAAAAGTTTGGTTTTATATCCTTATTTAACTAGAATTTATAATAATATACTGGATACGTAACTATGTATAATATACATTGAATGTGTGTAATGTTTCGGTAAGTGTCCTCTTTAAATAATTTTTAATACAGTATACGTATATTTATTTCCTGAAAACTTATCATAAAAGCCTTCATTTCTGCGGAACGTTCCAATAAATATTTTGATATTATTCTATCTGAGTGTCTTTTCTTTGAAACAAGAATGAATTTTGAAGTTTAATCTAACACTGGCACCAATGACGGGAATATTGAATCGAAGTTCGTACCTACAAAATTATTATTATTATTATTATTATTATTATCATTATTATTATTATTATTATTATTATTATTATTATTATTTTTATTATTATTATTACACGTCTCTGGAAATTGAGAAATTACAGGCAAAGAAACAATATGGTTGCAGCATTACAGCTACAATAATATTATGTTATAATTGCTAATTTTCTTGAATCTCAATAAACCTGTGTTCACGATTTAATGTTTACACTCAATAAAAATTTTAATATGGTTGACTGCAGAAATTATATATTTTTAAATAGTTTTACCAAAAACACAATTTTATTAATATGAAAATATCATTACTTCTACAACCATTAAATATTTACAGTCTTTTTCCTTGTTCTCAAACCATATTCTGTTTTTAAACCATATTAATTTTATTATTATTCAAGTAAATATAATACTTTTCGCAAATTTAGTGGAAAAATTCAAACTTGTTTGTTTTTAATGTCTGTTGTCCAACTTCATTGTAATTCTCATTTAGTTTATATATGACAAGGTTTGATTATACTCGGTGTGATTCAAGCAATAAAATATAAATCTTGCATTTGAACCACATATGGTAGTACAAATGAATATAATTACTGAACAAATAATATATAAAAATTTTTTTATTTTGTTTTGATAATGAACACTTTCCTCTATTATTTTAAATAAAATGTTTATAAAAACAATAGTTTTTTTTTAATACGTTTTATTTTAATTTATGATCAGATGGAATAATAGAACAAAATGGTATAATAAGATAGAATAATAATACGAGTATAATAACATCAAATTATAAAATGATGTAGTAAGAATGTTCAATTATATGTGAAACTAGAATCATAGCATGAATAAAGAAACCATAAAATGGGACACAATATGACAAAATGGAATCATAATAAATATTACTTGTAATCATATGTTCCAATCATAGTATGTTGCTCTTAGATTATGGTCACCACATCAGTATGTTTTATATACGTGCATGTACATATTAATGTTTTATATCCTAAACCACCATAGGTGGTTGGGGTATTATGCGTTTGTGCTGATATTTTTAACACATAGAAAAAGTTATTCACCACCCACCTTAAAGTATACCAATCGACTTAAAATCACTTTTTAAATAGATCTAACGATGTCCGTTCGTCTAGCTGACTGGCTGTCCATGCAAATTTTGTGCACAAAGTACGGGTCGCAATTTTAAAGATAATTCAACGATAAAGATAATTTACTTTTATGATATAGGATCGGTTTATTATTTCACAAATGTCCCCCGGAATAGAGTTTAAACACTTAAACACAAGTTAATAAGTTATAAGTTTTATGTCTGAATGTAGAAACAACATTGCCAAATTTTATGAGAACCGGTCCATAATTTACCATAGCTTTCATATAAACCCACTTCCAGGAATCGCCCTAAAGTGCATAAAATCATCTAGATGTTAGTATAAACGCATTATTCTGTATTTATATATTTTATTTTATATTTATTAAAACTGTCCATAGGTGTAATATAAGTTCCCTTCCTGAATTTCTATGCTCATACGCAATAGTATAGGGTATCATATAGTCGGTCTTGACCTACTATATCTTTTTTTCTCGTTTTTCTTATTTCTTAAAATATTATCAATTAACTGCAATTGTATTTTAGAAATTTAAATGCAGTTAATGGTTGGTGGAATTGTGTCTTGTAACCCCAAAGTTTAAAATTCTTAAAATTTCAAAAAATTATAAAATAGCTAATTTAAGTTTAAAATATCAAATTCTAAGTTATCTCTTTCAAAAAAAAAAAAAAAAAAAAAAAAAAATGGTAGAAAACTAAAAAGAAATTTATAATTTTGTATATCTCATTTTTATTCAATTCTTCGACGTAAGTGGTTTAAGTTATATCCCCAAGGAGTTTTCGGAGACTCTTTATGTTGTGAATTTCCGATGCCATGGTTAACACCAGTTTACTAATATTAATTATACTTCCAGATTAAAGCAAAAAATTTTGATAAGAGATAATTCCAATATGTTTGTTCATTTATGAAATATAGATTTTGTGCAAGGTTTAAAAGATTCCACCCAGCCGAATATAGCACTTCTTCTAGTTTTTTCATAAAATCATTGTAATATATCCGAAATATTGAGCAGAATCAGTATTGCCCACTGTATTGATTATGTTCAACTTTTTTTAATAACAAACATTTTCATAATCTCAAAACATATATATAAAATCTAAGGCCTGTACACGAAAAAAAAATTCTTTTGCATTTTTTATCATAAAATTATATCTCAACATAAAATTTACATAATTAAATTGTAATATATTTACATTAGAAATAAAATAAAAATTATGTTATTGTGATGTGCCTTCATACATTTTCGAAATACTTTCTGATCTCATCACATTCGTTTTAGTGCAATACTCTTATCGACATTAGAGCAGTATATTCGGCTCTTATTCTGAAAGTCTGTTAATAATCTTTTCATCGCCGTCCGATATCTCTCAATTTAGCCGCTCACTTCAAAGAATTTACTTTTGTAGAAAAAAAAAATTATAACAGTTGCGATGTACAATTCAATTCTGTCTTTTGAATAGTGAATGGTGGCAAAATTTGGCTAAAATAACACAGAACCACTGCTGAATAAAAGTTTCCAAAGACCTCTTTAAACACGTTTCGATATAAATTTTGTTGTTAATTAGTCCTTTTACAACCATCTTTTTGTGTCTCAAATATAACAACTATTAATAGACAGCTAAATTTTCCAAGAAATGGATAATATTTGATAAATTTAAAAATCTTCTTAGTACATATTTTACACCCGCATAACTGAATTTTTTGAAACCTGTACACTACTATGCCCTGAATTTACTATACCCTGAATTTGGATTTTCAAGTGTTTTATACAAAATTGTTTCTCAGTGTTTTGACACTGACAAATTTTGCTAAGAAAAATGGCACTTGTTCTGTTAGTTTTAAAAAAGGTAAATTTTTCGTGGCCTTAATTTAATTAATTTAGCTTAGAAGCAATTTTCTTCTAATAGTGTTATCTCTGCGTAAACGTCATTCTAGTCTAAAACTCTATTTTTTCTTTGGTTCAGCCATACATGTACTTCATACTTTTGGTTTTTATCTTGTTTTAAAAGTAGCAGCATAAATATGACCTAAAGACCTAGTAAACGTTTCATACTTTCCTTTTATATATGTTTTTTTTCTTAAGAAAACAACATGAAAATAAGTAGTATATATTTTTCAAAGATTTCATTTATACTTTTTTTATTATAAAAGGATTTTTTGCATAAACAAAAAGAATAAAGGAAAAAAATAAACAGAAATAGGTTATAAAAGGATTTAATGGTCTGTTAAGTTTAAGTGTGTTTTTAGAGTAAGTGTGTATATAATATAAATGAATGCACGTTTTTTTAGGCTTATATTAACTATTATATATATCCTACATTTTTACATATCCCAGTAGTTATTTCGGTGACAATTAACCCTAAAATCTACCTATTTGACTAACTATTTACGAGAATATTGCCATGTCCCCATTTTACTAATCCTTTGCTAAACGGAAAGAAGTCGAAAGAGAAAACAGCAAAATCCTTTTGACTAACTACTTGCAACCAGAAAAGGTAGTAATTGACTATGTCCTATTATAAAACTAGTATAAAAAAATAGGTGCAATTACTAGCTCTGGACTGCCACCAAAAACTGTTGTGTTGTACGTACATACCCAGCGGTTCGCCAAACTAGTTCCATAACGTCGAATTCGTTAGCCACTAAGAACTACCACTAGTTATTCTTCAACCCACTTGTCTATGTTTTCAATTGGTTCATTTAATATGGGGATGTTTTTGAAGGTAACCAATTGGCAACCCTTTGTATTACTGTTCACTAGCAGTTTGTACTGTGAAGCCAAATATATTGTCATAAATAATAAACAGCCACAATCGGCATAACGATTCACTAGTAATTTTGAATGTGATATGATGCTACATATTACACTGTTCGTAAGCAACTAGCACTACCATACCAAACTACCAAATGAATCAAATTGGTCCAATAATAACCGGGAAATCAGGCAAAACGCATTTTTGACTTTTTTAAGCCTTTCTTTAAGTTACGGATTTCGTTTTTATATATAAAGTGGTCATAAATATTTTTATAAAATTTCGGTTTTTCGAATTAACCATATCGGTTCATAAATAACCGAGTTATAGGCAAATATCTGAAAAAATTATTACATATATACACATACAAACATATATAAAAAGCATCGCAATGGCTTTTAGTGTCTTGTTGTTGTTTGTATAAGCAAGACGTAGTTGTTGTGTGTATATACACAAAATCATTTGTTATGTATGTTTGGGCATTTTTTTTTATTGGAAATAGAGGCATTCCAATGCCACAGTGTTGTTATTTTTTGTATAGGCGAGCATATACATTCAAACATATATATATAAATTTGGTAGTCATTTTTTGTATAAGCAAGCAGTGGTCGCCGTTCAAAGAAACAAGCCAATGCTAAATTTTCAGCAGCTGCTGTGCATAATAAAATAAATTGTTAAAAACAACAACAGATAGAGCCACTGCTTTCACTACTTTTTGCATTGAATTTCAAGGAAAATTTAAAAATCGCGGGCTGATTTTAAGCCGGAGTATGCCGACCAAATCGGTGGCATAAGCAAGCAGTGATTTGACAACTGCTGTGTTATAATGATTATTGGTGTCGTTGTTTTTTGTATATGCAGTCAATTTGTTTGTATATACAAAAATACATATATATGTGTATGTTTATAAGTTCTTCTTTCTTTTTTTTTGTTTTTTTTTTTTTTTTTTTTTTGTTTTTTGTTTAAGCAAGCGTTGCTTGTGGAACAAATGTATGTATTATTTTTTTATTATAAATATGGAAATATTAAGACATACTACTTCTTTTTATTTGTCGATAAAGTGGTGAAGGGTATAAAAGATTCGGCACAGCCGAATATAATACTCTAACTTGTTTATACTTTTCATTTATTGGGGTTTTAATTTAAGTATTCAGAACAACTTTTTAAACCATTTTAGATTAAAAACTTATTTAATATATCACCAATTTTTGTTAAAATTTTTTTAATAATTAAATCAGAAATAGTTTCATTTAAAGTTCTAAATTACCTGCGCCAACTACTAAAATGATTTTTGATTAATATTAAATATTTTTGTTCATAAAGTACATATATACATAAATTCAGTTATCCGATTAATTTTGGTCGATTAACAGTTCGAATAATTTAAAATTGTATATTTTCGAATATCGAATAAAACAAATGGTTTGTTTTGAATAACTGATTAACCGAAATTTAGTATTCTGGAGTTATAAATTAGAAATTTTTTTATTTTTATGCTAAATTTATGTTAACTACATCTTTTTTAAAACGTCTATTGTATTCCAGAAAAAAAATAACTAAAAATAATTTTTATGGAAGTAATTTCTCGTTTCTTCCAATATCATTACTTCAAATATAAATAAGTGTAATTTAGTTGTGTTTAAGAAGTAATACAAAGTAATACAAAGATATTCAAAAGAGATTAAAATGGGTTATTCTGCTATAAAACATTGAAATTTGGTTATCATTTTTGTAAATACTTGCTTCTAAACAGAACTGTTTTAAACAAAGGAAAAATAATATGCATAATTTTGTTAATAAAAACTTCATTACTTTAATAACAATTAAAACCAACTTCCCTGTGTAATATTTGCATGTTCATTACAAATTTGCATGAAACCTTGAACACGACTTCCTTCTCAGTGAATAGGTGTTAAAAAAGAGAACATTTTCCAATAAAAAGCCTTTGATTAATTCATTGGAATTTGCACTATTTCTAGATCACAAGTGCTATAACATCCTTCTTTTAATGTTTTCTGTTTATTTTTATTTTTTGGATATAATCTCTAATAAATTGCGATATGAAAAGATTATATTATATCTTCATAAAAACTTAAACTTATAATAACAGAAAATTGGAAAACATTGTTTTAAGTAAAATAAATTCAAAATTATATAAGCGATAAGAATTTTAATTTTTATCAGCAAAATAACTATATTAATTTTAATTTTTATTAAAAAATTACTATTACATAAAAAATGAAGAAAGTCGCATCCAAAAGACTGATTTATTAAATAAAGCTGAATTAGGAGAATATTTTGTAGTATTAGGTCAAAAAATGCATACAAGTGGGCGAATGAACTAATAAGATGAACCCTTTGTGAAAAATTTTTTCTACATTATACTTCCGAATAATTATTTCAATATGCTAAATACCATAATTAGTATTATCTATATGTTTTATATGCATTACTAAGTCTTTTCGGTTAATCGAAAAATTTGTCATTAATCGGTTATTAACCAATCAACTTTTAATCTGAAATGTTTATTTGTCGAATTAATCGATTGGATACCTTAATAAATAAGTACTCGTATTATAATTAATTAGATATTTTAGTTCGATTTCATACCTAATTTTTAAAAATAACTCTTATAAATTTGGTAAAATCATATTTTCTTATCAATATATATATATATATATATATATATATATATATATATATATATAAGTACTTAAAGAAAATTAAAATTTTAAAAATATAATAAGAACTGATTATCTTCTTTAAATAACAAAAATCTTTTAAACAAATTTAAAGAGTACTTTCTTTTGTAACCTCTGGCAGGCCACTTATTGCATAACATTTTTATAGTAAAATAAGTTAACAATTGTACTATATGGTTGCATATATTCATGAAAATTTCTTAAGTCCATTGGCTACTATTGGCGTTACATTTCAATAGTGTATTCTGCAACATAATATTTGTAATGAATTCGTTTATAATATAGGAAATTTCTAGAGACGAATTCTATAATTTTTTTCCAATTGGCTATAAACTGCATTACATTTCAATAGTTTATTCACTAATGTGATGGTTATAACGAATTCGTGTATAATCAAGTTTATTTATTATAGCAAATTTAATAATTTTTTGCGATTGTCAACTAACTGTATTACATTTCAACAGTGACTTCGTATATAATCAATTTCTTGAGACAAACTTAATAAGTTTTTGCCGATAGATCACCAACTGTATTACATTTTAAAGTGAATTCACTAAATTAATAGTTGTAGCGAATTCGCGTACACTAATATGAATTTCTAAGGGTGAAGAGCCACCAATTGCATTACATTTCAACAGTGAAACCACTAAAAGAAATAATAGTAAAAAATTCATGCATAACACGAAAAAAAGCAAATTTCTGAATTTATAATTTTAAAATTCTCAACGGCAATTCTATGCCTTACATGTAAACATTGAAATGACAGTTTCATTTATGGAAATATATTTTTCAACTAAAATATTTCAAATTCGTTATTCCTTATTTCACTAGCGAAATGTAGTGCAGAAAGTGATCGTTTAGCAACCACTTCCTCTACCAAAAGTAACTAGTGAATCGTCTAAGTAGTTGTATATCTTGTGTTAAAGGGCACCTTTAGAACCACTGGGTATTTACGTATGTACTCAAACATGTATCCATTTAATTTAACATACCAATATACAAGCACTTCTAAAAAGTCTTGTTACTTCTACTGGCACGATTACATATTCTTGTTCCTTAAAAAAAATTAGTGTGTGAGCAAGAAAGCAGGAAGAAGAAAAAAATATGTTATAATTTTCTTGAGGCTAAAGATTTATATCTTAATAATATGTGGCAATATATGTGTGTATGTGAAAGTGAGAATATTGTTGTACTACATGAAGATTTGAAAGGATTTTAAAACTAAATATTGTGCTAAATTCTTTAAAAAGAAAAAATTAATAAATACAATATTTAGCTTTCAGCACTTGAAATTGTATTAAGTTGTGAAAACTTTTAGGTTTTAAAAAATGAGCTTAGAAGGAATATTTAGAGAAATATATGTATATAAAACTTGTTGCTAGTTAAGGGGAGAAAAAGTGGAAGGGAACAGAGTTACGGTTTGGTGATTTTAGTCGCCAATTTCATCTTTTTCAAACACCCCTTTTTAAAATGGAAATAAATGGCGACTTTTTTAGACTATGTTGCAAATGACGAGAAACTGAGTTGTTTGAAATACCTCAACCCATCATATATTATTTCCAACGAATATATTAATTATTTTGAGATTGTTTCACAATATAGTGATGTAAAAAAAGACCTCGAAGAATTTATAAATGAACAGAAACTTTTAAAAAAAGTTTGTGAACAATAACTACTTAAAACATAAAATGTCGTGTCTTTTTGGACCGAATTGGGAAAATTAAAAAAATAGATTTGATGAATACTTATTTATATCCTAATTTATATTTTTACTTTCGCTCACTTTCTAAGTTATCACTAATGGAAAATAATTTATCTAACAGACTTAAGGACAACATTTGTGAATCCATACTTTCAGCCCTAAATTTATTAGAAGGGAATTTGTAATACTGGAATCCGATTGAAGACCCCGTACAAAAGTACAGAAGTTTAATTAATACAAAGAGAATTTTATATTAACTATTTGTTATGAATAAATCTTTATTTTTGCAAAAATAAGAATTATTATAAATAAATTATTTTGTTATTAACAGAAGTAAATTTAGTAATTTTTCTTCAAATACACTATTTTTTTGTCTTTTTTTTTTATCAAGTAAACAAATTTTAAGGAGTTTTTTTAGGTATTGAAGCAGTTCACCCCTTTTTTCAAAAAATTCCTTTTTTGGACACTTTAAAAATACGCAACGGTAACGATGGATGGGAAATACATAAGTTTACTACTCTAACTTTTTTGTTTACTATTGGTGCAAAATTATATTCTTTTACAAAGCTTTTGCAGATAGACATATATGACAATACTATCATAGAAATTTTGCTTTATGTAAAGCGAAATATTCCTAAAAAAATCCAATTTTCAAACATAAATCTCCAGTTTTGTCCCCAAAATGTTTAAATAAAAAATTGTTTATAAATTTTCTACACAAAAAAAAAAAGAAAAATTCTCAGTATTTTCGATTAAAAAAAAAAAAAAACAAATACGATAGCTATAGTCGACAAAGCCCGACCATATGGTAACATACATAAAGGTTTACCAAATGGGGGTAGCAACATTCCGGTGGTCCCCGAGATTAAACGAGAATATGTATGGAGTATTGTACATAATATTTTTTGTTTTTATTTTTTATTATTATTTCATTTTATTATTATTATTATTTTTTTTTTTTTTTTGGCATATATATTCTACAGGTGCCTGTCATTTGAATGAGAAAAATTTTATTGAAACTTCTTGTAATATATCAATACTAGTAGCAAAAGTAAAAAAAAAAACACACCCAATTGGTGAACTTTTAATAAAACCTTGTTTTGCTGTTGATAGGGATATAATGTTAGATAAGACCACAAAAGAAAAACTCGTGAGATTCTTCTGTCAGATGACTCTGAAAAAAAAGAGTTGATGATAAATTTATTTTAAAATAATAATGTTAAAGAAATTGATTGCCAAAAAATTTTTTTCATACATTTTTCCCATTGCATTTTGTTCTCTTTGCACTCTCAGCAACGACTAAATAAAAGAGCGTAAGAATACGTGAGAACTTATCCAGCACAATTGTGCTATGAAATTTACATTCCTAGTCTACGACTTCCATGGGTATATATTCAAAAAGAACATAACCAAATCAGTTTACTTCGTAATCCATTCATAACCAATAATTTCTTAAGAATAAGCTATAGAACTAAAAAATAATTCGTGTGCCAAAGCTGTCTTTGAATCTATGTTGGTTGGATAATTTATGATAAAATATTACAAATCTTACACATTGGTTGAGAATGAAGCGTTGAAACTTTTGCTTTTGATGTGCTCTAACAGAAATATATCTCAATCTGTGTTGCCAGTTTGGCCTTTTTAAGGCTAAATCTAGCATTTTTATTTTACTTTTAGCCTCAAAATTTTCATTTTAGATTCTGTTTTTTTTTCTAGCCCTTTTTGTTTCCCAAAATTGCATTAAAAAGGCTAAAATATTAGTATTTCAATAAAGAAGAAACTAATTTCTTATTTGCTATTACAAATTTTATTTTTACAGAATCAACCATTTAAGCATTTTTGTGTATTTATTCGCACAAAAAAATTTTCATTTTCATTCTCCAAATTAAAAGTGCATTAACTAAATTTGAGGAGTTACTTATAATTAATTCGTGAATTATAATTAATTTTTAAAATACTTCAAATAAAAACTAAAATCATTAAAAATTTCGGAATACTTAATCAAAAAGCAATTAAAGTTCAAAAAGTTTAAAACATTCGGTTATTTTTTATATGAAATATAACCCAAATGTCTACTTGAAAATTTTGGGCGAAATAATTCTCGTAAAAATTAATTTAAGATATTTTCAATGTTTGATGGTATTAGTGTAGCTTTTCCTAGAGTTTCCTATTAATATTAAAAAAAAAAAAATTAGAACTTTTGTATTCGGGCTTAATTTCATTGAATAATTGTAGAAGAATACACCGCCAAAGTTTTATTGGACACTCGGCAGAATGGAATGCATTTTCTAGGCAACCACGACCGTCATCAGCACTCTTCAGCGTCCCACCGTGGTGTTCTCTGTAAACATCATCTATTTAAGTCACAACTGATGACGGTCGTGGCTGAATGCATTCCATTCTGCCAAGTGTCCAATAAAACTTTTGCAGTGTATTCTCCTACAATTATTCAATGAACTTAAGCCAGAATACAAAAATTCTAAAAAACTATAAAAAAATTTCTTTACACTAAAAATAGCGGTTTTTAAAAATTTTACGAAAAATGGAGTTTGAATCTAAGTTATTCCTTATATATTATACGAAAATATATTATTATATATTATTAGACTGTCAACAACATTTGACTGAAATTTATGATCCCGATATATTTATCGCCATTTTTATACTGTTATATTCAGCTTGGCCGAATCTATATACCAACCATCTGCAAATTTTTGTACAATCCTAATTATTTAACCTTATAAGGGTGAAAAAGTCAGATCACGATCATTTACATTGTTCCTTGAACTATTTGTACAAAATTTCGTTGACTTATATGCCTTTTTTTTAGAAGAAATATAGACGTAATAGTATAATTTCCAGTTTTCTAGTATTTGGCCCATAATTTTTTTTGTTTATGGACCGATTTTGCTCATTTCTAATATTAAACAAATCTTATATAGAAAAATATTTGAGTGAAATTTTGTGCCACTAGTTACTCCGCCCTGAGCTCTATCCTGCCTTCAACAGATACACAGGCGGACATTACTAGGTCGTCTAACATTTTCACGAGGTCCCAAAATATATACACTTTATGGAGTCTTAGATGATTATTTCGATATGTTGTACATGGAATGAAAAACCTAATATCTCTTTTGATATACGGTATAAAAAATTTCTATAAAATTTGTTTAATTAAATTTATTTTTAATGCTCCTTCTATTTTATTGTGAAAAGTAAAAAAAAAATAAATTTATGCTATTCCATAAAAAAACTGTGAATGTACTTCACTAAAAACTGCTTTTTTAAACTTTGAGATTATCGACTGCGTTGCCTATTTAGGGCATATCAACGACGCAGCGCAGAATACTCATAATTACAACAAGAATGAATCCCTGCTTCAAAACCCCAAGCCAAAAAATCAAAAAATTTTGCAAATCAAACAAATTTGTCATCAAAATTCAACTACACTGAATCTAACTGTTGAAAGTCTACATAAAAACAAAGAAGGTGTATAATTCATGCACAAAGTCCGTTAGTTTATATAAAATCAAATGAGATCAAAAAAGTTAAGTAATTTAAGTAAGTTGCAGTGTTTTCCAGGCAGAAATTCTAATTCTGGAGAAGAACGTTGGTAACTATCTATGTGGATAGTCTATGTAGATAGGCAGCACTGACTGACAATAACAAGTCGTTGTGTTAGGTCCAGATTAGTGCTTAAGTGCAGAAAGGAATTGAGAAGGCTAATGGATGCCTACAGGACAAGACTCTGTTAGATTCCTGGTCTCTTCGAGATTCTCGGCAATGAAGTAGACGATGAGCTAGCTCACAAAGGATTCCAATTGGATCATATTTCATGGCCATAAGGGAATGGACTTTAGAACGAATCAATCATTGGAATAGAATGGACTGCAAGGTATCTAGAGCGTTATGGCCCAGTCTTAAACTAGCAGATTCGAAACATCTTCTGTGCATGAATCGGGAATCTAAGGGCCATTGTGGGTATGATTACTGGTTACTTCGCAATAGAGAATATGACATTGGCACGTCAGACCAAAGCATATTCTCTGTTGTTGTGTAGGGCCTCAGCGTAGTAGACTGAAGTGATTTGGAAGCCACATACTACACGAACTAGGGGCAAAGGACTAAGTAAACTTATAGGGTTTGTAATGCGGATAAAGTGGTTTAGGGATAGTCCTTTTTGATTCAGGTTCCACATTTTTCTTTTATTTTTATTTTATATTCTATTACCTTATCTTATTAAGGTCTCTCTTTTTCTCTTAGTCTTTCTTTGGTATTTACAAAGGGATCACAAGGATAAACAAATTACCTTTACCCATTTTGATCCAGCTCAAAAAAGGACAAACATGGTATCGAAGAACGAAATAAATTTTCATTTGAGCTGGGAATATCAATAACTTATTTCCTCTCCATATAAACTGGGTCATCATTTTCTACATACATTTTTACATAATTGTAGTAGGGAACCGCTTAGGAGTTTATGAGTTTTTATACCAAATTAAAATAATATACTTTAGATTAAAATACAATTTTAATAACAAGCTCAAGATAACGAATTTTTTGAGAATTGTTTCGAAAAAGTAATCGACATGCGTTTTGTCCATAATTAAAAATGTTTCAGATTTTTTTCCTGCATTCAGTGTGTTGTTGCTACATTACAATTGCAAGAAAAAAAAAACTGTTTCTGGGGACACTATAATACACATGCACTTAGGAGTGCGCACGAAAAACTAAACCAATGGCAGTAACTTTTCGAAGTTAAGTTTGTTTTATAGACTGTTAAATTTAAGTTTTAAATTTAAAATAATTTATAATTAATTATACCCCACACCAAAGTAGGTAGTTGGAGTATTACGCGTTTGTGCTAATGTTTGTAACGTACAGATAAAATCATCAAACACCCACCTTAAAGTATACCAATCATTTTAGAATCACTCTTTGAGTCGATCTAACGATGTCCGTCCGTTCGTTTGGCTAGCTGGACGGCTGGCTGGCTAGTTGTCCATGTAAACCTTGTGCACAAAGTCGCAATTTTGAAAACAATTCAATTAAAATTTTCACGTAGGACTTTCATCACACAAGGACGAAGTCTGTTGAATTTCTTCCCAGAATAGGGTTTTAAAGATCATAAAATTTTTGTTTAAAATTTTGTATAAGTATCAATCATTGTGCCAAACTCCATGAAGATCAGTCCATAATGGACCATAGCTCTCATATAAAACCCTCTTCCGAAAATCACTTTAACGTGCATAAATAACATACACATATTAGTATCAGGTTTATATTCGACAAAAATGAGTTCGCTCTATAATTTACTATAGCTTCCATAGCCCACTTTCGAGAATCACCCTAAAGTGCATAAATTTATATAAATGTTAGCATTAACGTAATATAGTAAAATCATCGGTCAACAATTGTCCACATGTCTAATATAAGACCCCTGCACGAATTTTGATGGACATGCACAATGATGGGGTATCATATGGTCGGGATTGACCGACTATATCTTTCTTACTTGTTTTTTTTATTAGTTTTTAATACAATGTTTAATTTTTTTCTAGATTACCTTCCCAAAGAGCTTTTATTGTGTTTTTGGTTACTTCTTTTGTTCTTCTTAAACGCTATTATTTTGTGTTGAGCTTTTAGTGTCTTTTAATTGAGGAAAATTTGAAACTAAAAAAAAATTAGCAGGTTTCAGTGAAGATATAAAACGCCAAAAAAGTTCAATAATGACATTAATCAATTTATGGTGAATTAAATATATAATTATTCAAATATAAAAACAAGACGAAGCTTCAGTAAATAATTCTGAATTTTGGTCTTAATTGCAATTCGTTTCATTTTACTTCACAGACTTGTACACAGAAAAAATTCGGCTTAATAATCAATATGTTTAGTTCAATTTAAAAAAAGTTTAAATTTGCACCTTTTACCAAAATTATTATATTGTTTAATACATTTTTTTTTTTTTCAATTAAAAACTTTTTAAATTTTAACTAAAAAAATTGTTTGAAAAAATATAAACTAAACAATTTTTTAACTGCAAGAACCAAAAAGTTAAATGAAAATAAAATGAATATTTTAATTAAATCAATAAGTATATGATATAATGAATTAAAGTGTTAACTGAGAAAATTATTTTAATTTTATTTTCGATAATCTTTTATTTTCAGTTTCTTTACACATATTTTGTTGAAATATTATTGTTTAACATTATTATTATTACTATTATTATTATTATTATTGTTATTATTATTATTATTATTATTATTATTATTATTATTATTATTGTTATTATTATTATTATTATTATTTTATTTGAAAATTATTGATTATAAATTTTTTGAGGTTTATCTATTCTGACATTATTTCTTCTATTCACCCACATCTTCATCTATGGTGGCTTCATGGTATTGCCAGTATTCCTGAAAATGCTATTTTTAACATATATAAATAATTTTTTTTTTTTAACAGTTTTCTGTATGCGATCAGAAAAAATGGAAAATTCCTGGTATGAAACATTTGTTTAGTAAGTTCAGGAAGAAACACAATGCTGAAAAATCCAGATACGAAAAATTTAAAATGAAGTTAAGATGCCATATTTATAAATCATTTCTACTCACTGAACTATACTGCAGAAACTTTTCAGTGACTTTACTCTACTCGGCCCACTTTGTTATAATTAAGTCTCTTATTTGTTGTCTTCTATCAGCTACAAAAATTCTTCAGAGAATTCTTCTTCGCAACACCTACAAAATCAATGAAATTCTGAAATAAATACATATACAAACCTATCTAAGAATTTCTTCCCGCCATAAATATAGAACTCTTATTGCTCTTACATCCTTTCATGTCCACGGAAGAGACTATCGACAGAAAAACTTAGCAAAAGTACGATACGTATGTAAAAATTACAAAAAAAAAACGTTAAACTTAATATTTTCTTTTTCTTTTCAGTAAAAATTGATTAAATGAATTATTTCATAAATTGAGTTTTAATATAAAAATAAATTTGTAATTATAAAATTTAAAAAGAAAAATTTAGGCAATATTTTTTTCTGTTGTATGAACACTAATATCCGTATTAATTCCATACATTTCAGATATTTTATATTTCTCATTCAAATTATTTTCTTAAAAGCAAAATGACACTGTAAATGTTCTACTCACTTTGACACACATAAAATAATTCAACAAATCAATTAATGTTGTGTCTCTACCTCGCCTTTGTAGACCCTTGCAATTTTCTATAGCTTTATTTATTTTAACATAAAACTTCCATTATTCCTTTTGATTGAAAATAAATACCACAACTTTTTCATAACTTTGCTCTTTTTTATTTTTAATAAATTAAAAATACATTTGCGTTTTCAAAGTTTTAATATATCAATGACAAAAAAAGAAGTAGAAACTCACCCACAGCCATCTCACTTTTAAATGATGATATTAATAAAAAAAAAGTGTAACGCACTGCCTTCCATTTACGAGTCATCGCATCATCCCTCTTATTTTAAATACCCACATAAATATTCTGTGGTTAAGTTAATCTAAAAAAATTCTAGGTATTTTTACGAAAAACTATTAAGTTATGTGCTTGTAGTAGGGTTTCTAATTTACCGGACTTTTCTGTTCCAGGAAAATAAAAAATAATTTTGGTATTTCCGGCGATTTTAATAATATAAATAAAACTATAAACTATATAAGCTAGAACCAAATATTACATATTAACATTGGGATGTAAAGATATTTTGGGGTATTATAAGTCTACAAATTAAAAGCCTATTGGCATTTAAAAAACTTTCAATGAAACTTAATCCGCAAGGACCTGTAATAGGAATTTGATAGAAAACTCAATTAATGTAAATTTTTAAAATTATTCAAATTAAAAAGTTAAAAAAAATATTTTATATTAGGTGCGCCTTCAAAAGATCGCAATTTTAATAAAACAACGTTCAAAGAGCACTTTTAGAAAATTGATCTTCGAAAATTTCTCCCAGTTCCGCCATCATTTTAATTCGCTTTCCATAGTAATGCCGTAACTATGTCGCAGCAAAAATAAATTGAATTCATTAAGGAAGTAGTTTTTCATCACTTCAAAAGCATAAATAAGTATTCGTTTTCTTGTGTTTCAGAAGAATATAAACAGCATTCGAAGATGTTATTAAAAAGCTATTCAAAAAACTTTATGCCATTGAACATTAAAATACTCTTTTAAACAAATAAAAAAAATAATGTTAATGAGGCCCACCGATAACTGCCATATATATATATATACTTTTGTTGCTCTTATGTCCATGGAAGGGACTACCGACAGAAAAATGTTTGCAAAATTACGATATATATGTAAAAATTTGTTTTTGGTATTTTACAGACATAATGGAAAAAATGTTCCAAAACATCCGAAGTTTAAGAGCCTATAAAGTCAAAATTCAAACTATTTTTGAAAAACCCTTTGGACATTTTTGGATATGAAAATGGAATTCATAAGTTAATTTCTTTAAAAGAAAATTAATACCACACATTTTTATTTAGTATATGGAGGAAAGAGTACCTATAATTAAAATATTTTTGAAATATTCGGAAATAAGAATTAAATAAAATTTTTTATTAATGCTTTAAATAAGTTCATAAGATGCGTTGTTCTCACTTGCTACAAACGCTGTCATACCCTATATTATACAATTTAAAACAAGTTATTTTTTTATTCTTTGAAGATAAACCTTTAAAGCTGCACTTTGGTAATTTTTATAAAATAAAATATTATTTCCCGAAAATTCCCCATGAAAAATTTCCGGGATTTACAAAACAATATATATATATATATATATATATATATATATATATATATATATATATATATATATCTATATATATATATGTATATATATATATATATATATATATATCCCGGAATTTTTTTTGCTTTTTGAAAAACCTACCGGCATTGAAAAATTTTTATTTTCGAATAATTCGACGGAGCTATTTTTTTAGCCGGTTCTGGAAAGATCTTTTTGTATATTGTTTGTATAGTCAACAATCAGATTGCTCAAAAAATTTTATATGAAAATTAACATTCTTTTGGTAGTTTCCATACAAATTGTGTTTTTAAAGAATTCGCTTATTGTACTAAATCAGGTCTATTATTATTTAAATGTATTTCTCATTTACATTATTGTCTAATAAAGTTTTAAGTTTTTTAAAATTTCTGATGTGAGACTTGAGTAACACCAGTCTACTGAGAACTGAAATTTGTATATTTTTTAATTGATTAAAACAATTTTTTATTTAAAAAATCTAGGTAAAAGTCAATTTTAGTTTTATTGTTTGCCACAAGAAATCTTTACCCCACCAAAAATTTCAGTATATAGGCACATATATAGGTAAAGTTGGAGTAGAAAAAGTATTGCTACAATTCAATAAGAAAAATGTAAATTTTGAGCATGATTCTCTACACTCAAAGAAAAAACATGTTTACAGCATTATCACTATGACAATATTATGTTCGTTTTTAATTTTCTTGAATTTTAATAACTCTATGTTCATGATAATAATGTTTCTGATTAAATTTTGTCGTTTAATTTTTATAATCAATCAAATTTTTATATGGTTGACTGCAAAAATTATATGATTTTAAATATAGCTTCAGAAACAAAATTTTGTTATTATGATATCATTACTTCTACAACCATTAAATGTTTTCAGTCTTTTTCCTCATTCTTAAACCATATTCTGTTTTTAAACCATATTAAATAATTCCCATGACAATAAATTGTTTCAAATAAATATAATACTTATCTTTTTCACAAACTTTGTGGAAAAATTCAATACTTGTTTGCTTTTAAATATATTTTGTTTTTAATGTTTGTTTTCCAACTGCATTGTAATTCTCATTTATTTCATACATGAATAAATATAAAAATAATGAATAAATATAAATAAATCACACTCGGTGTGATTCCAGAAATATGACTCAAATGAATATGATTAATGAACAAATAATATGTAAATATATTTTTTATTTTTTTGGCTAATGAACACTTTTCTCATTAGTTTTAATAAAAATATAAAAATAATATTTTTTTAATAATACGTATTATTTTAATATACGATAAGATGGAATAATAATATGACAAAAAAAAAAAATAATAAGATTGGATAACTATATGATAAAATGGGACAAAAATATTATAAAATAGAATCATAATAAGACAATGTGGTATAATAATATAATAAGGTAATAACAACAAATCGTAATATAATAGAATCGGATAGTGTAAAATTAGAATCATAAAAAGAAAGAGCAAACCATAAAATCGGGCACAATATAATAAAATAGAATCATAATAATTATTACTTATAATCATTTCTATTTTTCACTGTGATCATATGTTCCAATCATAATATATTGCCCTTGGATTATGGCCACTACAACTACATTTTTTCTCTGCGTGTAGCTGCAGAAGAGCGATATGACTTTTTTATTTTTATATTACTTGTTATTACGAACGATATCTGTTATAAGTGTACTTTCTTTAGCGAAAACAATAAATATTTTTAAAGTATATGTGTTATTTTCTAACAAAAACTAGTTAACCGGTTTTTTTTAAGTCAAATCGTATTCGAATGCGGTTTTTTGAAGATATTGGTTTTCTTAATACACTAATAGAAACCCTAGCTTGTAGGTATGTGTTGTCTAGTTTGTGTTTGTATAAAATTGTTTTATCTCGTATCTAATGTTTAATACTTTCTGTTGGTGTTGGGACAACTAATGTATATATATAAATATATATATATATATTATTTATATTTATATATATATATATATATATATATATATATATATATATATATATTTATATATATATTTATATATATAGTTTTTATTTAGCTATGTATGCTTGTATACTGCATAGAGTTCGATTACATTAGGAAGAATCTTTTATGTGTTGTAAATGATGGAAAATATCGGGCCTTCTACTTGCCTGGAGTAAAGGCAAATTAATATAATTATAGTACAAAAAACTTATTACTTGTACTTATAACACATTCTTTTGATTTTAGCTAACTTTGTTATAACAAAGTAACCAAGTAGTATACATTTAATATATTTATACATTTAAATATATATTCATATACACGTTGAGAAAATATAGTTGTAGGGAACATAATCTAAAGGCAATTTATTATGATTGGAATATATTGTCGTAGCTAAAAATTCATATGATTATAAATAATAACTGTTATGATTCCATTTTATCATTTTGCGTCCGATTTTATGGTTTACTACATTATCCCATTCTATGGGAATATGATTTCATTTTATTATATTATTCCATATTATTATCCCATTCTACCATATTATTATTCCATCTTATAATATATTAAAATAAAATACATTAATTCAAAATTATTATTTTTATAAATTGTTTATTGAGTTCAGTACATTTGTTTCAAAATAATAGAGAAAAGTGTTTACTAATCATACAAAACGTACATAATTACATTATTTGTTCATTAATTGTCTTTATTTATTTCTACCATCATACGCTGTGCAAGTTAATACAGGTTATTTATTATTAAGTAAACCCTTTAGTAGTAGTTAATTAGTATGTTATATTGCTTGAATCACACCAAATGCAACAAAACCTTGTCTACTTATATTAGTTCATGTATAAATAAATAAGACTTATAATGAGGATGGAAGCAAACGATAAAATCAAAATATATTCAAAAACAAACCAGTTATGATGTTTTCAAACATATATGTGAAAAGCATATTTATTTTTAACATTTTATTTTTATGGGAATAATAGTATTAATATGGCTTGAAAACAAAGTATGGTTTAAGAACAATGAAAAATATTAGTAACATTTAGTGTTTGTTGAAATAATGATATTTTTTGCATTAATAAAATTTTGTTTCTGGTAAAAATATTCAAAAACATAAAATGTTTGTAGCCAGTTATATCAGAATTTAATGATAAAATTAAAACAAACACATTGTTATCATGAACACGAAAATTTACAATGAGAACATAATATTGTTGTAGTAACAATGCCTTAACGATGATTTTTCCCTTCGTGTATTTACGTTGTGTAAACCCAATTCACATTAAAACAATATTCAATGGTTCATGTGACGAAAAATTTTAATATGTACTTATACCAGGAAAAAATCATTTGACATTTTATATATTATAGATGGCGTACATTTTCAGGTCCAAAACTCAAAATAAATGTCTGTGGACTTTTAACAAGACAGGCTAATTCGAATTTTAAAATTTTTTCAGTAGAGCTAAAAACTTGTTTTTTAAAATCAATATACATATCTTCAAAGCTATGAATAATATAAATCTCTCTGTTAAAAGAAAAGAAAAAAACTAAAATCATAAAGTAGAAAAAATAGACCAGTTAGGTTAGGTTAGGTTGGAAAGGGCGGCGCATTCACGCCTACACCCAGAGGCCAAACGGCCCATTGTGATCCCTTTATGAAAAGAAGAGAAAAGTGGAACCTATACCCAATCAATCAGTTATGATTGTTCCTAAGCCATTTTATTCCCATTACAAACCCTATGAGGTTGACAAGTCCTTTGCCATTAACCTCACCTAGTTCATGTAGTGTATGGCTTCCAAACCACTTCAACCTATTACGCTGAAGCCCTACGCAGTGACAGAGTATGTGCTCCACTGTCTCTAGCTCCTCAACATCATCGCACGTTCTACAAAAGTCTGATGTGCCAATGTCCCACTTACTCATCGTATTCCCTATTGAGAAGTGACCCGTAACCATACCTACTATGACTCTAAGACTACCACGACTCATACCTAGAAGATGCTTGGAATCCGCCAGTTTTAAGCTAGGCCATAATGCCCTAGAAACTCTGCAGTCCGATCTGTCATTCCAGGCTCGATTCGTGTTGTCCAGAGTCCACTCCCCTATGGCCTTAAAGAAGGACCCAATTGGAATCTTAACAGATGACTCTATGAAAGACCTATTTAGCTCCGAGCCACTGCGAGCTAGCTCATCGGCTATTTCGTTGCCAAGAATGTCACAATGACCAGGAACCCAACATAGTCTCATCATATAGGAATCCATTAACCTTCTCAATTCCCTGCTGCACTCAAGTACCAATCTGGACCTAACAAAATGACTAGTCAGAGCCAATAACGCCGCCTGACTATCAACATAGATAGTAATCTCAGACCCCCGTTCAACATTCCCTTCAATCAAGCCGAGAGCCTTATAAATGCCAAGAATCTCTGCTTGAAAGACACTACAACTGTCAGACAATTTGTAGGATCGTCTGATATCAGTTCCCATAAAGTATACACCTGCACCAGTACCAACTTCCATTTTCGAACCGTCCGTGAAGACCGCGCACCCTCCATAGAGCTTTTCTACTCCATCCCAAAGATCCCTGCTAGGTAACACCAAAGCGGGAGTAGCCCCGAAGTCAATCGTGGTCCCGACATAATCTGTAGGCTCAGCCAAGGATAGTGTCCGACCGTTGAATCTGACTTCATCTAGTATGCTGACATGCCCCGCTCTAGAGGAACCTAATAAACCCAGTTCCTTCAATCTAAATAGGCCACGGACAGCCATACCCCTCACGAATTCCTCAATTGGAAGAAGGTGGAGGATTATGTCCAGCGCCGCCTGAGGTGTACTTCTTCTGGCACCTGAGATGCCAATTGAAGCACACCTCTGAACTTTAGAGAGAAGTTTCCTGTACGTTTCCCTACTCAATACCTTCCACCAGACTGTACAGCCATAAGTAAGAATAGGTCTAACAACCGAAGTGTAAATCCAGTATACAACTTGCGGCTTAAGACCCCAATTCTTGCCTATAGAGTTCCTGCAGGTGTAATAGGCATTGAGTCCCTTCTTGACCCTCTCCTGAGTGTTTCTCCTCCAAGACAATTTACTGTCCAAGTACACACCCAGGTATTTGGCCTCACTTGACAATACAAGCTCAATCCCGTTCAATACTGGCAAGCTAAAATGCTCAACCTTGTATTTCCTAGTAAACAAAACTAGCTCCGTTTGTCCGGGGTTTACCCCTAATCCCTTACTGTTGGCCCAAAGGGACAGATCACGTAAACCTGTCTGCATGACCTCACTGATCGTAGATAAAAACTTACCAGAGACCAGTAAAACAACGTCATCGGCGTAGGCCACAATCTTCCGTCCCTTAGCATCAAACTGTCTTAAAATGACGTTCACGGCCAAGAGCCACAGTAATGGAGAAAGGATACCCCCTTGCCCCTAGTCACGAGTTTCCTCATATAAGTGCCTCCCATGTTTGAGTTGATAACCCTGCTGCTAAGCATCAGAATTATCCACTCAACAAGGAGCTTACTTATATTCAGCGAAACAAGTGATTCCTCGATAGCCTCTATCGTGATATTATTAAAGGCCCCCTCTATATCGAGAAAAGCCGCCATGGTATATTCCCTCTGCAGCAGACCTCGCTCAATGTAACTCACAACGTCATGCAGAGCACTCTCAACGGACTTACCTTTGAGATAAGCATGTTGAGACCCGCTAATGACCTGAGTTCCTATGCTAGTCCTAAGATAAAGATCGATCAGTCTTTCTATTGTCTTCAATAGAAAAGACAATAGGCTGATCGGTCTGTAATCCCTGGGCTTCGAATGAGTCGTCTTAACCGCTTTGGGTATGAAAATGACCCTTACCTCTCTCCACCCCCTGGGAATGTACTTCATTCTAAGACATTCCCTAAAAACCTCCGTCAATAGAGAGATGGCTCTTTCATCGACATTCTGTAGCATGGCCGGAAATATTCCATCCGGGCCAGGAGATTTGTATGGCTCGAATGAATTTACCGCCCATAATACTTTGTCTCTAGTGATTATCTCCCTTATCACATCGGTATCCCCAGCATCTGATTTGGGTTGTAGGTTATCACTGACGCTACCTGTCCCTCCAACAGATTCTATATCCTTACAGCCTGGAATGAGGGACTCTGAGCTAGACTCTGTCCACGAGTTATCCTCACGTTGTATGTATCCAGGTGCCACTGGGTCCTTGGATAATACTCGCCTAAACCTAGACAACTCGTTAACAGAGTCCACCGATTCACAGAAATTTACCCATGAAGTCCGTTTCGCTCGTCTAATGTCCTTCTTATACTTAGAGAAACTATCCCTATAGCTATTCCAATCCTCATCGCTCCTCGTTAGTTTGGCTATATTAAACAGCTTCCTAACTGTAGACCGCTGGTCCCTAAGTTTCCTAGTCCACCATTTCGGCTGTTTCCTTTTCCCAGGATAAATCACTGGACAATTGAGCGCAAAACTATTCCTAATAACATTTGTGAAATTATTCACCGCCAACTCGATACCCTCAACTGAATCTCTCCAGTCCTCAGTATCCCTAAGGTCCCTACAGACTGACCTCCTAAAGGACTTCCAATCTGTCCTTCTCGAGTTCCTATAGGGCTGCTCCCTCGCCTTCTCAAAGTCGAGACCAAAAGATATCATGCTATGGTCAGAAAAAGAGTAATCCAAAACTACTCTCCAATCCCTAACATAATTTCCCCCACGGTTAGCCAGCGTTACATCTATAACTGTTTCCCTATCTTTCGCTCTGAACGTAGGAGTAGTACCCCTATTACAGATATGCAGATCATAACAAGTTATAAAATCGTATACCAACTCACCTCTTTTGTTGATGTCCCTGCTTCCCCATTGATAGTGGTGAGCATTCGCATCACATCCCAAGACCATGTATGCGCCTTTCCTCCGAGCGTGCTCCGCCAACTGCTGCAGAGCGATACCTGGTGGATCGGCTGCCTCATACGGCATGTACAGAGCCGCCATTATAAGCCCGCTGCATCCTGTTGGACGACTGTAAGGTCCCCACTGCTAAAGGAATGAAGAAAATTAATATTTAGATTATTCCTAGCCAGTATACATGTCCGTACCTTTTCCGTTGTGGATGGTATGAACAGGTTGTACCCCGTGACCCTCAGACCACATACCCTGGTGTTCTTAATCCAGGGTTCCTGTATGAGGGCCACGTCCACGTTGGAGTCAATGAGGAGTCTTGTCAGTTCGGTTGAGGCTGCCTCACAGTGATGCAAGTTAATTTGCACCACTGACAGCCTCTTTGGGTTTATCAGATTTGTTGAACCTAAACCTGATCACCCCAAATCCGAAATTGACAACTCCCCCCAGTGACTCCAGCTTCTTCAGAGACTCCTGATTCACTGCGAATCTGAAGTCTCTGCCTTGGTTCTCCTTACAAGTCATGGTGTTAACCAACTTCCATTGACCTGTAAGAAGACCCTTATTCTGATTTTCCAATACTGTCAGAATGGTTCCAACCTCTAAAATGGGTGGAGGGAACCATGCTGTCACTATTGGACGCAGGGGCAGCTCAGATGCGAGTATCACCTCAGGCTTCGCTCCTGGATAGAGAGTGTCGCACCTAGCAACTGCGTTCCTGAGAAATTCAAATGATTTCTCGTTCCCGCAGTTAATAGTCTTGACACCCTTCATCCAGTCTGCGCCTTTGAAGGATACCTCATCCGGCCTTCCTTTAACAAGAGCGAAATAGACCAGTTAGCAAAGGGTAAATATACAATAGGATTTTCGAGAATACATTTTTTAATCTAGTCTCGAAGATTTCAAAATAAATGGATTAAAGCAAAAATTAATAGAGCTTAGGCATCACTTCTTAGACTCACTTTGGTGAATACAAAAAAACAAATTAATTATACACATGATTAAACCCGAGATGTAATGTAAAAAGAAAAAAACAAATATTTTGGGAAGTAAAATAGTTTATATACAAACATAAATCTTAAGTTTTTTAATTAAATAAAATTATTAAAATTTGGTTGTAGTTACTTATACAAGATAAGCGTAATTTAAAAATTTCCTACTGTCATTAAAAAATATTTTGTAGATATCTGTAAGTATATACCATTCAAATGATATAAGCTTTATTAAAATCAGATGCATACTGTGAGTGTAAAAAAGATTACAGATCATCGTCTAAACCAATAATATGATTCCATGAAATAACTAGCCACGAAATAATTCGCCAAAAATAAAATGAAGGCAGTACCCAAAATTTTGTACAGAGCACAACATCAACGTTAATTGAAATGTTATTTTATTATTTTTTGCCTTTTTTTTAATTGGGGTGTTATTTTATTTGAAATAAATCTCTAAACAAATTAAATCCTCAAATTTTATTTTTGTGGATTTATTTCATATCAAAACCCTCTATCGCAGGATTTCATGAAACGCTCCTCTATGAGATAAATTTCACATGAAAATTCATAGTTTTTCATCAATTTTATCAACGTTTTTGTATCTTTCTATCTTACAAAAAAAAAAAAAAATATTTTATTTTTTAGTGCAAAAGCCTCTATCTTTCTCAGTAATTATTTTATATTTTAACAATTTAAATATAAAATATACCGAAAAAACTAAAATCGGTTGAATAGTTCTTTAGATATATAATAGTAAATATTCACTTTGTATGGCGGCTACTAACCCCCGTAAAGCTATTCTACCCATTTTCATATCAATAGTGGAACTTGACAAGAAAATTATTCCCATAAAATCTCGAGACCTTCAATGTAATAGTTCCATAGATATGCGATAATTAAGACTTATCTTGCATCAGGGCTAACACTTCCCCTAAATCTGCCCGCCCTATTTTCATATTAGTTATAATTTTTAATAAGAATATTATTCCCATACAATTTTAAAACTTTTGCTCTATAGTTTTTCATTTAAGCAATAAATAATTTTTACTAATGGTAATTAAATATATTTCCTACAATATATCTCAAATGAATTGTTACTTAATATTTCAAGTTGGGGACTTATTTAATTTTTAAATTGGGGAGTTATTTCAATATGAAATAAATCCCAAAAATAGGATATTATTTCATTTTGTTTGGGGATTTATTTCATGGGAAATTGTTTCCCCAAATTTGGGGAATTATTACACTATTCTTTTGGGGATTTATTTTGTGGGTTATTTCATGGAACCTAATAATATCGATTATTTATTTATTTGTTTATTTATTTTTTGTTGGTTTTATTAAGCAAAAAAAAGAACAATTATTTTTGGACTAGAGTAATTTGTAAGCAATAAATTCTTTCATTTTTTTGTTTTTCAAAACTTTATTTTTTTATTTTTTTGAAATCACCTTACAATTTTTGTATGTACTCGTGTGGACAATATTTGAAAATTCGTACTTTATAAAAAAAATTCTGCTTTCTTGAAAATGTGTACTTTTTAGAAAGTTGGTAAATTTTTCCAAATTGGTACTTTTATGAATTTTTTTTATTGAATATGTACTCTGTTTAGAAATGAACAGCAACTTTGTATTTTAATATGTACATTATGATTGCACCAAAATTAAAGATACCGGTAATTTCGCGTGCTGGATCAAAATGAAGAAAGTCTTTTTATCGGTTTTTTTTTCATCATTTTATTATTTCTAAAAGAGGATTCATATGAAAGTTTGGTGTCGTATTAGACTCATTTAACAGTATAACTGAAATTTCAGATTGTAACCAAATATGTTGAAAATGTTGTAATATTTCATAAAAATTTTACATATTTTAATTTTTAAATTATATTATATGTCAAAATAAGGCCTCTAGAAGTTACAGAGGATCGCATTGCATTATTTAGTAATTTAATCAACCATAACAACTATATTGTTGCAGAATTATAACAGCTTACAATGTACAAAGTAAGTTTCTCACTTAATTTATAACTAGAGTTACCATAACAGTATTTGCAGTTCAATTCTAGCACTTATTTTTCGGCTATTGCACTTTTTTGTGAAAAAATAATACTAAATGCTTTTTAGCACTTTTTGAATTTTTATCATTTTTCTTTCTTTACAATTTTATTAATTTAGGGATATATGGAAAATAAAATAGCCAAAAATACTTATATAGGTCTTTAAAAAATTCAATTTGTGTGACAATTTCAGTGTTTGTTACTTTTCCAAATGGAAAAAAAAACAAAAAATTTCGAACAAAAAACGCAATTTTTAAACTTATCTTCTCCGATTTTGATCATTTATTTAAATTGCTTACATATAATCGAAATATGCTGATTTTTACTTAAAAAAATAATGTGAAAAAAGTGATCTTTTGAAATTTTGGAGAACTCAAAATTTTATATTCATGTAACGAGTGTGTATGCCAAATTTCATCGAAATGCGAGGCGATGAGATCCGATGCGTGTGTAAAATTTTTTATTTTTTCCCAAATATGAAAGAATTTTTAATATTTTTGAAGTTTTATTAAGTAAGACCAAAAAAGAAAAAGAAAGTAATTACTACACTATATTATCTCGCATAGCTTAAAATATATTTCTTTTCAAAAAATTAATTGTTTATTTTGGTCTAAATTGCTTTGAGTTTTTTCAATGTATATTCTTTTAATAAATAAACCTATGATATCCTAAATTATACCAAAGAAAAAGTTTTGAATTAGGTCAATTCGTTAAATCGAAATAAAATGAATCTCAAAAATTATTTAGTTTGAAACATTAGATATTTTTTGGACTTTTTTAAAAATTTTATAAAATTTTAAATGTAATCATTGCTAAATGATCGAAATTCATAAATTTTTGAAAAGAAAGTTTAACCTTCGATTATGATTTGGGAATTTTATTGAAGCAAATTGGATAAAATAATAAATTTTAATATAACCTTCCGGTAAATTTAGTCACATTAGGTCATATTGTAAAAAATAAGCTTTTAATAATACCAATTTTTATATCAAAAAAATGTTTAGTAAATTATACAGATTTGCTCACTATCAAACAGTTAAAAACGTATTGAACAATCATTTCGATACCTAGTTATAAACGATTACAAAATTTTCATATGTATTTGAATTTATGAAATATTTATGTCCTGAATTTTTTGGGTTTTATTTTAATAAAAGTTAAATAAAAAAAAAAATACAAAATGTTCATTCACGCAGAGTAAAAATATAGTTGTGGTGACCATAATCTAAGAGCAACATATAATGATAAAAATATATGGTCACAGCGAAAAATAGAAATGTTAATAAGTAATAATTATTATGGTTACATTTTGTTATTTGATGTTATTATATTATTATTCTACCTTATATTATTATTCCACATTGTCATATTATGATTACATTTTATAATATTATTATGACATTTTTCTTTCTACTATTCCATCTTATCATATATTAGAATAAAACTTATTAATAAAAAATTATTTTTATAAATTTTTCAAATTCAAGATATATTTTTTAACTACCCTTTAGTGGTAGTTAATCAATATCGTATATTACATAAATCACACCGAGTATTACCAAACATTATATATTTATATTTATTCATATATCAACTAAATGAGAATTACAATGAAGTTGGAAAACAAACATTAAAAACAAACTATATTTAAAAACAAATAAGTTAAGAATTTTCCACTAATTTTGTGGAAAGGATAAGCATTATATTTATTTGATATTTTTTTTTGTCATGGGAATAATAATATTAGTATGGTTTAAAGACAGAATACGGTTTAAGAACAAGAAAAAATATTTAATGTTTACAGAACTGATGATATTTTTCATATTATTAATATTTTCTTTCTGATAAAAATATTTAAAAATATATAATTCTTGCAGTCTATCATATTACAATTTTTATTGAGTGCAAACATTAAATGACAAAATTTAAACAAAAACATTGTTATCATGAATTCAGATTTCAAGAAAATTAACAGTGAGAATATAATATTGTTGCAGTGATAATGCTGTAACCATGTTTTTTTTTTCTTTTTTGTGATGAGACATAATTTCCTGTAAAATTATTGAGCAGTGTTCTAAAAATAATGTTGTAATTACAATCTTAACTAGTTTCACAGACGAAGCCAGAAAGTATTTCTGAATTGATTTGTACTTTTAATGGTAGGAGGTAGGACAGGTGCGTTTGGGCGTAATTCAAAAAAATTTTTGAGATAAATTTAATAGATTTTCTACATGCATTAATAACAAAAATTTTAATGTGATACTAGTATAATTTTAATTTAGCATTTTTTTTCTGAAAAACTGTGCTTTTCCTGCAACAATGTTTATATAAGCCTATATAATAGAAGTTTCTCATTAACATATAAACAAGTTAACAAAAACAAAAAAAAAATTTCTTTATCATTACTCGTATAGAGTGTAGAACTCTCTTAGATAATTAAGATAAATCACAATTAAGAGATTTCATTTAAATTTAATTAAACAAATGTTAAAAACTGAAAACTTCTAATAAGTTACAAAGTAAAAAATTTTAACATTTTTATTTTAAATTTATAAATCTAACTTCCGTAATATTATTTTATAGCTGATACGCTTTCCGCTTAAGATTATAATGCATAAGAAAATTTCAAAATGCTAACAATTGTAGCTTAAATATAATATTTAATATTTTATACAGTATGTCCTGTTCAACTACATACTGACAAAACTATAATATGTACATATCGTCGGTGTGCTGACAAAAATTCCTATGTATAGTTTTCCGAATTTTTTTTTTAAATTTGACCACCCGAAAGCCTTATTGATCGTCAAATTTCAATTTTTATCTTTTTTAAAATATTTGCATCAATTGCGAATTTGTCAAAACATCAAAGTTTGTATGACTTTCATACAAAAAGTATATGTTTTTTTGCTCTCCTGAAAAGTTGTTCAAAAAACACATAGGACTTTTCGTCAGCGCACCAACGATATGTATCAAAATATAAATTTTTTTGTAATGTATATGATGTCTGATTTTCTGTCTATTACTTTTTACATTACTTTCTTATTTTTATTTTCATTTTTACTTTTTTGCATTTATAAGTTTTAAACTTACATTTAAGGCGTCTTTATAATTTATGTTTCTTGCTTCTTATTAGTTTTGATTTTTCCACAACAACAACGAGTAAAATGTTTTATAGCCTGCAAGTGGCAACAACCACAGTAATGTATACACACACATATATTAAAAAAAAAAAAAAATAAAAAATATACATTTCCATATAAAAACTAAGTAGACACCAAAAGTGTTTTAAACAACATAAAACTTGTCAAATTGTCTAGTGTGAATAGTTTTTCTGACTAAAACTCTTTACATTTGGCTGCTAGTCAAGTTTCTGGCTTGTTTTGTCTAGTCATTAACTTAAAGTGTATTTGAGTTAAAAGGGTACAAACAAAAATTAATTATATAATGTAACTAAGTAACTAAGTAAAGGACGGGTTGTCAAAACCAAATTTAAGTAACTAGTTGAAAAGAAAGGTATTTTTTTAATACAAAAAGATCTTTCAATGCTTGGGGAATATGTATATGTGTATTAAAAGTTTTGTTTATAATAAAAATAAAATCTTTTGATATAATTCAAAATAAATTTAATTTAATTAGATTTTTTATACATTAAACTTTAAAATATGAGGAATTTGATAAATGTTCTAAACTCTTTGAAACCTATTTTATGTCTATTATATTTCTCAAGTTTGTTTTAAAACCAGGAAAACTTTTAATGGATTTTGGTATGTCTTATAACATAACCAAAAAATCCAACATTTTAGGTCATTCAAGCCAATTAGCCAATTTACCAATTTTCCCTTTTTCAACCACCTGACCGCTTTTTTGGCCCCTTTTTTAAAATGGAAATAAATGACGACTTTTTAATATTATATGGCAAATGGTGAAAAACTAAGTTATTTGAAATATTTCGACCCATTATGTATTAATTTCAACAAATAAGTTAATTATTTAGAGTTTGTTTTAAAAGTGATGTTATAAAAAACTCCGAAGAATTTTAAATGAACTAATACCTTTAACAACTAAAGCTAATAATAAAAGTTTATGAAAACTATTTAAAACACCCAAAAATACAATATTTTTACTTTTGTTTTTATCAAATAAACCAGTTCTAAGGAGATTTTAAGTATTAAAGCATTTGAAATCTCCTTTGTTTACACTTTTTAAAAATACTCAACCTCTAAAGGATTTCATGTCATTTAACGCTAATCTATATATATATATATATATATATATATATATATATATATATAAATGAGTTGAAGCTATCGAAGATTGCTTAATTTATTTTAGTTTTGCACTTAAATTTACACTTTTTTAGACTCAAACTATTAACTAGTCGGGAGACAAGACTTATAAAATTCATATTCATAATCATAAGATATTCGACTTTAAAATTTTAATTTGTCATTTTGGGCCTTCATTTTTTTGTTTTTGTACAAAAACTTTCAAATTCAAAATTATAAAATTAAAAAAAATTAAAAAATTATAAAAAAAATATGGTGAAATTTTCTATTATCTTCTGAATTAACTAAATATGTAAATAATCTCAATTCGATAACTAAAAAAAATGTTTAAAGTCAAAATTTGGAACATGTCTCAAAAATTGCAATTTTCAATAAGCAAAACATTGCACATTATAAAATCTTTATCGTTTTTCATATTACCTTTAGAATTTTTATTTTAATAGTTATAGGGTAAAAATAAAAAAAGTCGAAGGCCAAAAATGACAAATTAAAAATTTGAAGTCATCTTTTAAATTATAAAAAATATTATAGTACAATAAGCATCTTTTTTTTCTTCTTCACTAAAATCGGTTCATATGTATATGGAAATTATTTATGTGAAATTTTATTTCGATATTGGTATTTATGTAAGACTTATACACGTTTAAGTATTTTTCGAGAATGTGAATTATATAGGAGCCATGGCCACTTATGGACTGATCATTATGAAATTTTGTGAAACGATCTATATCTGCACAAAACTTAGTTGTATTTAATTTTATTTCGATATTGGCATTTATGTGAGATTTATGTAAGTTTAATTAATTTTCGAAACTGGGGACTATATGGGAACCAGGTTCAATTATGAATCTATTGTTGTGAAATTGTGTGTGATGATTTATATTTATACGCAACTCAAATATATAAAATTTGATATGGAATTTTCGCTATTTTAATTCATTTTTAGGCAGTGGATCCTACATCAAAGATATGATCAATTATGGACCGACTCTTATAAAATTTGGTGCAACGATATATATTTGTACAAAGTTATGTGTCTTGAAATTATATAAATACAACATATTTCAGATAATTATTTGCATTAAACCACTATTCCGAGGAGAAAAGTTGTACTCGGTATAGGTGAAATAATGGACCGATCATAATCAATTTCGCTAGATTTCGTTTTTTATTCTTTAACCCAATGTATGAAATTCGAGTAAATAATTTTTGAAATCGTCATAAATAATTCAGTTTATTTTATAAAGTGGGTAGCAGTAGGTTAAAGGTTCTTCAATGTGTTTCTGAAACTTTTAAAATAATATCAAATTATTTTTCTGGGATCAGAAATGTGCTATATATGTGACTTATTTTAATAAATAGTGCGCTGTTATATTAAAATTTGAATAAGTATATGAATATACCTAAAAAAGAAAAATTGTTGTAACTTCTAATCCCATTGAGATCCCATTTTAAAATTCTTACACTATAACGATAAACTGATAATAAACATCGCGTAAAAAAATAATAATGAAACTTCAAAGACCCTTTCTTAAGATATTCAAGGATAAAAAATATTTTTTCATTTTAGATGTCCTTGGGCCAATAAAATGTTTAGCTGTTATGACTTGATGATAAGAAATAATTTCAGTTCTTTTCAATGATAC
This sequence comes from Protocalliphora azurea, assembly GCA_932274085.1. Classification (NCBI taxonomy): domain Eukaryota; kingdom Metazoa; phylum Arthropoda; class Insecta; order Diptera; family Calliphoridae; genus Protocalliphora; species Protocalliphora azurea. The sequence continues at coordinate 118,316,363 of OW026521.1, forward strand.
CAAGTTTATTCAAATGTGATAACGCACATAAAAGCTTTTCAAGCTTAAATTTTGCTAATTTTTGACAAAAAAGCTCGAAGTGTCCAAATTTAGAGGTTCATAGAATATGAAGTTAGGGATATTTTGCTGGTTGAAACGTTAATGGTCAAAATCCGAGCTGGGTCGATTCTTTTTTTGGAATTATCCAGCTATAGCTGCTTAAAAATTAAAAAAAAATTTACCAACTTTAAGAAATGCATAGTTTGTGAATTTGGTTGGAAATATGTAATTACCAGATTTTCAATTTTAAAATTTTATGAATAAAAACATTTTGAATCGCTACAAATTCAAAAAAAAAAAAAAAAAAAAATTGTGATGGCACGCAGTGAACTGAGCCCATATTGAAATTGGGAACAAGTAGAAGGAAACTAGAAACAACGATGAAATTTTGTATATGTTGTATTGAAAATAGGAAATTATTAAAAAGTAGCCAAAAAGGGGATTTTTTTTAAAACAAAAAAAGAGGACAACTACTTCAATACATAAAAAACTACTCAAAATTTGTTTATTTAATAAAAAGAAGTACTGTATTTAAAAACAAAAAACTACTAAAAAAATGAATTTTTTTAATGACAAAATAATTTACTTACAATAAGTTTTATTATTGCAAAATAAAGATTTATTCATAAAATATAGTTAACATGAAATTCTCTTTTTATTAATTAGAATTCTGTACTTTTGAACGAGGTCATGACTCGTATTCCAGCCTTAAAAATCACCGTCTAACAAATTTAAAATTGAAAGCATGGATTCACAACTGTTAACCTTAAGTCTGTGGTACATTTTATTTTTCATTAGTGATAATTTATTAAAAGTGATAAAGTAGAAAAAGTAAGGGTTTTTTCACTCTCGAAATGGTCAACTTTAGCCCACTGTAGCACCGTCCGTACTTCACTGGCACATTATACTTTCTCTGTCGATGTGCGAAGTTGAATCAAAATCGGTCCTGTAGTTCACAAGATCCAGAATTATTACCAACTATTTTGTAAAAACCACACTGTGCATGGTACCAAAAAAGTCCAAACACCCATAAAAATAATTTAGACATCAAAGGGTTAACTGATCATTATAAAATTTTTTAATTGACTATGAGCTGCGTTTTTTTTGGTAACGTTCACACACGCAGAGAAAAACCATGGTTGCAACATTATCTCTACAACAATATTATATTCTCACTGTTAATTTTCTTGAATTTTAATAACTTTTTTTATGATAACAATAGTTTTGTTAAAATTTTGTCATTTAATGTTTGCCCTCAATAAAAATTTTAATATGGTTGAGTGCTAAAATTATATGTTTTTAAATATTTTTCCCAGAAAGAAAATTTTCTTAATATGAAAAATATCACTACTACCATTAAATATTTGCAGTCTTTTTCCTTGTTCTTAAACCATATTCTGTTTTTAAGACATATTAATATTATTATTCCCATGAATTTATTTTCATTTCAAATATATATATTTCAAATATATATAATACATATCCTTTTCACAAATTTAGTGGAAAAATTCAATACTTGTTTTTTTTAAATATTTTGTTTCTAATTTTTGGTTTCTACCTTCATCGTACTTCTTATCTAGATTAGATTATTTATCTGAATAAATATAAATAGACAAGGTTTGGTTATACTCGGTGTGATTTAAGCAATATACTATATTGATTAACTACCATTAAAGGGTAGTTAAAAAAAATATCTTGAATTTGAAGCCCATATGGTGGTACAAATTAATTTAATTAATGAACAAATAATATGTAAACATTTTTTTTATTAAGACGTTTTATTTTAATATATGATAAGATGGAATAATAATATGAAGAATGGCATAATAACATTATGAAATGGAATCATAATGGGATAATGATGTAGTAAGATTGTTGAATTATATGTAAAACTAGAATCATAACATGAAAAAAACAAACCATAAAATCAGACACAATATGACAAAATGTAATCAAGATAATTACTACCTATAATCATTTCCATTTTTCGCTGTGAGCATATGCTCCAATCATAATATGTTGTTCTTAGATTATGGTCACTGCAAATATATTTTTTCTCTGCATGTAGACAATTTTATACAAAATTTATATTTATATGTTAGAAGTTAATGTGTGGAATTATACATGTAAACTTTAAAGTCGATAAAAGTGCTCCCAACTTATGAACAAAAATATAATTATGAATATAAGAATAACATGAAATAGAAAAATGCAAAAATAAAGTTAAATTGAAATAAAAAAATATTTTAATTTTTAATTTAATAAAGAAAAGCGTGTAAATTTTGTTGTGAAATTTAAAAACAAACATAAAGTTCTTATAAATCAACATTAGCATTTTTAAAAAGAAATTCATCTGAATTTTCGGATCCATATACACTGAAATTGTTATATTCTATGTTTGTGAGATCTAAACTTGAGTATGGTGCCATTATTTGGAGTCCACATTGTAGTACTCATATTGCACGAATTGAAAAGATTCAAAAACGTTTTATTCGTTATTCTTTACCGTATTTAGAATACATTTATCCCCTACCTTCTTATGAATCCCGCTGTTTACATTTGGGAATGATTTCATTGGAAAAAAGACGCAAAATTCAGTCAATGTTATTTATATATGATTTAATAAATTCAAATATCGATTCAATAGAATTATTGAATAAAATACCATTCTATGTGCCTTATAGATTGTCTCTTCGACATAGGAACTTATTTTATGTTGGTTTATATCATAGAAATTATGTATTAAATAGTCCAATAATACGATCATTAAATTATTTGAATTCTCTAAATAATGCTCATATATTGGAATTTACAGCATCAAAAACTGATTTTAAAAACTTTGTACTGCAAAACATGAAATAATATTGTAAATTATTACAAAATAATATGTTTATATTATTCATTAGTCTGTAAGGAATATTGTTCTATAGACTTAAATAAATAAATAAATAAATCGGGTTAATATCGTTTTCCTTTTTTTTCTTTTTTTTTTCTTTTTTTTTTTTTTTTGTTCATACTAATATCATTATTCTCATAATAATAAAAAGTTACAAATAAATATAATACTTATTCTTTTAACGAATACGGTTGAAAAATTCATAACTTGTTTAATTTTAAATATATTTTGTTTTTAAATATTTTACATCTTTATTATAATTCTCATTTAGTTTATATATGAACAAATATAAAGAGACAAGATTTGTTTATATTCGGGATGATTCAAACAATATAAGATAATTATTAACTACTATAAAATAATTTAGTTACAAGAAATATCTCAATATTATCTTAGAAAACATGTAATTTATGAAATAATTTATGGATATTTATTAATAAATAATGATTTATCATAATAAGTTTAATGTGGCACATGTTATGAGTAACTCTAAATATTTTTTAATTTTTTTTGTGGTAAATAATATGATAAAATTGATTCATAATATGAAAAATATAATGTGATAAAACCGGATCAAAGCTTTATAAAATATTTAAATACAAAATGCAAAAGCTCGGATCATAATATAAAAAGTTATATTATTTTATGATTAAAACGTTCCTATTTATTATTATTTATGACCATATAAATTTTTAAAGCAACCATATAATCCAATTATAATATGTTACTCTTCGATTATGTTTACAACTACCATATTTTTTCTCTGAATTTAACTTTTGCACACTTTCATAAAAATGATTAACGCGAAAAGACTCCATAAATAAATATTGGTTAATAAAACCAAAAATCGATATTTGTGTCAGGAAAAAAACTTTAAATATTTTTACTGAAAATTTTTTAAATTTTTGATATTTCTCACCATAATTGATAGATAAATTTGGTGGAAAATCGTCAAAATCGTCAACATCATAAATTAAATTTTCTATATGTTAAAAAAAAAAGATAAAATTTACTTTCAAAAAAAAAAAAAAAAAAAAAAGCACATTTTCAAATAATGCATTACAAAAATAGTAATAATAACAATAATAATAATAATAATAATAATAATAATAAAATAAAAAATAAAATAAAAAAAAAAACGTTGAATTGCACATATTTCATTTCAGCCAAAATAATATAAATTATTTAAAGTAGATAAAAATCCACCCTCAACATCCTATCACGTAATTGTCATAATTTTCCCTATCAATGGCCTTAAACAAATACAAACAATATAACATTTATTTAAATTTATTTTGTATACTTTACCATGTACAAAATTATATTGAATATGCTCATACAAAATTTACAGTTATGAAAATGTTCCATTCTACCCTAGTTTTTTCATACTGTTGTTATTACATTGCACACTGGGGCAGAATCGAAAATTTTTTAATAAATCTGTAACTTCTAATCAGCTGATTGGGCTTATATAGCATAGGCCTAGCAGAGGAGTTTACAATTTTAATGTTGGAAGGGGCTCCTCAGGAGCGGAGCTATGGGGGCTCAAAATAGAGTAATTCTGGCATACAGAATTTTATTTTTTAAAATTTTTTTTGTTTCTTATCCGATTTCAAGTATTTTTCATCTTATTAAAGTTCTCGATAATACTTATAAAAAGTTTGTTTACTTGTACTATTTATCTGTTATATTTTTCGGGTATTTGTATTTGAAATTTAACTACGAGTACCTCAATTTTGCAAGTTTTTCGTGCAGTTTTGTTTTCATATATATACTCGTATATTAGTATTTTCAACTGATTTCATTAGTTTTCTTTTTTTAAGTAATTAAATTGGATAAAGAAAATTTGATTTTGAATTTGAACATTTGAAAATTAAAATTTTTGTGTTTTTTGGCAGAAAAGGTTTCCACACTTTTTTTTCTCTAAAATGTAATTTTCTTTAACACTTACAATAATTTTATATTTTTCTGAAAGGTATTTTCACAAAGATGATTCTAAAATAGAAAAAAAATCCAATAATCCAAGTGGTCTCGGTATAGGAAAAATAATTCTGGATCATAATAATACGTATGATAAAACCGATTCATCATATAATAAAAGCGAATTATAATATGAGATCATAAATCGATCATAACACGATAAAAATTGTATATACAATTTTTAAAAAATCTGATCATAATATTATAAGATAGACCGTTTTATGTTTACAATTTTCATATTCATTATTGTTTATTACTATGAACATTTTTACAGTAACAATATGATCCAATCATTAAATGTTGCTTTTAGATTATGATCACCGCAACTATATGTTTTCTTTACGTGAGGCTATATTATTAATTTTACTTTTGTTTTGGATTTTATATGTAATTAAAATAAGTCAAATTTTTATAGTTCAAATTTTTATAGTTTTTTCTAAACTCTAAACTCTTACACTTTTTATAGTGCGAACATTATAACCTTTCTAAAAATCATATTTTCTCACTGAAGAAATAGATAACTACTGAGAATTTTGCAAAATTTTTAAAGGATATTAAATTTTCATGACAGATTTCCCCTAATTTATCTTTTAAATTTATCTATTTTCATATAAGGAATATTTTTTATTAAATTTTACGCGATCTTTTAACCACTTCCATACCCAATTACAAATTTTTAATGATGACGTACCATTTTAAATCTTTATCATTTTGGCTCTTAAGGTTTTTTTTTATCATTTTTGTCAATATTTTTAGATTTTTGCGATTTATTAAAGTTGAGGTTTTATCACAAGATTTTATACTATATTAAAGACAAGACTTTGTACCACCTTTGGTAATGGTAGGCGTAAATAATTGATTTTTGAAATATAAAAAACGTATGTAAATATTTATTAAATGAAAAATGCATAATAACTTTTCTTTTAACATCGGAAATACTGATCAGGTTAGCTTAGGTTAGGTTAGGTTAAAAGGGTGGCGTCTTCACGCCTCCACCCAGGGACCATTCGGTTCATTGTAATCCCTTTATAGATAACAGAGAAAGCTGATAGATGAAGAAAGAGAAAAATCCTAGTACAATAAAGCAAAAGCTTGAAAAGAAATATAGCTAAATATAAGAAAAATAAGAAAAGTGTGGAATCTGAAACCCATCAAATCAACCATGACTTCCTATAGGCCAACTCCTCTAGTTTGTGCAGAATATGGCTCCCAGATCACCTCAGTCTACTTCGCTGAAGCCCTGCACAATGCAAAGTATGTTCTCCACTGTCTCTAGCTCCTTCACATCATCGCACGTCCTGCAAAAATTTGATACGCCAGTGTCCTGGTCATATTCCCTATTGCGAGGTAATCAGTAATCATGCCAACAATGATCCTCAGATTCCCACGACTCATGCCCAGAAGATGCTTCGAATCTGCTAGTTTAAGACTGGGCTATAAAGCTCTAGATACCCTGCAGTCCATTTTACTCCTCCAAGAATGATTCGTTCTACCTGTAGTCCATTCCCCTATGGCCACGAAATATGAGCCAATCGGAATCTTAATCGATACCTCCACAAAAGACCTGTTCAACTCTGAGCCCTTACGAGCTAGCTCATCGGCTATTTCATTGCCGAGAATATCGCAGTGACCAGGAGCCTAACAAAGTCTTATTCTGTAGGCATACATTAGCCTTCTAAATTCCTTGCTACGCTCCAGCACTAACCTGGACATGACACAGGAACTTGTCATTGACATCAGTGCTGCCTGACTATCCACATTGATAGTTACCTCAAATAGGGTTGCAGTGAAAGCTTCTCAAATTAAGTTATTTTAATAGAAAACTTAAATAATAATAATAACTGTTTTCTAAAATCTAAATATTTTAATTTAAAACCATTAACAGATACTATATTCAACATTTAATATACAATACCATTCTATTATCGATAACTTTAAAATCGAAACTTTAAAAGTTGTAGTTGGGATTTTTTATTTATGTTATTATTTAAGGTTTTTAACGCTATTTTTAGCTAAATATTGAATTTGTATTTTACTAATGGTTTAAAATCTATATTTTTATGATCTTGTATCAATGTGATACTTAACAGTAGTATATAATATCAATGATATTTTACCTAGTGAGAATTCGTAGAATACCTGTAACGAGCAGTGTTTGAAAAACTCCAAGTATTCGTAGCAGCAAAAATTAATATAATTGTAATTTGAAAAATGTTTAAAACTCACAGTTAAACTGCTGCTAATTTTACTTTTTTGCAGCAGTATATTTAGTTTAGTTAGCAAATGGAGTAGCAACACAAAGCAGAAATAGCAGTAAAGGTAGCAGTTGAAGTAGTTTAATAAAAAACTAAGTACCTTAAAATATCAATGCAAAGTATAAAACTTAAAGTAATGATAAATATAGTTTTTCATTCATTTATTTTAAAATTTTAAATAAAATTCTATAAAATTAATTTTGAAACATACCTTACAATTAAAGAATTTTAGCCTTTATTTTTTTTTTACTGTATATGTATATCTCATTATATAAAGGGTTTTTTACATGGTAATTTAATAAGTTGCCAGATTTTTTCAAATATTTCAATATGTCATTACATGCTGTAGAAAAACTACAGCAGATTCTTCAATATTCTGATTTTTCTAACAGCATCATTTTTAAATGAACAATACTTTTTGTTCTTTTAAAATTTATGTATAAAGTTTTATATAGTAAAAATTCTAAATTAAAATGTTTTAATGATTATAAAACAATCAACAATATGACAACGATGTATACTTACATCAATATATTGGTAACACCGTTATTACAACTTTAAGTTTAAATTTAAAAACTGCAATTTTTTGCTGTGAAAGTAATAAAGGTTTATTGTCAATAAACAATTACAGCATACAAATCAGAAATAAAATAAATCCTGGATCCTGTACTTTACTTACAAAATATAGAATTCAAAAAATGATGTTTACATAATTTCTTTATAAAATTATAATTTTTACTTTGGTAAAAGTAAATAAAAAGCATTGAAATTGATCAAATTGTAAATTAATTTTTTTCAATGTATTTTTTAGAAGTAAGTAGTAATACCTTCCAAAAAAGGAGTAAAACATATACTTAATTATACTTTTGAAGTGGTGAAAATGCTCATGTTTTAGAAGAACTTGGTTATATTTTTGTTGTGTTATTTTCGTAAAAGTATGTTTTTATTTATTAATTTATTAAATTTATTGTTTGATTTATAAAATATATAAATATATTAGTAAAAATACAAAAAAGCTCATACAAGACTATACGGTAACACTAATTATCAAAAGATTTATTTCTTAATTTAAAATTAAAATTTTATTAATATATACATATATGATTAGTGAATAATAATGGAATAATGTAATGTATGTAATGCAATACAAACTAAAAAATTAGTCCTTCGTAATTTAAAATAAAGTTTAAAAAATTCAAAAGTCCAATTATACATAAAGTAATGGAATAATATGGCAATATTCAACACATTTTATTAAAATGGTAACCAGTGTTGCCAAAAATTCTCCAAAAAATGGCCAGAAAAGGTTTTATGATTATATATTCATTTATGTATTTATTTTTTTTTTTAATTTTAAAACCTCATTAGTTTTTGAAATTTTTCTAAAGAAATTGTAATAAATTTGTAAATAAATTTTGAAGTTTTTTTTATTTTGAAGCTTTTTTTTATTTTGAAAGTTTTTTTTTAGTTGTATTTTCCTTTATCAATTCTGTTTTTGTTTATTTACTTATCAGTGCCTAGCTTTCCTCTGTGTAATTTTTGGATGTTTTAGAATTAAGGTATTTAATTTCTTTAAATTGAGCGATCTTTATTTTTAAAGTATTATGTATGACTTTACTACTATAATAAATAAAAAAAAATTATAAACAACACCCAGAAAAATTATTCAGTGAAGAATTTTCCAAAAACAAAAACTAAATTAGGGTTATATTTCATATGAAAAATCATTCAATGTTTTGAAGTGATTTTTCGTCATTTTTCAACTACAATTCCTTTTTGATTAAACATTTGATTAAAAATTTTTGGGTGATTATTCTTATTAATAAAATCTTTTTTAATTATTTTCTTAAATAATTTCTATTATTGATTCTTAAATAATTTCTATATTGAGTATATTATAAAATAATTTTAATTATCGATTTAGCAACTGCACAAAATTAGTTAAAGCACTTTTATTTAGAGTATAAAGCGCTACCGTTGAAATTTTATACACCCAAATGCTTAAATGGGTAATTCTGTAAATATAAAATTAGTTATTGTAAATAATGCTAATTAGCCTTTTTAAGGAAATTTTAAAGAATAAACAGGATAGAAAAAAAAGCTAGAAGCTAAAATGAACTTTTTGAGGCTAAAAACAAAATAAAAAGCCTAGATTTAGCCCTAAAAAGGCTAAACTGGCAACACTGATGGTAACCTTATAAAAACACAACACAAGTAAAAGCGAATGGTTTTAAGTCTTATTACAAAAAACAACGTACTTAAGTCTCATTAAAACAACAAAAACGTGCTTACTTTTGATTATATTTGTTTTCTCGTTTTTCTGTGTTTATTGCTGCTATTGCTACCTATTAGCTACCTCCTCTGCTAGTTTATTATAGTGCTAAATACACAGTGAAACTAGCTGCAATAATAAAAATATTGTAAGGGAAGTAGTTATGAAAATTAAACTACAAATGGAGTGGTAGCCAAATATCTTATTTTTAAAACTGCTGCTGTATTTGTTTTATAGCTTCCGCTCCATTTCAAGTTCTATATTATTTTTCGAGTATCAGTAGTTATAAAAAGTGTAAAACTACAAAAAATTATAACTGCTTTTGCTACCATTACTGGCAATTTTCAGTAGCCGTAATTTTAACCAATCCAGAAAACTTGGTAGCAGTTGGAGTTTTTCAAACTCTGGTAACAAATGCGATATATCAGATAGATATTAATATACAAATGTGCACCTAATCCTTGTCAGCACCATAACGAAGTAGATTACCATGATGATTGTATTAAAACATGAACATTTGTGTTCCATTCCACAGTGGGGCAGAATCGAAATTTTTTGGAAATAAATCTATAACTTCTGATCGGTTGGATTTTCATGCAATTTAGCATAGGCATAGCAGCGGAGCGTACAACGTTATGTTTGGAAGTGGGGCACGACAAACCCCCCAGGAGCGGAGGTAATGGGGCTCAAAGTTAGGTACCTCTGGCATAAAAATTTTTAATCGCTTGCAAAATTTTTGTTTCTGTCCGATTTCAAATATTTTTATATACTGCTGTAGGCCCTGATAAGACCTATAAAAAATGCTTACACGTCCTATTTATCTCTTATAGTTTTCGAGTTATTTCCGTTTTAATTTTTAAGCACCATAATTGTGCGTGTTTTTGGTCCAGTTTTTTTTCATATATATCTTAGTATATCCGACCGATTTTATTAGTTTTTTCCTTAACTAGTTAAATAACAAGAATAAAAAAATTGAAGTCGATATCTTTACCGAGTCCAAAAATAAACGATTTTGAATTTGAAAATTGCAAAAAAGACGACTCTTTGTGTTTTTTTAGCCGAAAAAGTATCTACACTCTTTTCTATCTAAAATAAAATTTTCTTTAGCAACATATAATAACTTTGCACTCTTCTGAAAGGTAACTTAACAGAGATGACTTTAAGATAAAAAAACAAGCCCAATAACTCAATTGGTCATGGTACATACCCTCCCGAATTTAACCCATTTTATATGAAAGTTTTGATTTTAGACCTCAAATCCCAAAGCACGAATCGACAAGCGGAATATATTTTAAGAATTTTCAATATTTTTTTATTACTCATTTACATTAAATTTATGTAAACAATTCTTCTAATATTTTAAACTTATACTACTTATTTTCTATAAAATAATCTGTTGTATCTGTATACATATCTAAAAGATAATAAAGGTCCTTCAAGTCTTCAGTATTTTGAGTTGATAAAGGCTCATAATAAATCCAACGTTTTCTCATTGATGAAAGTACAGGGTCTGATGATAACAAAAGGCTATTATAAATAGCCTACGGTATAGGCTATTTTTAGATGGTAGCTGTATTTTCAAACAAAGAAGATAGCTCTACACATGCTTCCTTATCGGTAACCGAAATAGATGGTAAAACAGTTTGCTTTTTTTTTTGAATATCCTTGTATGATGGTAGAATTGAGTGTCCCTTTTCAGAGCTTTTCTTAAAATTTGATATGTGTTTCGGCTGAGGTCCAGTTCTAGCATTAAAGCAATTGATTCTTCCTCTGTAAAATTGGATTGTGATGTTGGAGTAGGTACACTTTCGGCAAACCGTTTAAGACGTTTTGGTGATGCAGTTTGCAGTATTTCAGCAATATTAATTGTACTCTTAGGTTGCTTCTCCTTTTTTAACATTTCTTTGAATGTATCAGAAACTTCTTCATTCGAAATTATATAAAGCTTATGGGACAGTCTTTTCTTCTTAGATCTTATACTTAAATCATCATATGCCCTGCAGGGTGCTCCAGTTGATATTTTGCACGCCGATATTTCTGTATCAGTATCTATCCAATCGGAATGTTTAATCTGTTAGTACGCTGACTCAAGGACTTCATTTTTATGTCATACAACTTTAAAAAGCTCTCCATCTGAAATTACCAATGCGTCGACTTTTCCATGATATGTAGTTTTTATGAATTCCACTGTAGCTTCTAAACGATTAAGATCATTTTTAGATAAACTCCACAGAACACAACACAATTGTTCATGTTTCAATGTAATCATCATGGTAATCAACTTCGTTATGATGTTGATAAGGATTAGCTGCGCATTTATATATATATATCTATTAGATATATCGCACAGGTATATATATTTACAGGTATTCTGTGAATTTTCATTAGGTAAAATATCTGAAAGAATCAATTTGGAAGAGTACCTATACCGAATTCATTGATATTATATGTTGCTGTTAGGTATCATCGGAAGGGATATTACCTGTGTATTGTCACTAGCTCATAAAAATATAGATTTTGAAGCATCAGTAATAGATAAATGCTGCAGGTATCACCACTAGATCATAAATATATAAATTTTTAACCATCAACAATAGATAAATACATTTGTTAAATTTACGTAAACACCATAAATTTAAACTAACAAAGTACTTATTGATTAAGTTAAAATAGATATTTTTTGTTTGTTTTGTTATTTTAAATTCATTAATAGAAATATATGAATGCTTAGAAAAGGATAAAGATTTACTTAAATATGGGAGTTGTGGCAACCCTATTAAAAATAAAAAATATTTATTAATTATTTTTATAAAAATATTTTGTGTATAGATATTACTAAAAGTATACAGAAATATTCATAATTTTCTAGATAATTATTCACGCAAAGCTAAATGCAAAAGTTGCAAGTTTGTAAAAATATAGTCATATATACAATAAAATGGAAATATAAAAGTTTAAAGGCGCATATTTCTGAAATGGGGCATGATATTAACTTGAATCTTTTTGCGCAAGATCGGAAATTATATATGCTAAAGGACAAGCTTAATTCGGAATACATATTTTTAAAATTTCATTCGCTATTTAGAAACAAACCAAACAAAAGGCCCAATTTGGGGTTTTTGCAGAAAATACAAATTTTTTAATTGTAATAACATATTTGTTTATAAAGATATCTTAGTAAAATTTGCAAAAAATGTGGATCTTATTAATATAAATATAAGCGCGTTAATCAAATTTCAATCAGGGGTAAGGTTTTCCTGAATTCCCAAATAAACTGATCAAAATTCCCAAAAATGTGATTTTTTACATTTTTAACTATAGAATCCACATTTTTCCGAAGTCCCGTAGATTTTAATTTAAAACTTTTAACAACATATTGAAGATTCTTAAAATATATTCGGCTTGTCGATTCGTGCTTTGGGATTTGATAAAATATCGTCTAAAATCAAAACTTTCATATAAAATGGGTCGAATTCGGGAGGGTCTGTACCATGACCATTTGAGTTATTGGGCTTTTTTTATCTTAAAGTTATCTGCGTGAAGTTACCTTTCACAAAAGTGTAAAATTTTTATATATTGCAAATGAAAATTTTATTTTAAATAAAAAAGAGTGTAGATACTTTTTCGGCTAAAAAAACACAAAGAGTCCTCATTTTTGCAATTTTCAAATTCAAAATCGTTTATTTTTGGACTCGGTAAAGATATCGACTTCAATTTTTTTATTCAATAGATAATTATGGTGCTTAAAAATTCAAACGGAAATAACTCGAAAACTATAAAAGATAAATAGGACATGTAAGCATTTTTTTATAGTTCTTATCAGGGCCTACAACAATATATAAAAATATTTATAAAATCGGACGAGAAGCAAAAAATTTGGCAAGCGATTGAAAATTTTTTATGTCAGAGGTACCTAACTTTCAGCCCCCTTACCTCCGCCCCTGGGGGGTTGCTGTGCCCCCCTTCCAAATATAACATTTTACGCTCCTCTGGTATGTCTATGCCAAATTTCATGGAAATCAGATTTATTTCCAAAAAATTTCGATTCTGCCCCATTGTGCATTCTGCGTTTATTTAAAAATTATCTTAAGCGTTTCGAAGCTATATTGGAATTCACAAAAATTACACATCACGCAAAACATCATTGGTAAATCATTCATAAAGTTGTATGATGTAAAATGGAATCAGATTACTAACAGATTGAAAATTAAGCATTCCAATTGGATGAATACTGATATAGAAATCTCGGCATACAAAATATCATCTTTAGCACCCTGCAAGTCATACGATGATTTAAGCCTAATATCTAAGTAGAAAAGGCTCGCCCATAAGCTTTCTATAGTTTTGAATGAAGAAGTTTGTGATACGTTAACAAAAAAAAATTTTAAAAAAGGAGAAGCAACCCGAAAATGCAGTTAATATTGCTGAAACACTGTCCACTAAAAACAGAAAAATTTTCCAATTAAAAAATTGATCAAATCAAGTAGATGATTGAATAAATTAAAAATTAAAGTGAGAAATAAAATTTTACTTAAATTTTATTTTTATTTTATATTTACTTAAATATATTTATTAAATTTGGATGCAAAATAAAACAATTGCTTTAATTGAAAAATATACGGTAATATTTTTTTCTGTGTATCTATCTAAGTAAAATAGAATCCAGGATATGTTCAAAGTACAGACGAATTTAAACATCGAAAAACCTCTGCCGACTGATGGTAGAAATGGTAGAAATACAGTAAGATGGTTTTTTCGGATATTGCGAAGCTACATCACAAAGGAGTTACTTGAAAGGACTAACATTCTACTAAAGGAAATTAATAGTAAGCACAAAATTAACTTTGTTCTATTTGGAAAATATGCAACAGAAATATCTAAACTACTTATTTCTCTATATCCTTGGAAAGAAATGACACTAACAGTCAATAAAGTATTGTGCAATGGCCAAATAATAAAATAATAAAAGAAATATTTTTTGCACTTGAAGACTTTAGCGAAAAGGCTCAAGAAGTAAGAAACAGAGATTTTAATTACGTTCAATTATTCAGCTCTAGAAACTGTTCCAGGAAATTACAAAATGAGGATATTTTTAATAGCTTATTGCTATCATCTAACCTTTATTACCTTTTAGATATGTATACAAATTCAATAGATTATTTTATAGAAAATAAGTCGTTGTAAAATGAAACGAAAATTCGTTTCGACAATTAGCATTGAAAACAATAAATAAAATTGAACTTTGTTTTCAATATAAAATTTTGAAACGAATTTTCATTTCGTTTTACAAAATGAGCCCTAAGTTTAAAATATTGGACAAATTGTGTACATAAATTTATTATAAATCAGTAAAAAAATTTAGTTAGAAATAGAATATTAAAAAAAAAATCTTAAATACAAAAGTTAAAATGTTTATTGTATAAGTTAAAATCAATGTTGCCAATTTAGCACTTTTAGTGCTAGATCTATCACTTTTTAAACTAAGTTAGCACAAAAAAAACTAATCTATCATCTAACACTTTCGAATTATCTTTGTATTTAATTTCGGGGTAAAACATGTAACATACATATGTTTTACCCGAAATTAAATACACCTAGAAAAAAAACATGGTTACGGCATTGTCACTACAACAATTATTACTTATTTTTATTGTTACTTTTCATTAATTTTAATAATACTGTGTTCATGATAACAATGTTTTTGTTTCAGTTTTATCTTTCAATGTTTACATTTAATCAAAATTTTAATATAGTTGACAACAAAAATGTTATGTTTTTGAATATTTTTACCAGAAATAAAATTTTATTGGTATTTAAAAAATATCATTATTTTTATAGCCATTATTTTTTTACAATATTTTGTTTTATTATATTTTATTTTACTTTTATTTTATTTTACAATAATACATTTACTATCTATAATCATATCTATTTTTAGCTGTTACCATATGTTACAATTATAATATGTTGCTCTCAGATTTTGGTCACTGTAACTATATTTTTTTTCCGTGTGTAGAGAGTGAATGTGCTGCACTTTATTAACAAGAAACTCAAATATTTTTTGGAAAAAGAATTTATGTGTAATATTTAGGGATATTACAACAAATTATAAAAATTTTGCAAAGAATTCAGAACTTCACTGAAAATCCCAAATTTTATCAAAAATCTTAATTCGACAAAAATGGAAATTTTATAAAAAATTCGAAATTTTAAAAAAATTTTCGAAATTTCACCAAAATTACTAAATTTTATCAAAAATCAAATTTCACTAAAAATTCGAAATATCATCAAAAATTTTCAATTTCGCTAAAAATTCGAAATTTCACCAAAACTCGAAATTTTATCTATAATCGAAAATTTCACCAAATTCGAAATTCGCAAAAAATCTAAAATTTCACCAAAAAAACCGAAATTTCGGAATATGTTTTTGTTACTTTCTTTAATATATATATATAATATATATGTTTTTTTATCAAATATAAAAAAATATTTGTTTTTAGCACATTTTTTAGCATCTTTTTTTATTTTTAGCACTTTCTAGCATTTCTTTTTGAAAATTCCAGTACTTTTTTCCGCTTAGGATTTGTCAACACTGGTGAAAATAAACATAAAATAACTATTAAACGTTTCTGGTACGATTTGTCAACGACGCTGAATTAATGTTCCTCGGTTTTCGCCAATAATCTCACGTACTGCTTCGATATTGACATTTGAACGGCTTTTTTTGACGACCGGTGTATTAGCTTCACCAAATAATCCAGTCACCCTAAGTTTTTCAATCAATTTTTTCACAGTTAATGAGATTAAAACACCATTTTGACCATATTTTGTATAAAATACTTTCATTATTTTCGAAATAGTGTTCAATAATGAAAACCCGTTGTTGTATCGTATAATGCTCCATTTTTACTGACCCTAAACTCTCAGCTGTCAAATCGTTCTTTTTTTTAAGGGCTGCGTATAATTTACCACAAAAATGGGGGTAAATTCAAATCTTGCATTAATTTTTGGGATACCCTTTATTTTACAAACACAGAAATATTTATAATTTTGTAAGTAATTATTCACATAAAGCTAGAGGCAAAAACCGCACTTTTGTAAAGATCTTGTCATTTATACAATATATTGAAAATATAAATGTCTAAAGTCGCATATTTCCAAACTATTTGTAAAAGGTTGAAAATTATTTGTGCAAAGAACTAAATTAATTTAGAAAATAGATTTTCCAAAGTGCTTTAGAAAATTTAGAAATTACCCGACAAAAGGCCTCATCTCTCTTTTTGGAGAAACTTCAAATTATTGAAATGTAATAAAATATTTTTTATAAAAATATCTTAATGAAACTATCAGGAAATATGGATCTTGTTAATTTTAATAAAAATGCATAAATCAGATTTCAATGGAGCGAAGGGTTTTTCTGAATGCCTAAAAAAACTTATAAAAACTTCCAAATGCGGATTTTTCACATTTTTACCTCCCATTTCCCGGATATTGTGATTGAAAGTTCTAAAGAACATCCCAGCAAAAACTTTGCTTTTCTGGTAAGCTAGCAGGTATATTTGCAAAACATAAATATACTACTTATTTTTTGCCTGAATAACTAGTTATTTTTGTTCAACTTGTCCACAAATTCATGTAGTTATTTTTTGACTCTAGGGTACTTAAACGAAAACAAAAATAAAAAAAATAAAATTTTTGCCGTCAGTGAGACTCGAACTTGGACACACACTAACCATTCGTTTTTACTGACTAACGTCTTACTCAGTACGTCATCTCGCACATAGCATCCTAAGCGACAAAACTCTATTTCATTTAAAATATCTTTTTAGGCATTTTGTTATAAAAAACTAACAGCTTCAGAATCTGGTTGTTAATCCGGCGCTCTAGCCAACTCATCCACGTGATTGCAGTATTACTGTGCTATTATACTATTGAGTACTTATTAATGTAGTACAGAGTAGGCAAATAATAATGACGCCTCATTACCAAGAAACTACTTTAATATGTAGTTGTTATTACCGAAAACCAAAAAGTTTTTGCTGGGATATTACAGATTCTCTGCTGCATTCTGTTTGTAGACTAAGGCTTTGGGATTTTAGAAAATGTAGAATAAAATCAAAACTTTTATATAAAATAGGTTAAATTCGGGAGGGTGTGTACCTAAATTGCTTGGGTTATTGGGCTTATTTTCTATTTTAAAATTATTTTTATTAATATTAATATACATTTACTTTTTAAAATTTAAGTTGTTCATGAAATAATTTCTTAAACTACTATGCATTGAAGGTGTACTTTTAATTTTGATTTGTTTTTTATAAATTGAGTGAGTTGTGAAATAAATTTTGATTAGAAAAGACACAATAATTGGCGACGAGAAAAATTAAAATTTAAAAAATAAAATAAAATTCTACAAATATTGTCGTGATGGAGAAACATTTTGCACAATTGCTTAAGGATCAACAAACTTGGGCTAAACAAATGCTTGAAAACCAGCAGCAATTTCTAGCACGTTTTATGGAAAACGTTAACACAACTCCAAAAAAGAACATACCGCCCTTTCAAAAGTTTGAAGTCAATTCTGATAATTTTTCTGCTTACTCCAACCAACTGAAAGAGCATTTTAAAGCCTATGAAATTCAAGAATCCGAACAAATGAAATCATATTTCATTTCTTGGATGGGTACAGATCTCCTTGAATAAGCAAACAAGTTATTTGGAACGGAAAAAATTAAAACCAAAACATTTGAGCAAATCATTTGTAAGTTGGAACAATATTTTGCATCGAAAATTCATGTATTAGCAGCACGATTCAAGTTTCACAACAGAGCTATGCAAGAAGGTGAGTCATATTTAAAATGGTTACTAGAATTGAAATTCTTAGCCAGAAATTATTCATTTACATGCAAACATTGCCAACCGAATACGTTGATGAAATGATAAGAGATGCCTTAATTTTAAACACTTCACGTAAAATCGTACGTACAGCCGCATTGCAAAAACAAAATCCTAGTTTAGAAGAAATCATCAACATAGCAGAAACATATGAGTCTACTCAATCATCACTGCAAACAATAAGAAACAACAGCTTTCCGCAAGAAGTTCAGCAAATTAAGCATAGGAATAGCAAAAATCAGTATCAAAATTTTCAAGCCAGCAAGATAGAAAGCAATAAGCCATCTGGATATCAACTACCGTCATGTTCTGGATGTTTCAAAAATCATTCAAAGAAAAACTTTAGGTTTCGCAACGCTAAATGTCATAAATGTGAGAAAACTGGTCATACAGCTCCGGTATGTAAATCGAAGAATGTTAATAATATTGAAAATTTAGAAGACATAGATACTAAGTCCGAAAATTTTCATCAAATTAGCGATCTTCTAATACGTAAACATAAAAAATTATTCATAAATGTTCAAGTAAACGATCATAGCATTGAATTTCAATTTGACGCTGGTGCATCATGTTATATGATATATTTAAAATATTACAATTTTTTCAAAGACCTGCCATTATTGGAAATAGGTACAGTTTTAAGACCTTATGGCAATCAAAATATTCCAGTTCTCGGAATGCTAGAAGTAAATGTTACATTAGGTTCTGAAACAAAACCTTTGAAATTATTGGTTACTAATTCCAAATATTTTTGATATAGATTGGTACGATGCATTTTACTGCAGTAATAATGTTTTGCAATTGCAAGAGCAAGATATTTCAAGGAAGTATCAAAAATTATTTTCAAATTCATTAGGAAGTTGTAATGTATTTCAAGCCCATTTTTATTTAAAACAAAATGCTATTCCAAAAATTTCAAAAGGTAGATCTATTCCTTTTGCACTTCAAGAATCTTTTAATAAAGAAGCCAATCGTTTGGAAGAATTAGGAATTTGGAAACCTATTACATACAGTTCTTGGACTTCTCCAATCGCCATCGTTCCTAAGACAAATTCGAAAATCAGAATTTGCGTTGATTTTAAGCAAACCGTTAATCCTCAGTTAGATATGGAACAGTATCATATTCCAAAATTGCAAGATTTGTTATATAAGTTAAGAGGTGGTTGTAAATTTTCGAAAATAGATCTGTCTGATACCTATTTTCAAATTCCTATGGACGAAGAATCCAGAAAATTATTAGTTGTTAATACGCCTCTTGGTTTATTTCAATACTAAAGGTTACCCTTCGGTGTCGCGAGCGCACCTGCTATTTTTCAACGCTTCCTAGAAAAATAATTTCTGATATTCCAAACGCCGTCAACTATCTTGATGACATAGTGGTCACAGGAAAAACTTACGAGAAAAACTACTTTCAAAATTGCAAAATGCGGGTTTAACATGTAATATATCAAAATGCTCTTTTATGCAAGACAAAATTGAATATCTTGGTAATATAATTAGCAAAAATGGAATTGAACCTCCTAATAAAGGTATTTTAGCGATTAAAAATCTACCAAGGCCAAAGAATATACAAGATTTACAAGCATTCATAGGTAAAGTAACATACTACATGAAATATATAAAAATTTTTTCTACAATATGCGAGCCTCTTAACAAATTACGCAGAAAAGATAGTAAGTTTATTTGGAGAAAAAGTCAAGAAAAAACATTTCAAAATCTTAAACAGCAACTTATTTCAACAACAAAACTTTCACATTTCGATGATAACTTACCGTTAGTATTAGCTACTGATGCATCATCTTTTGGATTAGGGGCTGCTATTTCCCACATTTACCCCGATGGTTCTGAAAAACGTATTGCACATGCCTCTAAAACTTTAAATTGCCATCAAAGAAACTATAATCAAATTGAAAAAGAAGCTTTGGCTATAATATTTGTATATATATTTGGTGTAAATAAGTTTCATGAATATCTTTATGGCTCATCGCATCCAACGATGAGCTCTGTTTTTGTCAAGTTACACATTTGATATTAAATACAAATCACCTAATTGTCATCAAAATGCTGATGCATTATCACGCTTGCCGTTTGGAAGTGATACGGAATACGGTCTTGAATTGGATAAAATGGATATAAATTTAGCTGAAGAAATATATTCATTTCCGGCGGATTTTAAACAAATCGCTAATTGCATAAAAAAGGACAAAATATTGTCGAAAGTTCTTAAGTTTATTAAAGAAGGTTGGCCAAATAAAATTGAAGATAATTTGAAACCTTATTATAATAGACGGGATAATTTAACAACGTTAGATGGTGTTATTTTATTACAAACAGATACCAGTCGAGTAGTTATTCCGAAATGTTTTCAAACCAAAATAACAAGCTTGTTGCATGATGGTTACTGGGGTTTAGTTAAAACGAAACAATTAGCGTGTCGTTATTGTTGGTGGCCTGGAATTGACAAATCAATTGAAATTTTAATTGCAAAATGTACAGCATGTTCTTATGTTATATCCATGTCTGCAAAAGAGTTTAGCTCTTGGGAAATACTTAATAAACCTTCGCAAAGAATTCACTTAGATTTTGCTGGACCTTTTTAAAAACTCGTCATGGTTTATATGTGCTGATGCTTTTTCCCATTATCCGTATATTTTTAAAATGAATTCAACAACCACATCTGCTACAATTAGCATATTATAAAATATTTTTGCTGGAGAAGGACTCCCTGAAGTGATTGTCTCAGACAATGGACCCCAATTTACAGCAGAGGAATTCAAGAAATTTTGCATTGCAAATGGAGTGATTCATCTAAGTACAGCACCATTCCATCCAGCATCCAATGGTCAAGCAGAACGCTTTGTACGCTCTTTTAAAACATCTTTTAAAAAACATATAGAATCTGGAAAAATATAGATGAATACTTATTAATTTTTTTGTCATCATACCATTGCAAAATGGCAAATCACCTGCAGAACTATTACACGGTCGACAACCAAGAATTATGTTGAGTTTACTCAGACCATGCGAAAAAACTATACGTGAAGTAAAAGATTCCAAATTCAAGATAAATGATTATGTTATAGCAAGAATTTTGGAAAGTCTAAAGATTGGATACCTGCACAAATCACCAGAGTGTTAGGAAATATGTTATACTTACTTAAAACCGTAGATAACAAAACTATTAAACGTCATCAAAACCAAATAAGAAAATCTATAATAAATAATCAACAAAGCTTAGCAGCTGAAGATTTGAATAGAGCACAAAAATTCGCTAGTCTATTACTCTCCAATAATAATATAGAATTCTCTATCGTTTGAGATCATCCTACTATATGTACTAATTATGACAACGAACAACATAATTTAATTTTAGAAAAGCTTAATTCGAATCTGGCATTATTACGTCAACCTGTACTAAGAAGATCTGCTAGAATTAAAAAATAGAATTTACTTTTTAAAATTTAACTTGTTCATGAAATAATTACTTAAACTACTATGCATTGAAATTGTACTTTTAATTTTGATTTGTTTTTTATAAATTGAGTGAGTTGTGAAATAAATTTTGATTGGAAAAGACACAATAAATATGACCTTTAGAAAAATATAAAATTACTCTATGTTCTTGAAAACAAAAAAAAAAAAAATACATTTTAGAGAAAAAAGTGTGCAGAGGCTTTTTAAATTCAAAATATTTATTTTTGAAATCGATAAAGACATCGACTTCAAATTTTATTTATTCAATGTTAATGATAATTTTGTTCTTTAGTTAATTGAAAACAAAACTAATAAAATTGGTCTCAAATACTAAGAGATATATGAAAAAAAGAAAAACTGGAGAACTTGCAAAATTGAGGTAGTTAACATTTCAGATTCAAATAACTAGAAAACTATTACAGATAAATATCACAAGTATGCATAGGCTTTAGCGAGGACTTTAATAAAATTTAAAAATATTTGAAATCGAATATACTATATTTTGTGTTTGAAAGATATTTTACTTCAAAGTTATAATCAGTAATTTTTGGCATTGACTATTTTTTATTTTGCACTATAACTTTTAAAATAAAAATTGTATAACTTTTTAAGATTTTCCATAATTGAATTGTGCCAAAGAAATAATAGTTTAACTGTTCCAATTCGATAACTAGAAAAAAATGTTTAAACTCACAATCAGTATTGCCAGGAGCAGAGCAAAAAAGAGGCTGAATTTAAATTTAAAAATTGTCTATATTAAAGGTACTCTACTTTGAGCTCCCATTCCTCCTTTCTTGATAGGTGGGTGGGATCCGCCTTCCACACTTAAAATTATACCCTCCTCTGCTATGCCTGTGTGAAAATTTATCTAAATCCTACCAGTCGATTAGAAGTTACAAATTTATTTCCAAAAATTTTCGATTCTGCCCTACTGTGCATTTTTTTACAACCTAACAACGGAAGGAAAGTATCAAATTTTTTATAGGAATATTTAATATTTTTTTAATGACAAATCTAGAAATATACACAAATACATACGCAATTTACTGTATATAATTTTATTATCATTCATTTGTTTGTTTTTGGTTTATATCCCAAACGTATCACAAGGAATTTTATAGTAATGGTATTTTTAAACAAAATAAAATAAATGAAGATAAAAAAGTACAAGATGAAAAAGAATTGTTATTGATGTAATTTGTTGAATATATATTTTGGCTTTAGTTGTTTCTTTTCTTATGAAAAAGTAAATATCTACTAAGTTAGAAAAGATAGTCTTTGAAGAATTTTTATGTTTAAGAATTTGTAATGAAATCATAAAAACGATGATACTACATATTTATTTTGCTGGATTTTATTTTGCATTGTTTATCTTAACAGAAACAAATATTAATTCCAACAAATATTGATTCCATATTTTATATCATTTTCAACAAATTGGTAAATAAATAAACTTTTCAAGCAGCATGATTGTATTACTCGGAATTACCTGGAAAACTAAATAAATAAAACTAAACAATATAATAAATGTTTTTAGAAATATTTAAATTAAAAAAATACAATAATGTACCACGAATATACATAATAAAAACATCGTTACAGCATTATCACTATAATAATATTATGTTCTAATTATTAATTTTCATTAATTTTAATAATACTGTATTCATGGTAGCAATGTTTTTGTTTCAGTTTTATCATTCTATGTTTACATTCAATCAAAATTTTACTATAGTTGACTACAATTTTTTTCGATATTTTTAACATAAACAAAATTTTATTAATATGATAAATATCACAATTTCTACAACCATTAAATATTGCCAATTTTTTTTCTTGTTCTTAAACCATATTTTATTTTCAAACTATATTAATATTATTATTCCCATAATAATAAAATATTACAACTAAAAATGTTTCTTGCAAATATGGTTTTTGAATATATTTGGTTTCAGACGTTTATTTTCTAACTTCATTATAACTCCCATTTAGTTTATACATGAATAAGTAGAAAAGGTTTGCTTTTATTTTGTATGATTTATAGAATGTGAGATATTGATATTTAATAATTTATTTAAATAAAATTATATTTGTATTGTCTTGTACAATATTTAACGAAACAAATAAATAGTGAACAAATATTATTTGATCATAATAAGATAAATTTGAAACCTACTATCAGAAATATTGATAATTTTTTTATATAATATGATAAAACCGATTCATAATATAATAAAGTCGAAAAATAATATGAGAAAATCAGATCATAAAGTAATAAAACCTGATCATAACATGATAAAATTTTTATATATATATTATAAAAATCTGGTCAAAAAATTACAAGTTTATGATTATAATTTTCCTATTTATTATTATTTATGACCATAAAAATGTTTACAATAATAATATAGTCCAATCATAATACGTTGCTTATAGATTATAGTCTGCGCAACCATATTTCTTCGTATAAAAAATATCAATTTAAATAAATTTAGTTACAAACTAAACTATAAATTATATGTCAAATATTTTAAGTCTATTCTATTTTTAGAGTTGTTTCTACGAAAGGGCTCCATATTTTAATAACCCTCGTTTCATTTGTATTCTTGTATGTATTTACACAGTAATATTTTGACATACTACCCTTTTTAGATTTTTACTTTGGCTTATACTTTTAATGAGTTAAAAAAAAAGAATAAAACTGAAGTGCATAAACTGTTATTTTTGCTTTGTAATCCAAAATACTTCATAAATAATTGTTAGTTTGAAAGGTAAGGAGTTTACCACACATTTATGAGAACGAGGAACAACAAATATACATATCGTCACCTTAAATGCGAAAGGCCGTAGCAAATTAAAAATTAAATGTTGGTTTTTTACTAGATTATAGTGCACTGACCCAAACTACATCTACACAAAAAATTTCATATTCGTATATTCAAAAATAATATCAAAATTAACAAAAGTCAAAAAGCCGCAACATCAAATACATAAACGAAAAAGTCATAAAATTTGTGCCATTGAAGAAAATTTTGGTTTGAAGAGTGTTTTATACTTTACCTGTTTTTCTTTAAGTGAACGATTAAAAAATTTTACTTAATTGCTTAATTTTAAAGCACAAAATAAAAAATGTCTTACTTTAATTGTCAAAATTTCAAACTTCACTTAATTGCATTATAATTTCACACATTCATACTACTGTGTAGAAAGTAGAAAAAATATTTTAATTATCAAAATGGTTCATTCAAGCAAAAAATTATTTAAATTTGCACCTCTCACCAAAATGATTATAAATGGAAAATATTGGATATATTTTTGAAATGACTTAGTGTGGAATGTAGGTCTAGTTGAGTAGATTATTTTGTAATTTAATTTAAAGGTATCGATGAAAAACAATTTTTTACTACTTGACGGAATAAAAAATTTTTTAAAAATTCATTTTATACCAATTTCTTAAAGATTTTAGATGGAAGACAAATCAAGCATTTTAAATATATTTATATTTGTTTACATTTACGAACTAAATTATTGTTAAAAAATATGTGCAGTTTTAATTTTTATTTCAAAATATGTGCAGTTTTAATTTATTTTCCAAAATCCATGGCATTTTCTTCTATTAGTTGATATGAAATCCTACCTTTTTGTAAATTTATTTTAAATTTGCACAATTTAAAAATTTAAGCCCTCTTTTGTTAAAATCGATGACTTATTAGCAATGAGATATATTTTTTTGTAAATAAAACCTTAGAAATTTATAAGACAACAGATTTTAAAATAATTTTAAATTTGATTATTTTTTATTTTATATTTTGTTCGAATAAATATTTCGCATGTAAAACATTCTAACTTCATTAATTCTTAGTTGATTTTAACAAATGAGGGCTTCTTCTATTCGCCTAGAATTGCATGTACAAGACAAATTTGCAAAAAATAGGGCTTCTTATAAAATAATAGAAAAAAATGCAGCGGAAGTTGAAAAAATTAAAAAGAATGAAAACTGCAAATATTTTTTATAATATCTCTACAAAAGTTCATAAAATGTAAACAAATGTGCATATATTTAGAAAGCTTGATTCCTCTTCCATTTAAAACCGTTAAAAAACAAAAATATCGTAAAATTTTTTTTATTCTGTCAAGTTGTAAAAAATGATTTTTTTATCGGTAACTTCAGATTTTGAGGGTGTATCGACATTTTTAAGAAAGAATTATCTACTCAGTGTGGCCTACAACGCATTGCAATTAAGTATATTTTCACTATAACACTTTGTAATTCTAAAAACTTTCAAACTACGATTTTTTTCAATTTAATTAAAAAAATAATAATTTGTGGAGTCTTTACTTCTTTACTCCTATCGGACGCGTCCCCAGGTGGCGGATAGGGGGACTGTTCGAGAGGCACTGGATGCACTAATGTAAGGTGCTAGAGCCCTCTCCCTTTGCCGACATTAATGCATCCTTTGTTCCGGTCCTGGAAACGGATAGGCTCGCTGGACTGGATGCGGTGCAACTGATGTATTCTAATTGGTGATTCTGCTAAAATAAATGCATCTCTGGCACTGGGTACGGTCTTGCTGCCATACGTTTTCCGTGGACCAAATAAACAGGTATCATGCACTTTTAAGATCAAGGTGGTAGGTAGCAGTGCCGAGGATCCGAATGATTAGTTAGTGCGAAAAGAAACTAATCGAGAACACTTCCCCTCTGATTCTGATGGCAAGGGTCAGTTGTATTACAGCCTAGTCCGCGTACGGCGTCACTGCGCCAGGTTGTCTATATTTTACGTGCTTACTCGTTGGACAAAATTGAACAGGAAAAATATATAAAAACAAATAGGTTAAGGGGGAAAAAAGACGAAGGGATAATGGACAGAGGGGATTTGGCTAGGGAAGAAGTTATTACGGACGCTGAAATAGGAGCTTGGGATAGGGTCAGGGTAGACAAAAATAATGACGACGTTAGGAAAGTGGGGGGGAAGCATGAGGATGAGGACGATGACATTGACTTGCTAAGACTACATAAGGACATGCTCATGCAACACGGACAATTACTGACCCAACTGACGGAGGAGGACAGCCTGCTGGACTCGGCGAAGGATCTTGTAGGATCCAGTGCGACGGAGGGACTGGAGGACCTGCCTCTTGGGTCCGATGAAGAACATGAGACAACAGTTGTCTCTGCTCTTGATCGGGGCAAGGAGAGTGGAACTGCAGTCACTGTGACGTCACTGGGTATGAAGCAGGAGAGCTCGACGGGATCATCACGCATGTCCAGGCCTATGGCCAAAACAATTGTTCGGCAGGAAGCGGTGGCAAATCCAATGGATGAGCAGGCCGCAATCGACAGTCGAACGAGATTTGAAAAGACGAAGAACGGCGTTAGGGCCTCCATAGCTGCACTAAATAAGTTGGCTAAGAAGGACCCATCGCTGTTAGACGGACGGGATAGACATGTTCGCAGGAAGCACCGAAAGAGCATATACAGATTTGAACAGACCAATGGCTCCATCGGTGATATCTTGGGAATGTCTTATCCCGATGGTTTTAAAGTGGAGGTAGAGGAATGTCCGGATATTGCTCGCAAGGGTCCGTCTCTTCCAGCACTTTGGAACCACAATTCGGTGCTGGCAATCAAGGAGTTGCTCACAAGCCAGCCAGCAGTCCTGTATGTTCTCGCAAGGGAAAGAACAGGTCAGCTAGGACCTGTGGGACAAACCATACTACGAAGGGAGTAGAGAGGGTACACCAAACTCTTGCGAGCCCCGCTAAATACTCTCAGATAAGGTCCTTTAGGGGAGCTCTGCCTGGAGATGAGATACCCTCTACCTCCAAGAAAGCTGGTCATGTTCCACATGTCTCTTTTAAGGGTCCTCCTAAGGGGACCATAAAAAGAGTGAGGTCTGGGGATGACCAGCAGATTCCATTAGCGAAGACGGTTGGTAAGGCACTAAGTGGCCCGCTCAAAAACTCTCATAAGGGAGTAGTTAAGCGGGTAGTATCTGGTGACGATCAACCTTCATCGTCAAAAAAGGGAAAAGATTCGTTCAAGTCGGAAATTCTTCAAGCAGAAGTCATTGACCGTGCTGATTCAGATGGGAGAATCAGTACGGAAATGTGGCGGCTGATTGGAAATAGACTTATGGACGAAATCTTCCAGGCAAGGCACATGCTGGGTAAAATAGCCTTCATGGGTTCAGACTGGACAAGGGGCATCAAGACTGTTGGTTGCGGTAATAAAGGAACCTTTGAGTTCCTGAAAGCCGCGATTAGCAGATGTGGTATTCTTTGTCCAGATGCGCAACTGGAGGTTATACCAGCGTCGGAATTGCCTTTGCGGCCAATAGTCACGGTGTGGATTCCACCACCCATTAAGCCGGTGGAAGTCATACTGGGAATATTGGAAGGACAGAATAGGGGGTTCAATACAAGTCAATGGAAACTTGTCTCTTCATTGACTTGTAAAGAGAACCAGGGAAAAGATTTCCGATTCGCAGTAGATATGGAATCCATTAAGAAATTGGACTAATTGGGGGGGGGGGGGGGGGTGTTGTTACGTTCCAGCTTGGCTATGTAAAATTTCGTTACACGAAAAATGACAAAGCCAAAGAGGTTGCGGATGGTGCAGATAAATCTGCACCATTGTGAAGCGGCATCGACCGAATTAATAACCTATCTCAGTGAGACCAATGTGGACGTGGCCCTAATCCAAGAGCCTTGGTTAAATAACAACCAGGTCTGTGGACTAAGGGCTAAAGGATACAAATTGTTCTGGCCGTCCACTGAGGACAAGGATGAGGTCTTGTATTCTAGTGAAGAATGAACTTCAGCTAATTCTTCTTAATTCTTTCAGTTATGGAGACCTGACGGTCGTTCAGGGAGAGGCGTCAGGAGGCAGTAAACTGGCGTTGGCTTCGGTATACACGCCCTACGAGGAGCTGGAACTACAGGATAACAGGGTGTGGGCCTTAGCCGAGTACGCAAGACGGAATGGAGTACGTCTATTACTCGGTTGCGATGCTAATGCACACCACAGTCAATGGGGTAGCAGGGATACTACTAAGAGAGGTGAGTCAACATTTAATTTCATTATTACGAATGATTTTGAAGGGAAACCTTTCAGGAATCCTAGAAGGACGGATTGGGACGCTTTCGGGTAGAAGCTGGAGTCAAGATTGACTGGAACTCCGAGGGAGTTCATGTCGAGGGATAATCTTGACGAAGTGGTAGAAAAGGTAACGGGGTCTATTAAAAGAAGCTATGAGCTCAACTGCCCGGTGAGTTATCCGGGCAGAAGGAAACAGCCAGTCTGGTGGTCAGAGGAATTGAGAGTTCAACGGACCACAATTGGTAGGTTGTATAATACAAAAAATACAAAAAGGACATTAGAAGAGCTAAAAGAGCCTCGTGGATTAAGTACAGCGAGGCCATTGACTCTGTCAATGAACTATCCAGATTCAGGAAGATGCTGTCAAAGGACCCTAGTGTTCCTGGGAGTATCCAGAGATCAGATGGTTCATGGACAGAGTCTAGCTCTGAGTCACTTAATGTGCTTTTGGAAACCCAGTTTCCGGGTTGTAGGGATCCATTGGTGGAGGGATCAGGTGAGGAAGAGCACTTCTTCACAGAGTCCGCCAGTGGGATAATTGAATTAGTGGTGAGAGACCTGATTACGGTTGAGAAAGTTACATGGGCGGTGAATTCATTCGAGCCTTATAAGTCACCTGGCCCGGATGGTATTTTTCCGGCCATGTTGCAGAATGCACCGTTGGTGGTTCGTCTACTACCGGTTGAGATTTTTATAGGGTGTCTGATACATAGACACATACCGAGGGGGTGGAGAGACGTAAAGGTCATATTCATACCTAAAGGTGGTAGGACTTGTCACTAGAAACCCAAGGATTATAGACCTATCAGCCTATCGTCTTTCCTTTTAAAGACATTAGAGAGACTCATAGACCTATATCTAAGATCTTTTATTGGCACCAACATCATGAGTAGTGCTCAGCATGCTTATCTGAAGGGCAAATCTGTTGAGAGTGCGCTGAATGATGTGGTGGGATATATAGAACAAGGACTTCGATATAGGGAATTTACTTCTTCTTGGATATTGAGGGAGCGTTCAACAATATCAAGATTGACGCTATCAAGCAGGCGCTGGTGGATCTTATAGTGCATGACTTCTTGATCGTATGGATAATCCTCATGCTAAGCAACAGGATTGTCAATTCGAGCTTGGGTGGAGTATGCTTAAGGAAACTAGTGACTAGGGGGACACCGCAAGGGGGAGTACTCTCACCCCTGCTGTGGGTAGTGGTTGTCGACGTGATTTTGCATCAATTTGACAGCAGGGGACGGAAGATCGTGGCATATGCTGATAATGTGGTCATACTGGTAAAAGGAAAATTTCTTCCCACAATCAGTGAGATCATGCAGTCCGCGCTGGGTGAGTTGTCCTCTTGGGCCACTGACAGGGGGCTGGGAGTGAATCCGAAAAAGACAGAGTTGGTTCTGTTTACTAGAAGGTACAATAAAGAGAATTTCAGATTACCGCTACTGTGTGGAACTGAACTGAGGCTTTCCGACTCAGCGAAATATCTGGGAGTATTTCTACTACACCTGTAGAAACTCCATAGGTAGGAATTGGGGGCTCAAACCAAAAGTTGTAAATTGGATTTACACCTCGGTGGTGAGACCAATTCTTACTTATGGTTGTTCTGTCTGGTGGCAGGCACTGGAACGTAAGAGTAATAGGTACCTTTTGTCGAAGGCACAGAGGTGTGTTTCAATTGGCATTACAGGAGCAATGAGAAGCACACACAAGCGGCTCTTCACACTTCATCTCTTACCCATTGAAGAGTTTGTGAAGAGTATGGCAGCTAGGAGTCTGCTGAGAATTAAGGAATTAGGACTATTAGGTTCATCAAGAGCAGATCACTCCAGGGTCATATTCGAGATCAGTTATGGTGAGGTTAATCTGAACTCCATGGGGGCATCAGATTACATGGCCGCTGAATCAGAGTTTGGGGTAAATCCTGTCGTGGTGATACCTGATAGGGAGATCTGGTCCGGCACTGAGAGACTATATGAAGGTTGTGCAGTGTTCACGGACGGATCAAAGATGAACATAGGTACTAGTGCGTGAGTCTATATTATGGGCACGGATCTGAAAGGCTCTTTTAGACTCCCTGGTGAGTGCAGCGTTTTTCAGGCTGAGATTCTCGGCATCCTGAAAGCCACAGAAATAATCAAGCAGAAAGTTGCGAGGGTACTGAAATTTCTCTCTATGTGGACAGTCAGGCGGCTCTGAAGGCCCTGGGGACACATGTGGTGAAATCCAGGCTAGTTGCTGCCTGTAATAAGTCACTGAGAGAGCTGATGAAAGACTACATGGTGAGACTCTGCTGGGTGCCTGGCCACTGCAATATATCAGGCAATGAACTGGCTGATGAACCGGAAAGGCAAGGCGCAGCAAAGGATGTCTCGGAGAGGGATCTTGGTCAGAACCAATTCGGCTTGGGAGAGTAGAGAGGACTGTAGGGTGTCGAGGGCGACATGGCCAGCACTGGACAATGCAGGCACTAGCACTCTTCTGGGCTTGAATAGGAAGAGCTTAAGAATCATGATAGGTGCCATTACGGGTCACTGTTTGATAGGGAAGATGAGGTCTAGATGGGACGCTAGCAATTCCGATTTTTGTGGAATGTGTGGGGACGTCGACGAGACCGAGTCTATTGAGCACATTGAGGCTAAAAGCAAAATAAAAATATTAGATTTAACTTTAAAAAGACTAAACTGGCAACATTGCTCAAAATTTTGAAACGGGTCTCAAAAGTTGCAGTTTTTTGCCAAAAAATAAATTAAAAAATGTATAAATGTACCTCAATATTTTCAGAAATTTTCTGAAAGTCTGCACCGTAGAAAAGCGTGTAAGTTTAATTTTTGAAAATTTTGAACATGCACTCCACATCCAGCAGTGGTCGAAAATAATCAATTTTAGAAGAAAAGTTCAACTTTTTGAACCTGTCAAAAATTTTCATTTTTGATTCTGATATTTCTGTAAACTATATTCGATATCTCGAACGTTTTTAAAGGTTATGTAAAAACTTGTGACAGCCTACCTTTAAATTTGCTCACACGAAGCAATTTTCTGAAAAAAACCCATATTTTTAACAACAAAAAATTTTGACTTTTCAAAATATATAGTAAAAATATAAGTATTTACTGATCTTCACAGTTATTAATTCTTCATTAATTACTTTATAACATGCGTAAAATATCTTTTTAATATCTATAAACATTTTGAAAATTCTTAAGCGCAATTTCCTTAAAAATGATATACAGTATGACTACCATGTGTTTGCAACATTTCAATTAAGCAAAGCGTTGCAAATTGTAAAATAATTATGTTTCTTCATATTGTTTTACCGCATCCATGAAGATTGCACAATTTTTCTGGTTTTTGATTTTTTCAAATATATTTTTTAGTAACTTTACAAACACAAAATAGTCATTTTGTATATTATTTTAAAGAAAATTGTGTCTTCTTTAAAATTATGTATAACAATTTTTATTAAAAATTTTACTATTTTAAAATCTATAGACGACTTCATAAAATTAAAAAATGCAAATTATGTTTATAGGAACATATTTCATAGAATTTTTATTTTAAAAGTTATAGGGCGAAAATAAAAACAGTCAATGCCAAAACTGAGACATTAAAATTTTGATATCAAATATCTTTCAATCTATAAGGCTAATATAGTACAGTACATATTTTTTCTTTGGCTTGCTTAGTAAGATTCAGAAATGCTTAAAATTGGTTCATTTTTTTTAAAGCTATAAATGTTTTCAATCTCGAGGAGACCAACTTTGGTTCATTGTAAAACCGTTCATGCTTCAGGTATAAACTCCATGCAACAATATTCTAAAACCTTGGCTTCTCCTATATCGATATCTCAAGTTTCATTAAGAACGGTCTTGCAGCTTAAAAGATCCGGATTTATTACCACTTATTTTGAAAAAGTCGTCACTGTGCACCACTGAGTTTGGTTTTAACTCAGATGATACTATTGATATAAAAAGCAGAAATTAATCCCAAATATTTTTGAAGAAAATCTCTGTATGAGTCGAAATTGTAGGGAAATTTTAATTTGAACTTATTTAAAATCTGATTCATGTGTATTATTTGATTAATACATTGTGCTGTGTTAAACGAAAGTGTTTGACTTTACAAAAAGAAACATCGATATATATTTTTAAATAAAGTTATATCTGCTAAACTACTTTAATATCCGGATGATTTTTAGGGTTTTGAAAAAACTCCAGATTTAACCAAATGGTAAACATTAAAAATCTCCAAATGCTTGTAAGTTAAATTCGATTAATAAGTTTAGGATCAATAGAAGAGAGTTTATAGAAAAGTAATTTATAACTGCTCCAAAATTGTACAGAAATAACCATATTTTTATATATAAAATTAACACAAAAAGTTAATCTTTGAACAAATAATATAACATTTTGGTATCACTTGAAAAAATTATAACATTTATAATTTTATAACAATTTTATTATTATCTCGTTAATATTATTGGTATCTCTTTCTCCCTAGTTTCATAAGCTACCTGTTGTTTTAATCATATCTGTAATAAATGATTTACATTCATCCATCTTTTCCATAAACTTTCCTTAGGGTTAACGAATTATTTATTTTTGATTGCTAGAGGAAAGCAGCATGAAGTTTTTATATAAATATTCACATTCATCTTATTTCACTTTTCTTTTGACTTCATTTTTCACATTTTTACTTTATGTTTATTAGAAATAAGAAACGTAAAAGTAATAAAACTTTTAAAATACCATACAAATCTGTACATTAACTATACATGTATGTATGCAGTATTCATGCATCTCTAAATATATATATATATATATATATATATATATATAAGTGTGTATGTGTCCGTGTATTTAGTCCATCTATATACTTATGCATGTCTGTATGTAAATTCATTCATATGAACTCCAGGTAATGTTGGGCTTTGTAATAAAAAAAATTTTAATAGTTTGATGCATTCTATGTATAAATATAGCACACATTTAAATATTTGCTGAAAGTAAGTATAATAGAGTATGTTTTACAAACAGTATGGAATAAAAAAAATGGGAGTACTTTATATATAGATATGGTGTTGAATATAACCGGCATGCATTATTGTAAACATAAAATATTTTTATACTCGTTTAAATCTTAAAACAAATTAAAAATAGAAAGTTTCGAGTTTTGTTTCAAGATATAAAAAAAATGCATAAGTTTGAGCTTGTTATGAAAAAAAAAAAAAAAAAAACAAAAAATTATTAGCAAATTTCTTTTGCAAATATTTCGGTCCATAAGCAGTCGATTATATATCGATTATATTTTTGCAAAATAGATAAAAATTTCATATTTTTGTACCTTCTGTAAGTAAAAAAGCTTTCAAAGTGCACCAGAATGCACTAAAAAGACTTCTCGTGGAACATGGGAAAATTTTTAAAATATTTTTTTTTTCATAAGAAGCTCAAAATTACGAATTTTTAAGATCTATTTCGAAAAAATACCCCAACTTTGTTTTCAGCAAATAAAAATAAATCTGTAACTTTAAATCGTCTGGTTAGATAGATTTACATATAATTTAACATAGACGTAGCAGAGAATTTTAAGTTTGGTAAACTACTCAGAAATGGAGCTATTGGCGCTCAAAATAGTATACTTCCAACATCGAAAATTTTTAACCTCTTGTCAAAGTTTTGTTTCTTATCCGATTTTAAAAATTTTTATATCTTCTTAAAGCTCTAAAATTTTTTTCTGAAATAAAATGCTATAATTTTCTGAAAGGTATCTTTAAGAAGATTATTCGAAAATTTAAAATGGGCACAATGATCCAATAGCACTAAGTACAAAAACTCCCGAATTATTATTATTATAATTATTTAAAACCACAACTAAATCATTCATATAATTTGTTTTTAATAGTTTTAAATATTGGCTATCTCTCTTTGCGCTTTTAAATTATTCATTATGTATAAATAACTATATAGAGGGTCTTTTATTGTAGAAAACACAACTTATTAGCAATTAATGCATGTCTAAAATTTTTTTAACTAGTTAGTAATGTGAAAAACAACATAAAACCAAAAGACTACTTTCTTTTGGGATCTGAGAAGAGGAAATGGTACCCGCATACAAAGAAAATAATAATTATCACATATCTTAAGAACTGTTATAATAAAAGTTTTAAAATTTTGTGATTATAACTTTCTCATCAACCTCCACAATTGAGATAAAAATTGGAAGAATAGATACAAATTGAGCTCCAACTGTTTATCCCTTAAATGAAGAACTATTAGTGCAAAAGAAGTCTGTGGTGCCCCGTTAGAAATTACAGATTTATTTGCAAAAATTTTCAATTCTGTTCTACTGTGCATTGTTGCATAAGCTTTTGTAGGAAAGTTCATAACAAATTGCTGTTAATCTCGAATATTTGTGGAAAAAATTTATATATATTTTTAAATGTTCTTTAAAAATTTGTTCTTAATAATTGGCCTAAGCACAAACAAATTCATATGGTTGATTTGCAATTTCTTAACTGCATTTTTTTTGTAAAATTTATTAAAAAGATATTTTATTGAAACTTGAAAAATGTACTGATTATTCATATATAACTATATATATATTTCCCAATTTTTTTTTTAATAAACCAAAAAATTTGGGTAAATATTTTTTTTTATACAAAAATATTTGTATATATAAATTTGTGTATGGGAAAATTTGTTGGTCTTTTTTAGAAAAAAAAAAAAAAATATATATATATATATATATATATATATATATACATATATGTTAGAAATAGTATAGCCTCTCGTCACAAACAAACTTAAACTGAATTGTTAAGTAGTTATCAAGTATTAAGTTTATTTAAGAAAATTTTAAATCGATGAGGGAGAATATTTTCAAAAATGCATCCTAAATATGCATTTGCAATATAAATGCATTTTTTTTTAATTGTTTTCTTTTTCTAATTTTGATATTAAAAGAAGAATTAACTGCTTTTCTAATGACCTTTAAATCAATCACTGTACTTTCTATATGCAGTTATGTTGTGTGTGTTGCTATGTTTATAATAATGTCATACTTATTATACACTTCTTCATAGTTGACAAGGGTATGTCTGAGTAAATTATTACATTTGTAATGTCTACGGTATTAACTAAAGTCTTCTTAAAAAGTGCATATTCTGAATCGTTGCACTTATACGTATCTATTAATATTCAAATTTTTGAATGCCCCATGTATTTTACGGTTTTATGTAAATCATATATTGTATAAGATATATAGGAAGGATATTTTTGTTTTAAAAATGTCCCAGAAAGTACGGTAAAAACGGCAGCATTTGCGACAGTGCGAAAAAAATTATTAGTTCATAAGTTTCTCTTGGTAGGCCGGTCCCAACTTATCATAAAAAGACATCCCAATCACCTACCAGATGCTTACTAGAAGGAGATTTGACTGTCTAGTATTCTACTAATGACTTACATAATGCATCGATTTTGGATCAATATTATGAACTTCCATTGCAGTATTCATATAAAATTTAAAACAAGTAAGAAAGATATAGTCGGTCAAGCCCGATCATATTATACCCTACACCATTGCGTATGTGCATCAAAATTCGGGTAGGGATCTTATATGGGACCTGTGGCCAATTGTGGATCGATACTTGCATTAGGTGTAATGTATATTTCTATAAAACATACATATACATCATATTATGTTTATATTAAAATTTATATGAGATATACTATGTACTTATGGGTGATTTCCGGAAATGGGCCTCATATGAGCGCTATGGTCACTTATAGATCAATCTTTACTGGCAGTGTAGTTTCTACTTATATAAAACTTATTTATGTCAAATATTAACTGGATACTAACATTTGTATGGCAATTATGCACGTAAAAGTGATTTTCGGAAGAAGGGTATATGTATATGGCAGCTATAACCAATAACAGTACCAGCCAGCCAGAACATCATTAAATCGATTCTGAAATTTAATTTTTAATTTTTTGTGCGTTACAAACATCAGCACAAACGCATAATACCCCACCCATCTATGGTGGTATAGGGTGTATATACCATATATGCAGAAGCAATTCTGTCCTACCCATTTCGCGAATTTAACGCGTTTTTTTTAACCGTTTTTGATCACTTCAGAAATTCATACAAAAACTAACACAAAACAAGTGGAAGTGTTATATTCGGCTGGGCCAAATCTTTTATATCCTGCCAAAATTTATATCTTATAATATTTAAACATATTGGAACTATCTCTCATCAAAATTTTAGCTTTAATCTGGAAATATGCTTAATATTTGTAATGTAAATTTTTATTATAAAGAGTCACCGATAACTCCTTGGACATACGACTTAGGAAGATCTCTCAGTTCATCTGTGTTGAAGAGCTGAAAAAAAGCAGATTTACAAAATTGTAAATTCCTCTTCAGTTTTCTAACAACAATTTTTTTCGAAAAAGGTACCTTGGAATTAGATATTTTAAACTAGAATCAGCTATTTTAAAATTTTCAGAATTTTTAACTCTGGGGTCTACGACACAATTCCAACGAACATGATATGCCATCATATTATCTACATTTAAACCACAAAACAGAATTTAAGTTAAGTAATAATATTTAAAAAAGCATCTCACATAATCAAGTTTACTTAACAAACGTATTTTTTCACAAAAAGTACCCGTATATCAAAATAAAATCTAAATTCTACGAGGATACGAACCATAGCTTGAAGATTTGTAATCTAGAACACTTCCACCAGACTATATAAAAAAAAAAAAAAAAATGTTTGAAAAACAATTATATGTACTCCTCATATATTTGAATATTATAAAAATCAATTTACAATATTATATGTTTAATCTTAACAATGCTGAAAAATTATTTTTTTACCCAAATTAAAGCCTAAGAATTCAGAGCTAGGAGTCTTAAAGTGTTCATATGGGTTCGAATCCTGGCGAATATAAATATAATATTTATTTAATAAATTTTAAAGAAACACTTTTAATTAATTAAAAATATTTTTGACAGTCCCTTATTCAGACATTTCAAAATTTTAATTTTTGTTTAAAAATAAATTATAAAACAATTTTTCGAAGTCTTGGCCATGGATTGAACTCTTTCAGTCACAAACCCAAGCGGTGTACCACCTCGATATGTTGAAATTTACTATCTTTATTGCTTAATAATATGCAAATAATACTTTTTTTCTAAAAAAAACACATCAAAAATTCTGAAATAGAAAATATTATTAAATCTTGGCATAGAAAATTAGAAAATTTGCTGAAGCTGTTCTCCGCCATTTCTGAACACATTTCGCTGAATTTGATTACCAAAATTTTCAAGACTATATGACACATATATGTTGAAAGAGAAATGTATTTCTTGAACTATGGGCTTCAGAAAATTCATTTCAACATATAGACGGATAGACATCCAGACGGATAGGCGGACAGACAGACAGACAGACAGACATATATTCTAAAAGTTATTTTTAATGATAACAATCACGAATATTTTTAAATTTGAGGCGCTGGATTATATATGAAGATTTCCGTATAAAGTGACTGGTTATGGGAATAGAGCACTAAAAATGTTTCGAATGCTCCCTCTAGTACCCTAATATTATAAAATGTATATAAAAAATACTAATGTAAATAGGATTATAATATTCGCCACTGGCTATTATAGCGCTAAAACTTAATTTTGCTTTGATGTTCTTCTCGCAGTCTACATAATAACAATTTAAAATATTTTATTTTACATTGAAAAAGAGTACAATAGCTCATTTGCAGATTTTAGTATGCATTAAAATCTACTGACAAGCATTCATGTCAATATGTCAGTGAAGTGATTTTTTTTTTTAGTTATTTACTTGTCGAAACAAAGATCAAAATTTTTAAATTGCATGTGTGTGTTGGAAATGGACCGACAATGCTTTTGTAATTAAGTTTGTACTTACTTTATGATTTT
Organism: Protocalliphora azurea; assembly: GCA_932274085.1. Taxonomy (NCBI): domain Eukaryota; kingdom Metazoa; phylum Arthropoda; class Insecta; order Diptera; family Calliphoridae; genus Protocalliphora; species Protocalliphora azurea. The sequence goes on from OW026521.1 coordinate 118,355,244, forward strand.
AAAGTGAATATAAATAACTATGCAAGTGAAGTTTAAATAATAAAGTATTTAAAAATAATAAAAGTACATGCATCACATAAAAAAAATTATTACCTTATATTTTTCAAATAACACAGTTGTTCAATTTTTCACCAAAATTTAATTAATATATTCAAAAATAAATAAAATAAAAGACATAGTAAAAATAAAGTTCAAGTCAGATTTTTTTCTCCCTTAAATTTCTAATTCATTCAATCATCAATTTTATTAATTTAGTAAATTTTTTAATTGGAAAAATTTTTTTCGTTTTTAATTTTTTTGCAGTTATTAGTAATTGATATAATCACTTTGGAAAGAGGTGCAAATTTAAACAATTTTTAATGAATGAATTATTTTGGTGACTTTTTTCTGAGATTAAAGTAACGTCGTTCTTTAAAATGCTTTGGTGCTGAAAAATTAATTAATAAAATTAAAATTACAAATACTATATAGTGACGCCTTCATGATGAACGCTGTTGTTTTGAAACGTAAAGCTTATTGCAATTGCTTGCATTAGAAAAAACTTAATTTTTTCTAAAGATTCAAAGTTTATTTATGTTTAAACATCTTAAGGCTTGAAAAAAGATTCAAAATGAGAGTAATTAAATCTACAAATAAGGAGAAGTGTTAACAGTTAAGTGGAGTGCTTTTTGTCATTTCAATGTCGCCACGGCGGTTTGTCTTCTTGGATAAAGTCTTTTCCTTGACGTATAGAGAAAATCCTGTCATGCTACACTCTAAGATAGCTTTGGTCTTAGAGATAGTAGCAGTGTGGTAGGTGCACCATTGCCTGAACTTGTCTGGGGTCTATAATGGGAGAAAAGGGCCTTCGGGGCCTGACCAGAGACTTAATACAATCTGGTACCACGGGAACTAGTAGTCCCTGGTATGGCAACACTTGCTTGTCGGTGTTATCGTACTGGACTGGCTGTTGGTTGAGGCCCTTCGGGGAGTCACGTGCTGGTTATGGTTTTTACCAAAACCGCAGGAAGGGGTCCCGATGTGGTGTTGCATTGCAACACACGTCGCCAATAGTGCGGCAGGAGGTTAGTTAACTCCAAGTCCTAAGCAAGGGGAGTGGACTTACCCAGACAATGAGTCTTTCTAATTGCCAAATGTGTGTTCTTAACAGGCGCATGCGGGCATTGGTAGATGCCGTCATGGCAGGTACAAGTAAAAAAAATTTGTCAGTCAGATCTGAGCCTGCACTATATGTGATTTTATATCCTACAGCATCATAGGTGTTTGGAATATTACGCGTTTGTGCTGATGTTTGTAGCACCTGAGTCGCCCAAAAACATAAATAACATAATGTATATTTCACATAAATATACAATACTTTTATTACAAATATTTGCCAACAATTGAACGCAGATCCCATATAAGAACTTTCCCCGAACTTTGATGTACAAAAAGAATGGTGTAGGGTATCATATAGTCGGGATTTGCCGACCATATTTTTCTCACATATTAATATTTGTGGAGGAAGTATTTCATGTAACTTGAAGTTAATTGTCAACCGGTTATTATAAGATTTTACGGTGTAAATTATACTTCTGTAAAACATGTGTATTTGTAATAATATCGTGATATTACCATTTAAATTACATTTATTGTGCGCCTGATTCCCAAAGGAAAGGTTCTATATGGTCAATTATGAACCGACTGTGATAGAACTTTGCACTGGGTTTTCCACCCATTCAAAACTTATTCGCGTCAAATATTATTGTTATGCTGGCAACTAGATTGGACTTATGCACTTTAAAGTAATTTTATCAAGATATTCTTATATGAAAGCTATCAGTTTTCTACCTACCTTCATGAAATTTGGCACACTGATTTATGCATATATACGGGCTCCCTTGGTCTAAATTTTAATAAGATCTTGGTTAATATAAGTCATTTAGTAATATTTATTATTCTTTTATGCAATTTCAGCTACAAATTTTGCGTATTTTAAATCGAATTTTTTAGCCACCCTTTGCATACAGATAGATGTTTAATAAATCTTACCAAATATTGAGAAAAGGTAAGAAAGCGATCAAGTTTTATTATTTTATGAAGTTTTTATCGTCTCTAGTAAAATTTTCATTATGGTTATATGAGCTTATATTTTTCAAAAGTATAAATTAAATAAAAAAAAACTATAATAATTTGAAAAATTAATAGGGGTCCTCATTTAAACACCTAATTTTCTCATATGGGCAATTGTGCAAATTTGCGCGACGTGTTTCATTTCATATGTGGTGCAATATTAACGTAACTATAATTTTTTATATTGTATTTGTTTTTAAATATAAACAAAAGACAGCTGATTTATAAATGCACAATTACGCAGCGCAAGTTTGTGAGACTAAACACAAGTTTACGCTACCATTTTTTTCCATACAATTTTTGATAGTTCATTTGAAATTGTGTAAACTTGCACACATTGCACAGTTTGCGAGGTTTTGTGCGATTTCAGGAGGACCCTTAATAATTATATTTAATTATTATTATAAGTATTCCCGAGGTAATATAAGTTAATATTTATACTCAAATACATTTTTGTTTTTGTTCGTTTACATTATTTATTTGTTTGTTTATATTTATTTCAGTTGGTGAACTGTGAAAATTGTATTTTCGATAACTTCTTGGCAACTGGAAGAAAATTACCATTTATATTATTAATTTACTTGTAGGCTGCTTTGCCAGTAAGCTACACAACTAATGTTCGGTTGCTACACATAATCGACCTATAAGTCCCTCTCATCAATTTAGTTAGCTTAAAGCGTCTACTAGACTATAGACATCATCAGTTCTAATTTACACAACATCGCACAATGGGGTAGAAACGCCAAAAATTGCGTTTAATTTACTTTTTGAATTTATAAATATATATATATATATATATATATATATATATATATATATATATATTTAGCATTAATAATCAATATTTGAGATAATCTGTAGGTCGCCGTTTTAAAGATAACCTAATGAAATTCTGCACATGATTTTTCTCGGGCCAATAATATAACATATTAAAGTTGATTATAATCGAACCATTATTTCACTGAGCCGCCATATAAAATTTTTCTCGGAAATAAATGTCCTAAATATATTTGCATTTTCATAAATTTCTTAACAGCTGAGTTATGTCCAAGCAAAAGGTTATACCCTTCGGAAATCAATTTCCTTTGCATAATTCCTTTATAAATGTCCATAAAAAATTAAGAGCAACTAAAATTTATTTATGTATTAGTCCTACACTCAAATTTCACAAGGATCGATTCATAATTAACCATATAACCATGTCAATTCAAAACTATTTTGTCGCATTTAGGTGTTTTCTTTTTCTATAATTCGATATATATCTTTTAAAATAAAGAAAATAAATAAGTTAAATCAATTTTATTTTTAAATATACAATACTCCCCAATTTATTTTGTTTTTGTTCAGAAAACATGCCTAATTCAGTGTTTCACTGGCACGTTTTGGGAAAAACATTTCGTTTTGAGAAAAAATTGATTTCATCATGATTTCCTCGTTGTGCTAGTTTTGTTCCAAAATATGTCGAAAATATAGTTTTTCGAACTAGTTTTTCTTTAGCACCACTGCAATGTGTCTTGGATAAAGCAAAATACCTTTGTGTCCATTTATAGTGAATTATTTTAATTTTTATATTTATTTTATTTTATAAAAACAAAAAATAATTTGAGTAAAATATGTTAAAAATAAAGAAAAATATGAATTAAAATAAATGCTAATAAAAGTGATTTAATAATTGATGAAATACGAAGTTATGTTGATACAAAATAACAAAAATAGTTCGAAAATTCGACTATACGAAAAATAGTTAGACCAAAGGAAATATTTTCAAGTGTTTTAAACAAAACGTGTGGTTTTAAACTCAGTGGAAACATAATATTACCATTGAGCGATTTTAGACACCAATTTCCCCCCTTTCAACCACCTGGCTTCTTTTTTAAATGAAACTAAATGGCGACTTTTTAAGATTATGCGGTAAATAACGAAAAACTATGAAGTTTGTAATATCTCAACCCATTATATATTAATTTCAACAAATAAATAATTTTGAGATTGTTTTAAAATATAGTGATTAAACAAGTTTATAATCATAAATTGCCTTGTTGTCTCTGTTTGGCTGTACCAACGTAGAGTTTGTGGACTATAATTAAACAACAGTAGAATGGAATACGGATTTTCTGTGTCGCTACACACTTCATCAGCATTCCTAGTGTCTTCTCCATTTTGGTTTCGTTGAAACCTAAACATGGCGCCCGCTTTGCACTGGGTGCAATTTTGAGGGACTTAATTAGCAGCGCCAAGCGTTTGGGGCAAGTAAAATAGAGATTGAACGCTGTTATAGATGTGGTTCCAGTATCCGTTTCGAAGGACTATAAACAATTTTGCAATTGCAAATTGCCTTATTGTCTCTGTTTGGCAGTACCAACGCAGAGTTTGTGGACTATAATTAGACACCGGAAGAATGGAATACGTGTTTTCTGTGCCGCTACACACTTCATCAGCATTCGTGTTTTCTTATCCATTTTGGTTTCGTTGAAACCTAAACAGTGAATTTTAAATGAAGCTAATGATAAAGTTTATGAAAAACTATTTAAAACACCCAATATATAACAATATTTTTTGCTTTTGTTTCTATCAAATAAACCAGTTTTTTCGGTATTTTCCTTAACGCTGGCTTAATTTTATTGATTTTTTTTTGGCAAAATATATCTTTTTTTCTTCCAAATCGCAAAAATCCGCAAAATGTTTTTATTTTTTTCGTAATTTTATACAACGCATATAACGTAAATATACAAATTTTTTATTTTCACACAAGTCCGTCTAAAAACTTTTTCATTTCTATAAAAATATAAAAAATACCCGTTTTTTGGACCGATTAAAAAAAATATTAAAACTATTTCTGCAAGCATTTATTTTAATAAAAAATACGTAAATAAGTTTCCTTGCATAACAAATCAATTATAAAAAAATACTTTTTATGAAATAAATGCAAGACCATAAACTTGAGAAACATAAATTTTTAATTTTTACCACTGTGATTCAAAATTGAAAAAAATGTGATTTTGATGGTACACTACACGAAGTGTGAAAAAAATGCTAAAATTTTTTAACATAAAATGATGCTTCATTTTATCGATTTTTAAATAGAATTAAATACTTTTTCAAAATATTAGTTTTCAATTAATCGCCATTTTTATTAATTTCACTCCCCTGTGCATCGTGTGGAAATAATATGAAATAATACCGCGTTGCCCTTGAGAATTTTTAAAAAATGTTCAAAAAAGGTAATTTCTTGAAAAAATGCCAAAAAACTTGATTTTTTTTTTTGTTTTTTTTTTAAGGGGCCAACTGCTTCAAAACCTAAAAAGTTCTTACAATTTAAAAGATTTGTTCATAAAAATATTTAACATAAAATCCTCTTTTTATTCATTAAACTTCTATACTTTTGTACGACTTCTTCACTCGGACTGCAGTCTTACAAATTTAGAACTGAGACATGGATTCACAATTGTTGACCTTTAGTCTGTTGGACAATTAATTTGCCATTAGTGATAATTTAAAAAAGATGTTCCGCCGAGGCTCTGTTTGAGCCAAAGTAAAAATATAAATTAGTATATAAGGATTCATTAAATCTATTTCTTTAATTTCTCAATTCGGTCCAGAAAGATTCGGCATTAGATGTTTTAAATAGTTGTTCATAAACTCAATATCATTAATTAGTTTTAGTTTTTAATAGTTTAATTTCCTTTATAAATTCTTTCTTTTTACATAATTATACTGTGAAACAATCTCAAATTAATTAATTCCTTCGGTGGAATTAATATATAATGGGTCGATATATTTTAAACAACTTAGTTTCTCGTCATTAACACATAGTTTTAAAAAGCCGCCATTTAGTACCACTTTAAAAAAAGGGGCCTCAAAAGTGGCAAGGTGGTTGAAAAAGGGGCAATTTTGCGACTAAAATCGCCAAAAGTTAACACTTCCTGAACATGAAGACATCCGGGCTAAAGCGAAACGTCATTGTATATTCTTTAATTTTCGTAACAAATTTATTCAGTGAATGGGCACATATGGTCATATTGTAGAAAAATGGCACATATTGTAGAAAAATTTTCTGATAATCTTTGGTTAAAAAAATAACCCATTCTCTGTTATCGCTAGTAAGGAACTCGATTACTCTTCTGAATATTGTGAGATTGCTGGTATGTAGGAATGTACGGGTTAATCATGTAATAACTTTAGTTTGAGTTTTTTTTAGATGAAGGAGAAAAAAGCACTGTAGCAACTTCTATGGGACTTCCTTGCTCAAGAAGATTTGGATTGTGTTGGTAATTAATCTGCTTAGATTTGATAGAAGCACTGGTCTCATAACCAGATGCTGTGAATAACAATTATTTTTGAATTAAAAAAAGCAGTAATAACAAAATATCGAACAACTGATTTATATAAACCATTGTTTTTTTTTTTTTTCAAAAATAAATGTTATTTTTTTATTTTTATTTTTGCGAGCACAAATAAAAGTTATTTTTTGATTTTTTTTCTGGAAAATATAAAAGTTATTTTGTAATTTTTATTCATTGAAAAATCATATTTTTATGCATATTCGTAAATTTATAAAATCATAAATTTATTAGTTCATAAGTACATAAAATAATTTTCATGAGTTAATAAATTCATATAGAGCAAAAAATTTTCACAATTAATACGAAAATAGCTTTACAGAAAATCCAAAATAAGAAAAAGTTCGTGGGGTCACAAAAGTGTTCACAAAAAATATCCTCCTTTTTTAAAATTTTTTTCGAGAAAACAAAATTTTGTTTAATTCTTTTTAACTTAATGTATTTATCACTAAGTAGTGAATTCAAATCAAAAATAATAAGAACGTTTAAAATTGGTTTTACAAAAGAATTTCTAAAATTTCATATTTTTATGAACAGTTCTGGAAGTCACTGTACCATCCGTTACCAATAATGGTGGTATATGATTAAAAAGCGACCTTTTGATACATCTACATTTGATCGATGAAGGTTAAACATCGAACACTTCATTGTAATGGGGAAGTGTAGTGGCCGCTGTGATCGCTGTTAAACTTTACTTAAAATCAAAGCACTAAATAATTAACATAAATACGAATAACTATGCTTCTTAATTAAATTTGTATTGGAAATAACTGCAAATTAAAACATCATTATTTCCTTAGCCTCCTACAAAATCTTTTACCCAATTTATTGCTTAACTTTTACTATTAAAGCTTGTTTTTCATACAAACTTTTTATTACATTCAGCACAACAGACAAACTCATACCCATAAAATTCTCATTTTTAACTATTTCGATTTGTCTGCTAAACCAGAACAAGCGTATAAGCATTTTTTACTTCCATGCCCACCATAAAGAAGTTTATAAAAAATTCAAGCAGAAAATAACCGGTTTTTGTTTATGCATTTTATAGCATACTTTTAAGTGTTGCACATAAATTTTTTATTACTATCAATGCTTTCTCTATGGCTCGATAACTATGTAGCAATTGTATAACTGTATATTCAAGTGTGTAAATGCGGTGGAAAGGAAATAAAAGCAAAATTCTAAAAATGTTCATATTGTTTTGGCCAAAGAGAAAGATCTACAATATTTTTGTGTGTTTTGTTTTTTCATCTCGTTGTTTTAAACTTGCGAAAAACAAAATCGTACATAAATTATGTTTTTATTAATATTGTTTTGTAGTAAAAATTTTATGGTTATTTTGCAGTACGTTTTTTCTTTATTCCACACAACAGATTTTTTTTTTTTTTTTTTTTGTAGCATAGCATTTTTAATGAAACACTTAAAAGTATGCTACACATTAATATAAACGTAACGCAAGCAACTAAATGTAGGCTATAATAACAAAACTTTATTTTTATTTATTTTTAAGGAAACTTTTAGCAAATGATTTTTATTGTTGGCAAAATGAACAATAATAGAAAACATGTTGTTTTTATATTTTAAATATGACCTGATATTTACTTCATATTGACACTAGAATTCTCTGTGGAATATTAACTTTTTCTGTTTTAGAAACAATAATTTTATTTAACTTTTGAAAAATGTAAAGCAACCTGATATATACAGAAGCAAATTTGAAATTTTTTCTTGTACCTAATATATAAGTATTTATTTACACTTGAGTGAATTTCATGTTAAAAATAATTAAATTGAATTCAGCCATTAAACTTTCTCACATTTCATTATGTTAATTAAAATTCTTACTTCTCTAAATTCTATTGAAATTTTAATTTGTTCTTAATTTAAATTTTCTTACAAACTTAAATTGTTGTTTTTATACTCAAACCCTTGCAGGCCTAAAAAATAAGATGGTAAACTAACTGATTAAAACATAAAAACTTCACATAAAATTTTTCCTTATAGCTAATAACTTAATTAAGCATTATACTCATATCTTTTGTATCTATGTATATGTTTGGAATGTTTTTGTAGGCTATTTTAAGGCACTGTTTAATTTAATGTAACATAAAAAATTTTAAGGGATATTTTAAGTTGAAATTCAAATTTCTTGAAACTGTTATAAAGAAAGTTAGCCATTGAGCAGTTAGCTATTTGTCTGTAATTAAAAGTAGTAGTATAAATTTAGAAACAAGAACCAAATGTTTTTCTAAAAGGAAAATCAGTAGTTGTCTTAAAAAAAAAGAAATTATAATAATATTTGTACAGTAGTGCCCCGTTGAAAAATACTTATTTTTTACTAAGACCACTAAAATGAAGCATATTTATGAGCTGAGTACACGAAAAATATTTATAACTTTTCAAAAATTGTTTAAATTTTTTCAATCAATTTAAACAATTTCACGGGTTTACTACATGGGTACCAACAAATATTATAAAAAATTTGTTTTGTTAGTGTAACAATCTGAAATATTAATTAATGTAATTAAAAAAAATACTAGTTTTTGAAAATTATCATAGTTAGTTACAAGGAACATTTTTTCGACCACTCAACGAGATTTTGTTGAAATTTTGAAATCAGTGTTGCCAGGAGGTGTTAAAAAAGAGGCTAAATTAATTGCAAAAAGTCAGAAAAGGCCAAATGCCCCAAAAAATAAGGCTAGATAAGAGCTAATTAAATTTTTTTATTTAAAATCTTATATAGGAGCTTTGTCCAGATTTTTCAAAAAAAAAATAAATAAATAAATAAAATATAAATAAAAAATAAATAATAATAATAATAACAATAATAATAATAATAATAATAACAATAAATTTATATCAACTTAAAATTCATATATTTTTGAAATTTCATCAAAATATTTTATTTTTTTGTTCTCACTAGCTTTTGATATTTTTTTAAAGATATTGTAATAAATTTATAAATAAAACATAGAACGGCTGCCGGCAAAATTATCCAGTAAAAAATTACCTTCAAAATTTGGGTTATACATATTTTATACGAAAAATGTACCAATGTTTTGACGTGACTTTTCGTCATTTTTGAATTACAATTACTCTGTGATTTATCATTTCCAAATTTTCGGGTGATTTTTTGCTTTTGTAAAAATTTTTTTTAATTATATTCATAAATATTTTCTGTGTTAATGATCTTATTAAAAAATAATTACCTACAATAATTCTTTAAGTAAGTCTATAAAATTAGATAAGTTATATTTGATTTGGAGATTGAAGCGCATAACATACTTAAATGAATAATTCTGTAGAAATAAAACTGTAAAGGCAAATAATGTTTTCTTTTTTGTTGAAGTACCAAATTTTTAGCTTTTTTGAGGTCATTTTAAGAATAAAAAAAGGTCTAAAAAAGCTAGAGGCTAAAACGAAAATTTTGAGACTAAATTTAGCCTTAAAAAGGCTAACCTAGCAACACTGTTTGGTATACACATTGCACAGTGGAGCAGAATCGAAAATTTTTAGAAATAAATCTGCTTCTGATCGGCTCGCTATATTTGAATAAAATTTCATATATCAAACTTTAAAATAGCGTAGTTTTGGTTCTTTATAAAATATTGACTTAAATATTTTTGTATATAATTAATCCATTTCCGACCACTACCTGATTTCGTTGAGATACCAAATTTAGCATGAAGTTTGTTTTTGTAATTTTATTACAAATTCAGATATTTTTGGTTGCAAAATACAGGGCCTGCAAAATTTCATAAATCGTACAATTTTTGTACCCAAAAATTTTTTCTAAATAACATTTGATTTTGTTTTTAAATTTAAAGTTATTTACCTTTAGAATACTTCCATAGCATAAAACACTTTTTCGGAAAGCAGATGTAAAATAACGTCGAAATGATCATTGATGCATTTTTGCTGCACCAATTTTTGAGATGATCCGAGCACACAATTTTGGGTAGATTTTGCTGTTACAGTGAAAAATCACACGAGAAATGACACAGGGCATCTTAAGGACATCATTAATCAGTTTTAAAAATTTGCAATACACCTTCAAAATTTCGAATTATTAGCAAAAAAGTGTTTTCGGGTAGGTTCTTGTATAAATGTATTTATAGTTCTATAAATGTATTATAATAATTATTCTTCTGTTTATTTTTTTTATTTTAAACTTCTTTTGAAAAAAATCAGAAAAGTTAACAACAAAGTCAAAATTTCGAGGAAGAAAAGGGAATTGAATTTAAAAATGGTGAATAGTTCATTATTTAGTTTGAGTGTATATAAAAGATGGTAATATAGTTAAAAGCTACGTCCTTCTGCTTTCAAAATCAATCATAAATTGACTCAAAATTTATGAAGCTACGAGATCTATAGTGCAGGAATTACTTAGTGCAGTGGATTTTTTCGTAATATCTCGAAAATTTTCAAAAATTTTTAAAATTATTTTGTGATTAACTCTAGAAGGTCTACAATTCACATTAGATCGTTTTCCTAGTGAAAATAAAAAGCGCTATTTTGAAACAGCGTGTTATTTGTAAAAATCACATTTTTTTCTCTTATCCTTAAGATAACATAATAATCTAGTAGTAACACTGAGAAAAGTCTGCATTAACCGCACAATTAATTAGGCGATGTTAAAGTTACTGGTGCGAAAACACAACAGCGGTTGAAAATGGATTAGGAAATTCGTCAACTAGACAAGAGAGTTTATCTGAAAAATTTGGATCCATAGGATTTCTGATTTTTTGAGTTAAATAAAGTACATTGAATGAAATCCTTTGCTTTTTCCCAAGAATTCTTTAACTCAACTTACGAATTCGTTGTTTTAAAGAAAACATTTATTAAAATTCAACGAAAAAATCAATGCAATTACGAACAGTACATTAAAAAAATTCTTTAAATATATTTCTTAATAAAATAAGTAAATCAGTTCATTGACTGAACATAATAGTTGATAGATTTATAAATATAGCATACATAAAAACAATGATTCAACGTACAATAAAGAAGAAGCATTGCTCAACGAATAAGTACAATAAATCAAAGAAATATTTCGATATTTCGTTGTTTCGGTAAAATAATCACATGATTCATTGCTTTCTAACGGGAAATATATTAAACCAAAAACGTAAAAGAAAACGAAAACAAACCAGTTTGTATTTATCGCTTAATAAGAAATGACGCGCTTTAAAAAAAAGTTTTGTGTAAATAATAGGCTGATCGTTTATTCGACTATAATATACTTCGTATAGCTGGAATTTTTAAAAAACCAGTAGATGTTTTCGAAGTTCCGAAAAAAACCGGTTATCCGGATTTTTTGCAGAAGAAAATATTTCCACTAAAATATATAATTATTCAAGTTCAAATTTATAAAATATAATAATTTTATGAAACAAATTTTAAATTAAGGTAAGAAAACAATCACCAAAAATGAAACTAAATTTTATATAATATGCACAGAAACTACACATAGAGAAAAAACATGGTTACGGCAGCAATATTATTGCTAATTATCATTAACTTTAATAATACTGTGTTCATGATAATAATGTTTTTGTTTCAGTTTTATCATTCAATGTTTATATTAAATCAAAAATTTAAATCAAAAATAAAAATTTTATGTTTTTGAATATTTTTACCAGAAGCCAAATTTTATTAATATAAAAAAATATCATTATTTCTACAGTCATTAAATATTTCCAATCTTTTTCCTTGTTTTTAAACCATATTTTGTTTACAAATCACATTAATATTATTTCCATAAAAATAAAATGTTACAAATAAATATGCTTTTTACAGATATGGTTGAAAAAGTCATAACTTTTTTTTATTTATGAGTGTTGTAGACCTTTTATGTTGTTTTATCGAATTACCCTATTGTTCGGCTTGAGGTCTCAATAAATAAAAATAAAAAACTCTTTTTATGTTTTTAGTTACGTCACTGATCAGTGACCAAATCTCAGAACAATAACAACGGAAAACAATGCAATATAGTTAAATTAATTATTTTAGTAAGCACATCCCTGTAGATGACCCACAAAGTTGGTCGAAATATTGGATGAAAATAAAAAGTAATATAATAAATTTAAAAAACATAAAAAGAGTTTTTTATTTTTATTTATTGAGACCTCAAGCCGAACAATAAGGCAATTCGATAAAATAACTTATTTTTTTAATATATTTCGTTTTTAACGTTTGTTTTCCGCCATTATAGTGCTCATTTAGGTTATATATGAATTAAGATAAGTAGATAAGGTTGTGTTATATTTGGTATGATTCAAAGAATATGATATATTGATTAATTATTAAATAATTTAGTTAATAAAATTTTCTTTGTATTTTCTTGCACAATATATAATCAAATAAATAATTAATGAAAAAAACGGTATTTGATTATAATAGGATAAATTTGAAATATGTTATCAGAAATTCTAACATTTTTTTATATAATACGTATGATAAAACTGATTCTTAATATAATAAAATCGAAAAGTAGTATGAGAAAATTAGATCATAATGTAACAAAACCAAATCATAACATGACAAAATTTGTATATGCAATATTAAAAATAAATCATAATATTATAGGTTAGATTATTTTATTATTATAATTTTTATATTTGTTATTATTTAATTATGGTTACCTTAATTATATTTTTTCTTTGCGTGTATGAATTAACATGGAAAAGGCGTGTCTCAGTTTTTTCGAAATAAGTTTTTTAGGTAGTTCTCTTTCAAATACTACTCCTTTAAAAAATGTAATTAGTTATTATTAATTGTTTGTAAGAATCTTACAGTTATTACAAGTGTAAAAACTAATTCCTTTGATATACGGTATTTCATCCAATATATTTACCACTTTATATTGGACGATTTATCGTCATTTTTACGATTTTTGATTCCAAAGTGTTAACGATTTGACAACTTTTGTTTCAGATTTGATGATTTTTTCTAAATGAAAATTCAGATCTATTTTTAGCATTTTTTATACATTTTTGTTTAAAAGTAAATTAGTTGGTATATAAATATTAAGAATTAAAATAAAAATAAAAAATGAAAAAAATTAAAATAAAATCTTCATAAACATGTTAATATAAATGCTTCATTTATAGAGAAAATTTAGGAGAACTAATATAATATTATATTAAATTCAATTATGTAAAATTTTATTATAAAATGCGAATAAACACTTTACAAACGGCCAAATATTTTTTACAAAATCTTTTAATTTCATAATCAGAGCGTTATAAATCTTTAAATATCAATTTCATAATTTTAATACATTTTTTGGAATCACATTAAGACTTACTTATTTTTTTCTTTGAAAGTCATGCAAAATTACATATTCATAATTTTTTTGCATATAGCATCGGACTTATTAGATAGTACTTGATTTTCATAATAGGTCGTTAACATCAAATTAATCTAATTTTTACTAATTTCTTTTTAAAATAAAATGTTATTTTTAAAACGCTTTTTACCGAAAATACCAGTTTTAAAATTGTTTAAAATGTTGTCGATCATCCTAGTAAATAATAAAAAACAAAAATAATAAGTTAATAATTAAAAACTAAATATGCCAGAAAACATGAATATTAGAATTATTAAAAACATAAATTTATATTTAGTCATAGAGGAAAACTCGAGCAGCAGTAATGAATGAACCAAATTAAAAGAATTACTCAAAAGTTGGAATTTGGACACTTGCTGGATTTTTTAACATGTAGACATGATAACGTTTTTTATTTTACTTTGGTTTTAAAATATTATATTTAACTTATATTTATGTAAATAAAACAATTAAGTTGCAGAGGAATGTATTATTAGCCTAAAATACGAGGTTTTCAAAAAATATAGTGAATGCACGAATCAAGATATTTTCTTTTATTACAGATTAACGCTACATCCGGCGATCTTTAGGGCATTCTTTGTAACTTTCTGGAACATTTGATGAAAATGAGGGAATTTCTACAGAGAAAAAATAATGTGAAAGGTAATCAATTTAAAAACTGTCATTTGAGCAAATTTCAGCAATTTTGTTTATTAACGAATAATTAAAAATATTTTTTTTTTTCGATCAGAACAAAACCATTGCAATATTAATGTGATGTCTATATGGATATTCCATGCCTTCAATACAAAGGACAACAAGAAGTATTTTATGAAATAAATCAAAAAGCGAACAAGAACTTCATGATCATATCTATATCATGTAAATCTAAATGTGTTCAAGCCATCATTTTGGCTATTGGAACCATGGAAATGAAAACACTTTTTTTATTTAGATTAATTTTTGGCATCTATGTCAATTATTTGTAGAGAATTGTATTTAATTTTTACTTACATATATTAACTGAATGTAATAAAATTTAATAATTTAATTTAAAATAAAATGAATAACAAAAGTAAAGAACAGGCCTATTATTATGGTACATTTTCAACGTATGGTTTCATTGGAACAATATATAAGTTCATTGAAGTCAACGCACTATTCATTGGGGTTAGCCACAATAGAAAGGATAACACTGGACAACACAAAACTGTCAATTTACCATGAAGTTAACTATATCTTTTAGGTTTATTTTAATAATTAATTAAATATTATTATATTTTCGAAAATTTCTGAACAATACAATTATATAAATGGCCTATATGTTTTCTACTACTTAACCGATTTTTACGAAACTTATATCATGGAAAAGCTCTTAACCAGCGTTACCGTTAAGAATTTTTTAAAAGTGTTCAAAAAAGAGGATTTAAAAAATAAGAAAAATAAGAAAAAGGGATATTTTTTAAAAAACGGGGCCAACTGATTCAATACCTAAAAAGATCCTCAAAATTTTTTTATTTGATAAAAACAAAAAATATTGTATTTTAAAAAGAACTACTAAATTGAATGTTATTAGTAAAAAAACATTTATTTATAATGTTTTTCATTACTGCAAAAATAAAGATTTATTTATAAAAAATATTAACATAAAATTGTCTTTTAATTAAACTTCTGTACTCGGACTACAGTCTTAAAAATCGCCGTCTAACAAATTTAAGGCTCAAAACATGGAATCTTAAGTGTTGACCTTGAGTCTGTTAGACAATTTGTTTTTAATTAGTGATAATTTAGAAAAAATACGTTCTGCCGTGGCACTGCTATAAGCCAAAGTAAAAATTTATATTAGGATATAAGTATTCCGATCCAAAAAGACTCGGCATTGATGTTTCAAAAAGTTGTTCATAAACTTTATCATTAGCCTTAGTTTTTAACAGTTTCAGTTCATTTACAAATTCTTCAGGTTTTTTTTACTAGATTGTAAAACAATATCAAAATAATTAATTTCTTCGTTGGAAATATTATATATTGGGTCGAGATATTTCCAGTAACTTAGTTTCTCGTCATTTGGCAGATATTTTTAAAAAGTAGCCATTTAGTTTCATTTTAAAAAAGTGGTCACATGGTTGAAAAAGGGGCAATTAGCGACTAAAATCGCCAAATGATAACGCTGCTCATAACTATCTTATATTTTATGCTTAAATTAATTAAATTATTTTCATATTTATCAAGTATGAATTTAGCATAAATTTTCTTTGTTCTCATTAACCCTTTTAGTATCCGTAAAAAATTTGGTTTGTGATTAAAGCATTATATTTTTTATCCGTGTACCAAATTTAAATTATTCAGACTGGGAAATAATGGGGTTATTGATTTTTGGCCGGAATTTACACCGTGCACTATGCACTGTAAAATTTGTTGGAAATTTTATTAAAGGTTCTTTTATTAAACTTTATATTTGAAATTTATAAATGAGTTCAAACACTGTAAATGTTAAAAACACAATATTTTTAATACATTAAATTTTCTCAGAACCTTTTTGCAAGAAACTGTTATGAAAAAAAAAACTAAAGCATTTCAAAATGTCACTTACATACATACACCTTGGCAAAAAGTAAGGATCAAAACAATATATAATGCATGTATGCATGTTTTACCATTAGACACGTCGAATAGTGGGAAAAATATGTCATTGAAGAAAGTATCACAAATATAATGGTATTACAGAGATAAACTTTATTTGTTTGACAAAGGAGCCCAGACTATCTGGAAACAATACTAAATAGAGCATCCCGCCAAAATTTTTTATTAAAAGCTTAGAAGAAGTGTTTTTACAAAATTATGCATATTTTCGATTAAACCTTTTCTTATAATTTTACTTGAAAAATTATAATTTTTATAAATATTTTTATTTAGCTTCCAAAATAGAATTGTCTCAAAATACGCAAAGTTATAATTATGTATAATTAAATAATATCAATGGTCAATGTTAACACTCAATCGAAATTTTAATATAGTTGACTGCAAAAATTTTATGTTTTTGAATATTTCTACCAGAAACATAATTTTTTTAATATAAAAAATATCATCATTTCTACAACTATTAAATATTAACAATCTTTTTCCCTGTTCTTAAACCATATTTCGTTTTCAAACCATATTAATATTATTATTCTCATAACAATAAAATGTTACAAATAAATATGCTTTTTACAAGTATGATTAAAAACTTTATAACTTGTTTGTTTTTGAATATATTTTGTTTTTAACGTTTATTTTCCACCTTCATTATAATTCTCAATTAGTTTATACATGAATTAATATAAGTAGACAAGGTTTGGTTATATTTTCTTTGATTCAAAAAATATGAGATATTGATTAACTATCAAATAATTTAGTTAATAAAAATATCTTCGCATTGTCTTGTACAACATATTATAATTCAAATAAATAATTAATGAAAATATAATATTTGATCATAATAAGATAAATTTGAAACATATTATCAAAAATTTTTATTAGATCATACGTATGATAAAATCGATTCACAATATAACAAAATAGGAACATAATATGAGAAAATTACATCACAATTTAATAAAACTGGATCATAATATGATAAAATTTGTATATACAAAATAAAAAAGCTGATCATAATATGATTATAATTTTCATATTTATTATCTTTACGACCATGAAAAATTTTACAGTAACAATATAGTCCAATCATAATATGTTGCTCTTAGATCATGGTTACCACAATTATATTTTTTCTCTACGTGTAGGATAAATATTATATTTTGTATGAAGGAATTTAGTCAAAATTTTTTCTGCGTTGTTACTTAAGCGCTTTTTGTAAAAGTTTTGGATAAATTTTAACTTATAAAATAAAAGGGAACAATAAATGAAATTGCAAAATTACATAAAAATGTGAATTTCCTAAATTTTTTATTAAACAAGTACTAATTTTTAAAACCTATTGATTTAATTAAAAATTTACGAAAGGAGATGCAAATTTTTGGATAGACAATGCTGAACATAAATGTGTCATTTCTTTGCTAATTATGAGTAGCTAATTTTTTCCAAAATAATTTTTATTTTTTTTTTCTTTTCCTATTGTAAATTTTTCTTCGTGTTTAATTTTTCTTAGATAAAAAAATCATTTTTATAAGAAAAATAAGAAAGGTGTGGAACCTAAGACCCATCAAATCAACCCTGACTATCTCTAAGCCACTCTATTCCCATTACGAACCCTATAAGGTTACCGAGTTCTTCACCCGCAACCTCCTCTAGTACGTGCAGAATATGGCTTCCAAACCAACTCAGTCTAATTCGCTGAAGCCCTACACAGTAACAAAGTATATGCTCCACTATCTCTAGCTTCTCCATATCATCGCACGTTCTGACTCGCCAGTGGTCATATTCCCTATTGCGAGGTGAACAGTAATTATGCCAATAATGATCCTTAGATTTACACGACTCATACCCAGAATATGCTTCGATTCTGCTTGTTTAAGATTAGGCCATAACGCTCTAGATACCCTGCAGTTCGAACTACTCCCCCAAGCACCATTCGTTCTACCTATAGTTTCCCTTATTTCCCTTATGGCCATGAAATATGACCCACAAAAGACCTGTCCAACTACTAGCCCTTACAGTGCTGCCTGACTATCCACATAGATAGTAACTTCAGTAACCTTCTCAAGATTCTCATTCGGTAATCCTAGGGCCTTGTAAATGCCTAGAATTTCTGCTAGCATGCCCCGCTGTAAAACTCCCTATTAATCCCAATTCATTCAGTGTAAATGAGCCCCGCACAAGCATATCTCTCACGAATTCCTCAATTAGAAGAAGGTAGAGAATGATGTCCAGTTCTGCCTGAGGTGTACTTCTCGCGGCACCGTAATGTCAATTGAAGCACATCTCTGAAATTTAGAAAGAAGATTCCTATACGTCCCTTTCCTCAACGCCTCCCACTATACCGAACATCTATAAGTGAGTATAGGTCTCACAACCGATGTGTATATCCAATGTACAATTACCGGTTTTAGACCCCAGTTCCTACCTACAGAGTTCCTGCATGCGTAGTAGGCATTAAGCCCCTTCCCAGCCCTTTCCTGAGTATTTCTCCCCCAAGACAATTTGCTGTCCAAGTAAACGCCCAGGTATTTGGCCTCCCTCGACAAACTGAGTTCCATACCATTCATAACTGGTAGACAGATCTAGTTCAGTCTTTTCAGGGTTGACTCCTAATCCATTACTATTTACCCATTGGGAAATTTCTCGCACCCCAGATT
Source organism: Protocalliphora azurea (assembly GCA_932274085.1). Taxonomy (NCBI): domain Eukaryota; kingdom Metazoa; phylum Arthropoda; class Insecta; order Diptera; family Calliphoridae; genus Protocalliphora; species Protocalliphora azurea. The sequence goes on from OW026521.1 coordinate 118,374,323, forward strand.
GCATGACCTCGCTGATCGTGGGTAGATATTTACCCGAGATCAACAATACCTCATCGTCAGCGTAGACGATCTTCCTTCCCATGGCATCGAAATGTCTTAATATGACGTTCATTGCCAAAAGCCACAGTAATGGAGAAAGAACCACCTGTCACAAGCTTCTTTATGTAAGTGTCTCCCATGCTCTAGTTGATAACCCTGCTGCTTTTCATCAGGGTGATTCACTCGATTAGGAATACACCAACTCCTAACGTGTGGCGTATACATTACTATATATACAAATTATTGACTTCTCTAAAAAAATTATTTAAAAGTATAGAGTTTAATGAATACAAAGTTCAACAACAACCGGCTCTTTCTGAAAGCAAGAATAATGAAATTCAGGATTGTTAATATTCTCATTTATTTGAAAAATCTATTAAATTATTTTCGGATACATTATAACGTTACTATTTACTTTCCATGATGAGATTCCACAGCAATCAATTAGTTAATCTTGAAAAGTTCAAACTTTATAAAAACCATGGTACTAAAATGGAAATTAAATAATGTAACATAAAATCTAATGTTTTCTTTGTTATAAAATAGTCATCGCCTGCAACTAAATCTGGGTGTTAATTTTATCCTCTTGGATGAATGTACATTTAGCAGATCGATAAAATTATAAAGTAGCTGAGGCGATTGAAATCGAGGGAAATTGTAGAAGGTGTTTTAAAGGAATGTGTATGAGTATAAATAAAGAGTAATATATTGAAATATATTTTCTTGATTTTTTTTTCTAGTTTTAATTTCATTAAAATCGGTTCAGCAGTTGTTGAGAAATTTAAGGCCAAAGTTGAACTTTTACTTATAAAAGAAGTTATAAGCAGATAAAAAAAAACATTTTAATAATACACAGCAGGAATAAGTTTCCAGTTTATCAATTCTAAAACATGTTCCACTAGAACCGTTTCTTAAAGAACGAGTTTCACTAAAATCGGTTGTTTATGGTCAATAAAATGTTAGTGTTTATTTTGTTTTTTATTTAAATAATATAAAGGAAAAAAATTTCATAGATAACAATAAAAGAAAATTATAATTATTATTCACTCGGTTTGAAAATACTCTGCAAATATTCCATATTTAGTTCTGTATTATTTCAGTTCTCTAGCAGCCTATTTGCTTATTCATCTAAATACCTATGTTCTAGAGATGAGCGGATTCTGATATTTCCAGCAATATATTAAATTGATCTTCATTTGTAGAATTTGTGATATTTTTCTGCTATTATAATCTCTATAAAATCTGTAATCCTTATTCCTTTTTTCCTGGGCTTCCTCTGATAGATCTCCAAATAGTACTAAATGATGCTTCATGACACCTTCTCCATGATAAAGAATTTTGTGAACTGTTGCAGACTTATTTCTCCGTGGATATTTGGTTTTATATATATTTATGTAGTTTCCTTCGTATCATCGCCAAATTTTCAAGCATCTATTTGTTCATTGTACACATGTACATTGATAACCTATTCTAAATATTGAAATAAGATTTATATCAACAGCTGTTATTTTAGATGCTCTTTCGGAACCTGAAAAAACCTTCTTGCTGTGTTCCCATCATTCGTATTGCCTGATAAATATTTTGGTTGATCTATATTTAATAAATTCGTCCTGAACATGTTCATTAATTAAACTTCTTAACTCCTTATTGGTGTCGTTATTTCTTATTGATCATGTAGGTTTAAAATCCAAATCACAACTGATTTTAATACGTGTTGCATGAAAAAATTCTGAGAGTAATTTCATTCAAATGTAAAAAAGTGTTCTATAGACGGGTCCTGGCAGGCACAAAAGTTTATACGAGGTTTAAGATTTGTTTAACTCCTTTTGACCCTCAAAAGTTTTATTCCGCTAAAAGTCAAATTTAACTAAAATATAGTACCTGAAAATACATTTAATAAAACAGCAGGTATAAAAAGTACGGTCACACGTCATGCCATTTCTTAACGACTATTATCCTACAAATATAACAAAAAAAAAAAAATCAGTCAAATATCGAGAACGGTTTGCGAGTAATGATAATTTACTTCTGATCAAATTTACGAAAAAACACATATTTTATAAAATAGCATAAATTATTTATCTTTAGCAATGTGCGACGCCCACAATTATCAATATTTTGATCTCTTAGACTATTTTATCGATATGCTACCCACGGAATGACAAATACAATATCTTTTTTATGGTGGGTATAAAAATGTTAAAAAAAAATGTATATGTGTATAAATAATTCAATATAATCAATAGTACATTTACTCTATACTATCAAATATACAATTATATATATATTGTTTACATTTGGTTATAGCAAACGAATTGTTTAATAGTACATGCAACCAAACAAATTCGATTGACAATAAATTCGGTTGCCATAACGAAAGTGTTTTCTCTATGAATTGTATACTGCGCATAAGTTTTTTACAGGCTTTATTTAAGTGATTCCTTCCATCTTTATAAAATTTAATTTCAAATATTTAAAAAAATATATTACATTTGCTCTCCTTCATCTCTGACCATCTCCGTAATTTAAATCCTCAGTCTTCATATAACATATTTTTGACTGATTGTGTCCCTATTCAAATTCCTAAAGGCTTAAAATCAACAATATTGTTAAAACCCACAAAAGTATGAAATATAACAACATAATTTATAATATAATTTTGACTCAAATTCAAATTCCTAAAGACTTAAAGTCAACAATATTATTAAAATCCACAAAAGCATAAAAAACACCACATTTCCTATTCATTTAGCTTAAAATGAAACATTCTTAAAACATCCTGTTTTAATCCTGGAACTTTATTACTGGCCACCCCCAAATGTTCGTGACCTTCATAAGGAAAGCTAAATTTAATTTAAAGTTAAAATTTAAAAAAAGTTTGTAAGAAAAAAAAAAACGTACACTCGTTTTGGGGGTGTGCACAATGTTAAATTGTAATCGTGAGTTTATTTCGTTCTTTGATAAGAAATGTAATTGGTTTAATGTATATTTTTTGAGCACAAATTTTTGGTAAAGAAATCAATAATTTTTTTTCTTAACTCACAGATATGTCAAGGTTTTATAGTAAATGTGTGCATACGAGTAAGCATCTATCAACATATTGTAGCTGCGTATGTATATAATAAATATATATTTGTTTTTCTTCTGTATATATATATTTTTTTTTTCAAGGCTTAGCTTATAATTATTATTACAAAATATATATTTTTCCTGATTCTGACTCTATTATAAATCATTATTGGTGCGACAGCAATTATTCCCTTTTGATTTTTACGCATTGTATTCTGTTATATAATGTAAACGTTTTTCTTATTTGTCCTGAACCCTACAAGCAAAATAATACGAAAGTGATTCGAATTCGTATCGCTTAGAAGAAAAATTTTATTACCGCAACTATCATATCCGTATTGCGGAACTTTCCCCCATCGGGAGAGATTGTGCGTCACATGCGATATATCTAACCAATAAGAAATCAATACGCCTGAAAAAAATAGGCAATATTGCTAGATAATTATCAAGGCGTGAAAAAGAAGATATCGCCAGATAATCTTCTGTAAGATGTAATAAATTTTTAGTAAAATTATTACTAAATAAATCTTGAAATAAAAATAAAACTTTTATATCTTGTAAAGCATGCATGCATATAAATCTTAACATCATGAATCACGAAAACTAAAACGCTCACATAAAATATCTATTTTGTTGCTAAAAGATAAACAAATTTCTTCGATATTTTTTCATTTTTGAACAATTTTTCGACAACTGAAATAATTGTGACTGAAAAAATAAAAGCATTGCATTAATTTCTTCCAGATGATTTGAAGGGGATATCATCGATTTATTGCGGAGGTGATAATCACCTTACTGAAAAAAGGGCGATATTTTTAGAATATTTTATATATTTTTTGTTGTTTATTACCCATTTTTTTTTTTTTTTTTTAATTGATAAAAATACAAAATTTCTTGTAGGAAAATATCTTCCAAATGTTTGTAGGGAATAGGTTTATAAGTGTGAATGTATTTCTTTTTATATTGTTGGGATTGTGGTAGAGTAGAGAAGTAGACATTTTGTATAAAAACAGATGCTGTATGAGTTGTCCGTGTGTAAGTATATGTTAGTATTATATTGCTAGTTATGATTTTGCACAATAGGTAAAAGTGAATAGAAATTTAGTCAAAAATATATACATTAAGGCGACTCAGAGAATACAAAATGGTATTAAGAATATGCGTTCATTTTGGATTGAGACAGGCACAAAAGTATTTTTTGTAAAAAACTACTCGTACATATATTTTTTAAATTTCCTGTTAATATTTTTGTAATTTTCGTAAATATTTTAATTCAAATGGTTAGTTCTTAACAAAATAAGTAATTTAATACCCATATTGACTATTTCTATATACATTTTTATATCAGATTGATTGATAAACTGTGGAAATGAAAGAATATTTTAATAAAAATTAATTAGACCCCAGCAACCAGTGTTGCCAGGAGGTGAGAAAAAAGGAGGCTAAATTGTACTTTAAAAAAAGGTCTGAAAAGGCTAAATGCCCAAAAACAAAGAAAAAAAATACAAAAATAAAGCCAGAAAAAGCTGATATATTTTAATTTAAAAACTAATTTTTTCTGATTATCACTAGTTTTTGATTTTTTTAAGATATTGTAATAAATTTATAAATAAAACATAGAACGGCTGCCAGTAAAATAACCCAATGAAAAATCGCCCATAAAATTCCCATAAAAAATTAGGTTATATTTGTGAAACGACCCAATATTTTGAAGTGATTTTTCATAATTTTTTAAACATAATTCCTTTTTGATCAGTAATTTCCTAATTTTTTGATGTCTTTTCATTTTTATAAGAATTTTATAAATTATATTCATAAATATTTTCTATGATTAAAGAAGTTTATTAAAAAATAACTATACTAATTGATTAAGTAAGTGTATATAACGAATTAAGTTATATTTGATTTAGAAAATGAAGAGTTGCGGGAGAAAATTTTTGTTAAATACAAGTAATCTGAAATTTTTGTGCGAACTAATACACGTAAATGCTTAAGTAAAAATAAAATTAATAAAAACAAATAAGAAATTATTTTCTTCTTTGGTGAAGTACTAAAATTGTAGGCTCTTTTAAGGTAATTTTAAGAACCAAAAAAGGCTAGAAAAAAAGAGCCAGAAACTAAAACGAAAATTGTGAGGCTAAAAGCAAAATAAAAAGGTTAGATTTAGCCTTAAAAAGGCTTAACTGGCAACACTGCCAGCAACTTATATCTTAAGCAAGTTAAAATTTCAAAACTTTAATTTTGTTTAAAAATAAGAAACAATAGGATATTTTGTGGAATATATAAATATTGAGTTTTATCTAGGATATGCTTTATATTTCAATGGATGAGACTTTTAAATACCAAAATCAAAAACAAAATGATACCGAACGGTTATCAGAAGATATAAAATATTTTGGAAAACATTATAAAACATACTATGGTTTATTTTCAGAGGAGTAATGACAGTAGTTTTTTCCCTCCCATAGGGAGTGAGTCGCCTTAACGTACATATAAATATATTTTAGACTTAAAAAACAAAATTTAAATTGATGTTTAGTTTAGATCACTTTTATCAGAGGTAGCTTGCAAAAAGCTAAGAAATAACGTTTCTGTACTTTTAAAAATAAATTGTTAAAAATAAATTAATATACATTTATTTTCGATTCCAAATTTTAAAGAATGTTTTAGATGATACATATTTTTGGACGATACATAGTAGAGTATGGTGCTATTATTTGGAGTCCACATTTAACTTCTGATCGGCTGGCTGGATTTTCATTAAACAGGCGTAGCAGAGGAGTCTAAAATGTTAAAAAATTGTTAATCGCTTGCCAAATTTTTTTGTTTCTCGTCCGATTTTATAAATATTTTTCTATATTGTTGTAGGCCCTGATAAGACCAATAAAAAAATGCTTACATGTCCTATTTATCTCTTATAGTTTTCGAGTTACTTGCGTTTGAATTTTTAAGCACCATAATTATCTATTGAATAAAAAAAATTTGAAGTCGATATATTTATCGAGTCCAAAAGTAAACGATTTTGAATTTGAAAATTGCAAAAAACGACTCTTTGTGTTTTTTTAGCCGAAAAAGTATCTACACTATTTTTTATCTGAAATAAAATTTTCTTTAGCAACATATAACAATTTTTCACTTTTCTGAAAGACAACTTCACATAGATGACCTTAAGATAAGAAACAAGCCCAATAAATCAATTGGTCATGGCACAGACCCTACCGAATTCGACCCATTTTATATGAAAGTTTTGATTTTAGACCATATTTTATCAAATCCCAAAACACGAATCGACAAGCGGAATATATTTTAGGAATCTACAATATATTGTTAAAAGTTTTAAATTACAATCTATGGGACTTCGGAAAAATGTGGATTCTTTAGCTAAAAATGTAAAAAATCACATTTTTGGGAATTTTGATTAGTTTATCTGGGAATTCAGGAAAACACTACCCCTGATTGAAATTTGATTAACGCGCTTATATTTATATTAATAAAATCCACATTTCTGGCAAATTTCACTAAGATATCTTTATAAACAAATATGTTATTACAATTAAAAAATTTGTATTTTCTCCAAAAACCCCAAATTGGGCCTTTTGTTTGGTTTATTTCTAAATATCGAAAGAAATTTTAAAAATATTTATTCCAACTTAAGCTCATCCTTTAGCATATATAATTTCCGAGCTTTTGCAAAAAGATTCAAGTCAATGTCATGCCTCATTTCAGAAATGTGTGCCTTTAAACTTTTATATTTTCAATTTATTGACTATATTTTTACAAACTTGCAACTTTTGCCTTTAGCTTTGCCTGAATAATTACTTAGAAAATTATGAATATTTCTTTTCATAAAATCTATACACGAAATATTTTTATAAAAATAATTAATAAATATTTTTTATTTTTAATAGGGTTGCCACATTTCCCAAATTTAAGTAAATCTTTATCCTTTTCTAAGCATGAATTTAAAATAACAAAACAAACAAAAAATGTCTATTTTAACTTAATCAATAAGTATTTTATTAGTTTATATTTATGGTGTTTACCTAAATTTAACAAATGTATTTATCTATTGTTGATGGTTAAAAATTTATATATTTATGATCTTGTGGCAATGTACAGGTATCCTTTCCGGTGATACGTAGCTGCAGCATTTATCTATTACTGATGGTTCAAAATCTATATTTTTATAAGCTAGTGACAATGCACAGGTAATATCCCTTCCGATGATACTTAACAGCAACATATAATATCAATGAATTCGGTATAGGTACTCTTCCAAATTGATTCTTTCAGATATTTTACCTAATGAAAATTCACAGAATACCTGTAAATATATATACCTGTGCGATATATCTAATAGATATATATATATAAATGCGCAGCTAATCCTTATCAACATCATAACGAAGTTGATTACCATGATGATTACATTGAAACATGAACAATTGTGTTGTGTTCTGTGGAGTTTATCTAAAAATGATCTTAATCGTTTAGAAGCTACAGTGGAATTCATAAAAACTACATATCATGGAAAAGTCGACGCATTGGTAATTTCAGATAGAGAGCTTTTTAAAGTTGTATGACGTAAAAATGAAGTCCTTGAATCAGCGTACTAACAGATTAAATATTCCGATTGGATAGATACTGATACAGAAATATCGGCGTGCAAAATATCAACTGGAGCACCCTGCAGGGCATATGATAATTTAAGTACAAGATCTAAGAAGAAAAGACTGGCCCATAAGCTTTATATAATTTCGAATGAAGAAGTTTCTGATACATTCAAAGAAATGTTAAAAAAGGAGAAGCAACCTAAGAGTACAATTAATATTGCTGAAATACTGCAAACTGCATCACCAATACGTCTTAAACGGATTGCCGAAAGTGTACTTACTCCAACATCACAATCCAATTTTACAGAGGAAGAATCAATTGCTTTAATGTTAGAACTGGACCTCAGCCGAAACAGATATCAAATTTTAAGAAAAGCTCTGAAAATGGACACTCAATTCTACCATCATACAAGGATATTCAGGAAAAAAAGCAAACTATTTTACCATCTATTTCGGTTACCGAAAAGGAAGCATTCTTTGCTTGAGAATATAGCTACCAGGATAGTTGCAGATTTTTCTGCTGATTAGTTGGAAAAAGTAAATAACAGCGACGTTGTATTAATCTGTAAGTGGGGATGTGAGGGACTATCAGCTTTTCCTGAATACAAGTATGCTAGTGGAAGTAAGAAAATGGCGGAATATAAAAGCGTATTTATAGCATCTTTGATGCCATTAAGAATGCGCTCTTATTCCTTAAAGCAATCTTCATCAAAGTGTAAAAACTGATTTGAAGATATATGGCTTAACACTACTCCAGGATCAAAACATTTTTCAGACCTATTTGGTTCGAATACACAAGGGAGTCGAAGACAACAACAAAGGATTTAGTGGAATATATTAAAGATGGAATGAATGATTTACAACCTCTTTCAATAACCATAAACCAATACACATTCATTAATAGAAATATATGAATGCTTAGAAAAGGATAAAGATTTACTTAAATATGGGAGATGTGGCAACCCTATTAAAAATAATAAATATTTATTAATTATTTTTATAAAAATATTTTGTGTATAGATATTACTAAAAGTATACAGAAATATTCATAATTTTCTAGATAATTATTCACGCAAAGCTAAATGCAAAAGTTGCAAGTTTGTAAAAATATAGTCATATATACAATAAATTGGAAATATAAAAGTTAAAAGGCGCATATTTCTGAAATAAGGCATGATATTTACTTGAATCTTTTTGCAGAAGATCAGAAATTATATGTGCCACAGGACAAGCTTAAGTTGGAATACATATTTTTAAAATTTCTTTCGCTATTTATAAGTAAACCAAACAAAAGGCCCAATTTGGGGTTTTTGGAGAATATTTGTTTATAAATATATGTTAAAGGAATTCGCAGGAAATATGGATCTTATTCATATAAAAATAAGGGCGTTAATCAAATTTCAATCAGGGGTAGTGTTTTCCTGAATTCCCAGATAAACTAATCAAAATTCCCAAAAATGGGATTTTTTACATTTTTAGCTATATAATCTACATTTTTCCGAAGTCCCGTAGATTTTGATTTAAAACTTTTAACAACATATTGAAAATTCTTAAAATATATTCCGCTTGTCGGCTCGTGCTTTGGGATTTGAGAAAATATGGTCTAAAATCAAAACTCATATAAAATGGGTCGAATTCGGGAGGGTATGTACCATGACTAGTTGAGTGATTGGGCTTGTTTTTTATCCTAAAGTCATCTCTGTGAAGTTGCCTTTCAGAAAAGTGCAAAATTATTATATATTGCTAAAGAAAATTTTTTTTGAGATCAAAAAGAGTGTAGATACTTCTTCGGCTAAAAAAACACAAAAAGTCGTCTTTTTTGCAATTTTCAAATTCAAAATCGTTTATTTTTGGACTCGGTAAAGATATCGACTTAAAATTCTTTTTAATTCAATAGATAATTTTGTTCTTTAACTAGTTAGGAAAAAAAACTAATAAAGTCGGTCGGAAGTACTAGGATATATATGAAAAAAAAACTGGACCAAGAACATGCAAAATTATGTTGCTTAAAAATTCAAACGCAAATAACTCGAAAACTATAAGAGATAAATAGGACATGTAAGCATGTTTTTATAGGCCTTATCAGAGCCTAAAACAATATATAAATGTTTGAAATCGGACGAGAAACAAAAATTTTGCAAGCTATTAAAAATTTTTTATGTCAGAGGTACCTAACTTTGAGCCCCCTTAGCTCCGCCCCTGAGGGGATTGTTATACCACCCTTCCAAATATAACATTTAGCACTCCTTTACTATGTCAATACCAAATTTCATGAAAATCCAACCAGCCGATCAGAAGTTACAGATTTTTTCCAAAAAATTTCGATTCTGCCCCACTGTGCATTGCAGTGTTCACATTACTCGCACTGAGAAGGTTCAAACATTTTATTCGTTATGCTCTGCCTCACATAGACTATATTTAATCGTCTCCGTCATTTGAATCCCGTTGTTTGCATTTGGGGACGATTTCATTGGAATAAAGACACAAGATTCAATCAATGACATTTCTATTTGACTTATTAAATGTAAATATTGATTGCTTAGAATTATTAAACAAAATACCATTTCATGTGCCATGTAGAATAACACTCCGTCGTGGAAATTTATTCTATGTCAGTTTACATCATAGAAATTATGTGTTAAATAGTCCATTAATCAGATTACAAAATTACTTTAATTCTTTAAATAATAATCATATTTTATAATTTACTGCACCAAAACTGATATAAAAACCCTTATACTTCAGAATATATAACAATTATAATTATAAGAAAAAAAATAATTTTTTATCATTTCTTGTTTATATAAATTCCTAGTTTGTAAAGAATACTGTTCTTTAGACTTACATAAATAAATATTTTTTTTAGTCATCATATGCATATGCAATAATATATTGCCATCGCAAACATTGTTATTGTTGAATATATTTAATATTAAAAACAATTTTGTTGTAGCAATTATTCTTTATTTTCTCAGTTCACAATTATTCTTTTGGCTGAACATGTAAAGCAATATGTTTAAATACGAACCACGTTATTGTAGTTAAAATTCTATGTGAAAAAAATTATTTTCAATACCTAAAAATATTAGTGTATTTGTAGTTTGAATTAACAACAAAATGTTTGTTTTGTATTGGCAACAATATACATAATTAGTACTTGACAATAAGTATACTCATTGACTTTTATTCAGTTTAGTGTGTTTCTTGTATAGAGCTAGTTATCTGTGGGGGTATTAAAAATATACTCAATGTGTATTTAAAAAAGTCAATTAGTTAAAATAAATTATTTTAATTAAAATTAAACAAGACATAAATATTTTACATAATTATTTTATATTTTGAAAATATTTTAATGCATAATACGTAAACAAAACAACACAATAGGTTATCTTCGCAGAGCTAAAAATAAAAAAAATTGCAAAAATTCACAATAAAAATATCTAAATTTTTAAAATTTAGCTTTAATTATATATTAAATCAAGGTAAGTTTAGTATTTATATATTTTAATACCAATTACACACAAACCTACAACATCGTTGACAAAAATATGTTTGCCTTTAATTGCATCGTTTACAACTAATTTCCAACTTTTATACTTACTGTTAAATATTTGAAGCCCGTATTATGTTGAATAACATTTATGTTTATGCTGAGGATCCTACCGGCAAACACCATATAAAAAATAAGTTGTTTGTCATTCAACCATATTATTGTTGTATAAATGAATCAAGTGCATATACAATAAGAATACGGTTCCATATTAAGAAAATTTGTACAAAATATCAAACCAATATTTCAACTATTATATGAATGAAGCGCAATCATTTTATAGTGATACATCCAACCATAATATAACTTATAGACAACCATAAACTCCAACCATAATATGACAGTTTTCGATTATGGTCGCTATCCATTTTTTTCTTTGCGTGCAAAATTAGAAAATTATATTATTAATTAGTTGTGATCTTCATCCTAATATATTGATCCTCTTCAGGGTTGACTACTATTATGATTTAAAAATGTTATCGTTAAAAATGTAATAAAGGGTGGTTAAATTGTAACGGCCGATGTTGAATGTGAACCACACCTAAACTCCAAGCTTTTTTCAGAATTTTATTTGACATTTCTCTATTTCAGACTTACTCAATTTGAACCATGGAGAGATACACAATCCAACAACGTGTTAAAGTTATCCATACTTATTATGAAAATGGGCGTTCAAATCAAAATACATATCGTGCACTTCGTGATTTTTTTGGTCAATTTGATCGTCCAAATGTGCGTACAATCGCAAAAATCGTGGAAAAATTCGAGCAAACCGGGTCTGTAGAAGATGTGAGAACACCAGTGCATGCTCGTATAGCTCGTACTGCAGAAAATATTGCTGCTGTTCGCGATAGTGTGGCTGAAGAGCCGTCCACCTCAACTCGTCGTCGTGCCCAACAATTGCACCTCTCACGCTCGTCGTTGATGAACATTATACACAAAGACTTGCATTTACACGCTTACAAGGTGCAATTGGCTCAAGAACTAAAGCCTCTTGACCATTCCAAACGTCGTGAATGGGCAGAATGGTGGCAAGAAATGGCAACAGTGGATGATCAATTTTCGAAGAAAATCATCTTCAGTGATGAGGCACATTTTCACCTCAGTGGATTCGTCAATAAACAGAATTGCCGCATTTGGGCGAATGAGAATCCAAGAGTGATTGTCGAAAAACCAATGCACCCACAAAGAGTGACTGTTTGGTGCGGTTTATGGGCTGGCGGCATCATCGGGCCGTATTTTTTCCAAAATGAGGCCGGTCAGGCAGTTACTGTGAATGGTGTTCGCTATCGTGAGATGATAACGAACTTTTTATGGCCCGAATTAGAAGATATGGATGTGGACGATATGTGGTTTCAGCAGGACGGTGCCACTTGCCACACAGCTAACGAAACAATGGCTCTTTTGCGCAACAAATTCAATGGCCGTGTTATCTCACGTAATGGCGATGTCAATTGGCCGCCAAGATCATGTGATTTGACACCGTTGGACTTTTTTCTCTGGGGTTATTTGAAAGAAGAGGTGTACGTCGATAAGCCAGCAACAATTCAAGAGATAAAGGATGAGATAATTCGGCACATTAACGGCATAGAACCTCCATTATGCCTCAGGGTCATCGAAAATTTGGACCATCGGATGGAGGTGTGCCGCCGTGGTCGCGGCGCCCATTTGGCCGATATTTTGTTCCATACATAATTGAGTAATACCAATATATCATAATAAAATAAAATTACAATAATTTCCTAAATAGTTTGTGTTTTATTCAAAATCAACATCGGCCCTTGAAATTTAACCACCCTATATATAAAGTAATAATTTTTATATAACTCCAACGCTATTTTCTTAATTGTGACAATTAATCTGGATAATTTTTTTATATGACGAAAATTCCACGATTCTTCTATTGCTATAAATTTAGTTTTTAACCAATTCAAGAGCACATTTTGTAAATATTCGACTTTTACAGAGTCTGTCTCAAACATATGAAAAATGTAATTTATATTTTGTTATTTTCTTGATTGTAATAATGTTTTTAATGAAAACATCGCTGAGGTTACTTTTTATGTAAATTTATTGTCAAAAAAAAACATTGCTACGTGCAAGAAAAGATCGTTTTTGAAATTTAGTTTTCTTCAACAGATTAGGGTGATCGACTTGGAGAAACCGGTTTTCGAATAGTTTGAATACTTGAAATTCTGAAATAACTGGATGATGGTTTCGAAATTCCGGACAAAATCGATAAATCATTTTTTTTTTTTTTTGTACAAAAGTAAATATTTGTATTAAAAAACTCAACGCTTTTAAAATTCAATATAAAATGTATAAAATATAATTATTTTATAAAGCAAATTTTAATTAAGGTAAGAAAACAGTAGTCAAAAATTAAACTAAGTTTTATGTAATATGTACAGAAACTATAACTTACTATGGAAAAAGCGTGTCTCAACTTTTTTGAAATAAATGTTAAAGGTAGACCTAATTCGAATACTACTCCTTTAAAAAATTAAGCTATTATTAGAAACATTGACTTTAAAAAACCCTAAAATATTTAAATTGCTTGTAAGAGTGTTATAAATATTACAAGTAATGTTGTCAGTTTAGCCTTTTTAAGGCTAAATATGAACTTTTCATTTTGCTTTAGCCCCAAAATTTTCACTTTAGCTTCTAGCTTTTTTCTATTTTCTTTTGATTTTTAAAATCTATATATATATATATATATATATATATATATATATATATATATATATGTATATATATATATTTATATATATATATATGTATATATATATATATATATATATATATATATATATATCATCCAATTTTATGTATTTATTCACACAAAAAATTGAGATTGTTTATATTTAATAGAAAATTTTGCCTGCGGCGCACAGTTTACTTTTTTTGGGGTTTGAATGTTCAAAAACCAATAAAATTTTCGTCCGCGACTCTTTTATGCTATTTTTCATAAAATTAACTATCGCCGACAATACAATAATCGTTATATATTTCAAAATTTTGCCTTGTTGATATTATATTACATGCATATTACGGCAAAATTCATTCAAGGATTTGAATTTTAAAATAAATAGATCGGGATATTGTAGCACTATATCCATAACTTATAGACGTAAAACTTCAACCAATGCGGATAATGGCAATAGGACGCGTATATAGGTCAAGGATCTAATCTTCAGACGAACGTACGGACGGACATAATTAAGACATAACATGTTTATCATATGATGTCAAAAGAATCTAAATATTATTCCCTAATATGTCTTCCATTAGCCTTTATAAATCCTTAAATTATTTTCAAAAATATTCTGGTAAATGAAAGATCTTTATATAATTTTCACATTTTTATTCAAAATAAAGTTAAATATTTTATTTAAAAGACATTTTTCTTTGTCCATATGAGGTTTTTCGTCAGAAATTCTCCATTAGCCGCAATTTAAACACATAGACTATTTGGAGTTTCGGTTGGTTTTTTGATTTTATATACTTTTTTATGGTAAGTTAGGAAGTTCTTTTTCTCTTCCCTTAACAAGTTTATATTTTTATTTTGTTTTATAAAGTACAAAATATTATGATTTTTTTACTGAAAGCATTTCTACATCCAGTCTTGTGCTTTCTTGCAGCTGAATTATATATGAAACAAATCTTGCAGTATAAACCCATATAAAAATAATCCTTTGGTTTTAGCAATATAATTAAAAGTCTGGGTAAAGATAAAAAATAAGGCAAAATAAAAGTTTTTTTGAAAGTAGAAAATTAATATGTTGAATTTATAAGAAAATTTGCACCAGACTAGATATGAACATACCATTCTAATAAAAAAATTACAATTACAATTTAAACGTATATAACGTGTATTAAAAATTTTCCTTATAAAAATTATCTTTTCATTCTGACTAAATTTAGCAGATTTTAAAACCAAATACCTTTTCAACTAAAAGAGGTACAACAAAAACAACAACAAATTTATACAACATGTTTATACGAGTACTTTTACTTATTTTTGATCACTCACACCCCAAAAAAAGTACATAGTGCTCCAAATCGAAAATGACCTAACTAATTTTTTGGACTTACTAAATGGATTATTACAATTATTTTTTAATATATTTCAATAACCATAGAAACTATTTACGGATAAAACTAAAAAAATATATATTGTAATAACAGCGAAAAAAATATCCCAAAATTTTAAAATGCGTAATCAAAAAGGATTTATAGTTTAAAAATTACGTAAAATCATTTAGACATTTTTCTTATTTTCTTATTCTACATTTAATATCAGCCAAATTTGAATGGGAATTTTTTGGTCCATTTTTCATTGGGTCATTTTGCTAGCAGCCGTTTTATGTTCCATTTATTTGTTACAATATCTTTAAAAAATATCAAAAATAAATGAGGATCTTTTTTCTGGGCTTATTTTTTTTTTTTTTGGTCATTTAGTCTTTTTTGAGCCTTTTTAAAGTTCAATTTAGCCTCTGTTTTCATATCTCCTGGCAACATTGATTACAAGTGAAAAACTAATTCCATTGACAGGGCATTTCATTCAATATAATTATTACTATAATATTTGTTTAAACTTATATACACAGTTGCCAAAGTTGACGATTAATCGTCATTTTGCTGATTTTGGTCCTAAAAATGTCCTACCGACAATTTGATGATCCTTGTCTTAAATTTGACGATTTTTTCTAAAAGCAAATGCAGAACTATGTTCAGCATTTTTTTATATAGTTTTCTTTAAAAGTGAATTAGTTGGTACATAAATATTAATAATTAAAATAAAAGTCTTCTTAAATTTAAAGTTTGTAACGCACAGAAAAAAATCATCCAACATCCACCTTAAAGTATACCAATCGACTCAGAATCACTTTTTGAATCGATCTAATGATGTCCGTCCGTCCGTCCGTTCGTCTGGTTAGTTGGCTGTCCATGTAAACCTTGTGCACAAAGTACAGATCGCAATTTTGAAGATTTCATTGAAATTCATTGAATGAAAATTTGGCACGTAGGACCTTCATAACACAAGGACCAAGCCTATTGAAATGAATGAAAATTTGACACGTAGGATTTTCATGACACAAAGACCAAGCCTATTGAAATTGGTGATGATCGGTCCATTATTTCACCTAGCCACCATACAAATGTCCTCCCGGAGTAGCGGTTTAAAGATCATAAATGCATTAAATATAGCAATATTTTAATGGAATTCAGTGTAGGGAAGTTTTGTATAAGTTTCAATCTTTGTGCCAAATTTCATGAAGATCGGTCCATAATGGACCATAGCTCCCATATAAAACCCTCTTCCGAAAATAACTTTAACGTGATTGCATGTTTTAGCCAACAGGACGGACATCGTTAGATGAATATAAATAGTGAATTTGAGTCGATTGGTATACTTTAAGGTGGGTGTTGGATAACTTTTTCTATTCATTACAAACATCAGCATAAGCACATAATACCCAAACCAGCTATAGTGGTGTAGGGTATAATTATTTTTTTCGGGTTCAGTAATGTGCCACATAGCAACTTATTTCGATAAATAATGATCTAATATTAAAATTTAAATAAGTAGAAAATTTTTTAGGTAGTAAAGAAATATTGTTGTAACTTCTGATCAAATTTAGATCCCATTTTGAAACTTTTACACTATAAGGACAAGTTAAATGTAAATATTGTGTAAAAAAATAATGAAAATATCAATGATAATGGTATCACTGAGATTCTTCTTTATCATAAAGTCATAAAAACTAAAAATCTTCCTTGCGGAAGGATATCTAAACTTAAAAAATGTCCTTTATCTTTGAATGTCCTGAAAAAGTTTCTTGTTTAAATCTGAAAATGTACATAAAAGTTATTCAAGCTTAAATTTTGCTCATTTTTGACAAAATCTTTTAAAGTTCATTGATTATCAACCGTTAGCAACAAAGTGCTGGCTGATACGCCATGTAAAGCGCATAGAGGAGTCAATTATATGTGCTGAATTTTATTAAAACCAGTGATGGTAAAATCCGAGTTGGGTCGAAATTTTTTGGAATTACTCTATGTAACCTTTATTTATTTACTCATATAAAAATTTTAATTTAATTTATTAAAAATAGGATAAAAATGGTGATTTTTTTTATTTTTTGATGAGAAAAATTTTATTTTCAATTTCATTAATTTTAAATAACTTTCTAAAAAGTTTAATATAGCACTTAGTTATACTTTTGAAGTAGTTTAAAAATTATTTCTTTAAAAGTACTTATATATCTTTTTTACTAAGGTAACAATCTCATAGCCCCTGCAATTTAAATTGTATATCTTTAAGGCTGTCCAAAAGATTTTAAATTATATATTTAGGCACAAGTATTAAAGCAGGTGTTCAGTCCTACTTCATGGACCCTTTCAGAAATGTCTTTTTTTCCGTCTCCCATAGATATTTTTATACTGTAATGTTGCAAAAACAAAATAAATACCACAAAAGTATGCAGGGTCGTCAAGGAAATGTGGCCCAAATATAATGAGGAGCCTTCTACGAAATATTCAAACTATTTCCGAAAAGACATTTCGAAACTGCTGTCAATGTTAACGAGTAACACTCCCAGCCTGGAACACAATCAGTGCCAAATTCCTTTGAAAACCCTTACTAGAGAACTGACAAAATAAAAGAAAACGGAGAAAAGGAAAGCCTTAGTGACTTTATTTAGATACCCCAGGTACAATCTATTCATATTATCTCACTTTTTACAATTAGTGCTATCAAATGAAATCACATTGATTTTACTTTATTTCTTGCAATAAAATGTAGATTTTAGTGAAAAACCTTGAGCAGCTCAAAATCAGTCGAATTAGGTATTAATTAAAGAGAATGAAAATTATTTAACATATATGACTCATGTGGTAAACTAGTGGAAAACTAGCTTTCTAATTCCGAAAAAGTGTGACACAATGCGATGGAACTAATGAATGAATGACTGTGTAAAATCCATAATAACAGTAGCAGTAAATGAGCGTTATGTTTAAGGTTTTTATTTCTGAATAAGCAATTAGCAAACAATATATCACGAGAAATCCAATATGAAATAACCATTAGTATTTTGACTGTTTTAATTTTTTCAAATGATAGAAAATTCACGGTTTTATTCATAATTCAAATTCTATAAAAAATCAAAATATCTCACAAAATCGTATTTTTAATTCTCCATATCATAATAAATAAATTTTTGTTTATACAAATGTACTTCCAAGCAGATGCATAATTTTTTCAAATATACTTAAAAATTGGTTAATTGACTGAATAATTCAGTTTGTTTTCATGTTACGGACAGTTTTAGTATTTTTAATAATTTTTTATAAAAAACGTGAACAAATTTGTCCATACAAAAACTCATTTATTAAAAAAAATAAGTGTTTTTACGAATTAAAATTTTTGTGTATTCTATTTTTGGTTTATTTCTAAAAAAATCTAGAAAATATGTGCTGAAATAAAAATATATATATGAAATTAGAAAAGCTCTAAAATTTTAATACCATATCTTTCTTTTTTAATTTTTATTGAAGAAATTCTATAAAAAATGCTCTTAAAATATGCAAATTCGTTAAAATTTCTCACAAAACTTACTTTTTTTTGACTAACTTAACTGCACATTTTAAATGTTTTTTAAATCAATAAAATCAAATATCTACGTATTGAGTTTTATATGTTTACTAGCACATAAGCCTGCTAATGTGAAGAAAAATTGCAATATAATAATAAAAAAATGCACAATTAAATCCAGTAATCTTTTACAAAATTTATGAACAACTTTTTGACGCTTTATGTCTCCCTAATCGAAATTTAAAAATTTGGAATTTAATGGCGAATAATACTAAAAGCATTAAAAGGTAAAGTTTAAAAAAAAGATGTCAACAAAATTCATCAGCATAAATTCCCTGATCGAAATATAAAATTAGTTTATGATAGATTTGGAGAGCAAAGAGTGAGTATAGGATATTTAAAACTTTTAAAATCGAAATCGACTTTTAAATATATTGCAGAAAATAAAAAATAAATCAGCGTATCTCCTCCCTGGTATAAATTTTAAAATCTGGCTTCGTTAGATTTTTTAGGAGTAATAGTTATATAATTAAGCTGAATTATAATTTTCTACATAGTATGTGAGTTTTGGAAATTATACATAGTATGTGAGTTTTGGAAATTATATATAAATCTACGTATCTCCGTTCCTTGATAGAAATTTTAAAATCTGACTTCGTTAGCATTTGTAGGACGAAGAGTATTATAAGTGAGCCGAATTTCAATTTATATATATATATTGTATATATATATATATATATATATATATATATATATATATATTGTGAAAAATATAATAAAAATAAAATAATAAAAATATTATTAAATATTATTAAAAATTTATATTTTTTTTAATATATAAGCTTATTACGTTTTACGCAAAAAATGCGCAACTATATATATAAAAAATATTTTTATAAAAAAAAGTAATGTTATTTTTCGCTAAAAATTTTTAAAAATAGTAAACCTTTCCGTCACAAAAAGACACTGAATTGAATTGCTGAACCAATAACTCACTTTTGAAGATGAAATGAAAAAATTCAAATGCGAAGGAGGAGAACATTATCTAAAATGCATCAGAAAAATGCATTTATATGATAATGCACATTTTTCAAACAGTATTATTTTTATAATCGTGGTTTTTAGACGTAATTCTTTCTCATTCGCTTTTTATTTCACTGAAATTAGATTGCAACTTAAAAGGTTATGAATATTTAAACTCCGATACTTTGTATATTTTTGACCATTTTTTAGAAACAAAAATCGCGAGTTTTTCGAAATTTAGAAAAATAAAAATTAGTATATTTATTTAATTCATTTCAAGATTAAAAGTCTGCTTAATTTCAAAAAAAAAAAAATCAAAAAACCGGTATTTTTTATTTATTTCTCCATTTCATGATAATCTGCAATATTTTTGAAGGTTGGGTTCAAAAATCCCTCCTCTAACTCTAATGCCACAGGCCCATGCGATATTTAATAAAACAGATAGCCTATGTTAAAGGGTAGAAAGAGGTGATGCTTCTGGATGTTATTAAAAAAAATTATAATAAGAAAGCAATTTTAGTTCATTGGTTCCATAATAAATCCAATATTTCTAATGAAAAAAGAGTTGTAGG
Organism: Protocalliphora azurea; assembly: GCA_932274085.1. Taxonomy (NCBI): domain Eukaryota; kingdom Metazoa; phylum Arthropoda; class Insecta; order Diptera; family Calliphoridae; genus Protocalliphora; species Protocalliphora azurea. The sequence continues at coordinate 118,394,786 of OW026521.1, forward strand.
AAATATAGCATTTGACACTTTAGTAATACTCAAAGTATCCTGTAGATGTATTTCATATCAATATGTGAATTTGGAAAAGTCATTTTCAAAAGTCTTTAAACACATTACGGTTGCCGAAACTGCATTTTTATTATTAATACCAGCTTTATGATTTAGGATATATGGATAAAAGACAAAAAGAAAAAAAATAGGCAAATTGAAAGGATATAGACTAACCCCTACTAAAAAATTCCACTTTTTTTTTCTTTGAAATAATCTTCATTAAATATCTTTCAGAAAACAAATAATATCTTTATATTATTGAAGACATTTTTTCAGTTTTAATGGTTTAACCAAACATCAAAAAGTTTTAGAAGTTAAAGTTTGAAATAAAATTTACTAAGCCTAAAAGAGCTTAAAGGAGGTAAGATTCTTTTCTATCACTTTTCCTATTCCCGTGACAAATTTCAGTGAAAATACTCTACAATCACCACATAGTGTTTATATTTTCTGCTGTTTGAAAACGTGCAAGTTTTTTTTCTTTTTTTTTTGGGGGAGGGGGGGATTACATGACCAACAAAACATGTTTATCACTTACTTTTATTTTCATTTCTACATATAAAAGTTTTTCTCAACTTTTTCTTCTTTTGCTAACGTGACCTTATTGTTAAGGCATTTGTGTCATACAATACTAGTGAAGTATGGGGAAAAAAAATGAAAAAACCGTAAAAATGGAAATCTTTTGTTCGCATATAACATGTACTTTAAAAAACACATAAAATAAACGAGTATAGAACCATAATAAAGAACGTACAGTCAGGTAAAAGTTGGTCAAAAAGATTGAGTTTGTTGTTAGTTTTTTCTCTTATTTTTTTATTTCTATCTTTATGCTTTTGGTTAAAGTGTGGAAAAGTTTTGCATCATCTCTTTTTGTTTTTACCATTTTTTTAATGTAACTATTTGTTTAGCATAGCTTTGTTGTGTTGTATGTTTTTTCTTCTGTTTGGTCCTTAAGCTTTGTTGTGGTGATAAGCTTAAAAAAATTAAGCTTTTATTCTTTATTTTAGTCATGTTTGTTACAAAGAAATTAAGAAACTTAAAAGTCAGAAGTTGACATAGAATATTTGATCAAAGTTATAAGAAGTGTAGCAAAAAGTAAAAGTTTATTAAAAATGTATTAAAAATAAGTAAGTATATGAAGTATGGTTTATAGGATGGTCCCGTTTTTATGGAGAGAAAATAAGATATAAATTATTTCTTTCTAAGATACCGTTTCTTAAAATATTCATCCTGTCATTATCCTTCCGTGAGCTGTATCAAAGTGAAAAAATGTAAATTTTTTCGGGTTTTATACGTATTTAATTACGTAACAAAAATTTGGGACCAGGTCCAAATGATTCCAAAATTTTGCAATTTTTAACACAAAATTTGGATATCTGATTTTTTTGCACATAAATATTTAAAGAATAAGACCAAAATAATTACAAAACAATCCTCTATAATCCTTTAGCAGTTATACCGAAACGAGTCTTTGCGTTTCTTAAAATTCGAACTTGTTCGAGTTTTATTCGAAATTTTCTAATCACAGTTTCCTATATATATATAAATGATTGTACATGTGAAGGAATTAAATAAATTTAGCATCAAAATATGCGTATTTTTATATGCCTTTTAATAATATATAACACTTCAAACTTCAGTTGACAAACAACGAAATAAATTAGGTTTAAATGAAACTCTCATAAAATTTATGCTAATAAGGGCAGCGTTACCGTTTGGCGATTAATGCCCTTTTTCAACCATCTGACCTCTTTTTTGGCGCCTTTTTTAAAATGGAACTAAATAGCGACTTTTCAAGACCATATACTAAATGAGAAGAAACTAAGTTGTTTGAAATATCACGACCCATTATAAATCAATTCCAACGAAGAAATCAATTATTTTGAGATTGATTCAAAATATAGTGATGTAAAAAAGACCCCGAAGAATTTATAAATGAACTAAAATTGTTAAAAACTAAAGCTAATGAAAAAGTTTTTAAACAACTATTTAAAACATCAAATGCCGAATCTCTTTGGCCCGTATTAGGAAAATTAAGAAATAAATTTGATGAATACTTATATCCAAATTTATATTTTTACTTTGACTCATATCATTGTCTAGGCGAAGCGTCTTTTTTTTTTCTAAATTATCACTTATAAAAATTGATTGCCCAACTAACTTAAGGTCGAAATTTGTGATTATTTTGTGGGTATTTCAATAAAATTTAATTTGTTTCCTTGCTTGTTAAGAGAAATTTGAAGTGTTATATATCGTTAAAAAGCTTATAAAAATATTCGTGTTTTGATGCTAAAATCATTTTTTTCTTTCTCATAATTTGAAAGAAATTATGTTCCGAAAAATTTGCATATAATTCGAACAAGTTCGAATTTTAAAAACGGAGGGAACCGTTTCGATACAACTGCTAGAGGTTTATATTTATATTTTGATCTTATTTTTTTTAATATTTATATGTAAAAAAAATTAGACCTCCAAAATTTTTGTAAAAATTTGTAAAATTTTATACTTATTTGAACCTGGACCCAAAGTTTTATTACATCTTTCTTGCGATATCAAATTTTTATATTGTTTCTTTAGAAGAAAAAAAGATTTTTTTTCATTTTGATCCACCTCACGAAAGGATAACGTCAGAACAAAAGTTTTTAGAAACGATATCTTAGAATGAATTAAATTTTCAATTGGGTTAGGAACATCGATACTTTTGGGGACACCCTAATGATTTACGTTATATTTAAAGTAAGGCCAATGTAAACACGAAAAATTTTAATAAAGAAATTTAATATTTAATTTAATAGCAATACTACCTAATATTTTCATCTCTACCAAAAACATTTTAAATATTTAACAAATACGAAATACGTTTATTACTTTAATTAAAACTCCTTTTTGGAATTACATGCAACTAATAGATACGCAATGCTTTATTTATAATTTTGTGTTAAATTTCGGGTCACTTAAAGATATGCATTTCCCTACAAAATAAGAATGGCTAAATGATATTAAATCATTTTAATAAACAAAATAATTTCAAGCAATGAGTTTAGTTACATATATTTCATAAAATGAGTTGCATACGGATCCAAAATAGTGGACAAAACTACAATTTGTTAGCTTTACTTTGTTTGTTTTTTGGTTTTTATATGCATTAGCATGAAGAATTGACATTTTTTGGAAATTTATCAGTAACATCTAATCAGCTGGCGTAGAAGAGTCGCGTATAATTTTAAGTTTGTAAGGATATGTGGGACCACCCTTCAGATGGAGCTCAAAATAGGGTACCACTAACATTATTCACCGTTTGCCAAAATTTTTGTTAAGACCTCGTATATGCTAACACGTTCTTTTTATTTCTAATTGTTTTCAAGTTATTTGCATTTGAAATTTCAACTATCTCAATTTTGAAAAACCTTGGTCCAGTTTTTCCAGTATATGTCCCAATATTTTTGTCCGATTTTCTACAATTTTACCGAGTTGGATAAAGAATAAAATCATCTATCAAATAAAAAGTCGATACCTCTTCTGAGTCTAAAAATAAATGATTTTTGAATTTACAATAACAAAAATTATGATCTTTTTTTTTTTTTTTTTTTTGGCCGAAAAAGTGTCTACACTCTTTTTTCTCTAAAATAAAACGTTCTTCAAGAACATATAGTAATTTTACATTTTTATGAAAGGCATCGTTACAGAGATGATTCTAGAATTAAAATTAATCCTAAATATCCAGAAAGATTAAAATCCCAAAGGCTAGTTCTGCAAACCAAATAAAGTTTCAAAAACTCTAATTTGTTCCAAAAAAGAAAAAAAAGGAACTACAATAGAAATGGACATTACTGGATTTTCGTATATTTTTGGGAATTGTGCAATTTGTTTTAGAAAGATCTTAAATTTTGCCACACTTCACCATTTAAAATCATAAAGCCAACAATCGCCGAAAATTTCGTTAAAATATCTTAACAAACCAAGATTTTATTACAGATCAAATATTTATATTTTTTCCAAAAACCAATTTTTTACAAAAATTTGATTTTAATTCCAAAAATCGGAAAAACTGTTGACTATTGACTTTTTCAAATAAACTGTCTAGCGGATAAACCATAGCGAATAGTTGTATACAAGAGGACTTAAGTCGATATCTTTTATTGGACTAAAACAACGCTACTTTAAAGTTTAATATGTCGAGAAAACAGTGCACTGTTGTGGATGTTAAAAAGTCATAACTAAATAAATATCTTCTTTCCGTAGTAAATGCATCGAGCACTTTGTTTGTGCTAAAATACGCTAAAAGTGCAATATTTCGTGAAATATTAGATTTTAAATTGTCGTAGTTTTGGTTTTATAGAAGATATTGACGTCAATCTTCTTGTATATAATTGACTATTACATAGCTAGACATGCTAGTTTATTTGAAAAAAAAAATTAAGTCCATGATTTTTGGAATATATTTAGCAATGTTGTATAATAATATAACGTATTTTAAGATATTTATTTAAAAGTTTATATTAGTAGTGTATTTATTATTTTTGAGTTTTGTCGTTAAATGGGTTGTTCTTTAAGATAACATATAACTTTGAAGGACGAAAAGTTAAATTGAATTTTACTCAAATAGTCTGTTCAAAATTGGGTACCAAAGCCGCTGCATCTAAAAAACTGGTTTTATGAACATATTCTATAGTAAATAGATTTAAATTCAATCTAAATAAATTACAAAATATTATTCACATACATTTTCCGGATTCAAAAATAGTCTGTACTGAGGAACTAAAACTACATAGCGAAAACGAATTTTATGCCAAACGGAATCTGGTAGAGGTCTAAAGTGTGTAAGATTTTTTCCCCCTAAATCTCCATATATAATGTAATGAAAATCATAATATTTCATATTACTTTATAACGAAAGTAATTATATGATTTAAGCAAATTTGTCTAACTATTGTAACATCATTATTTGCCATTATTAAACATTTTTAATTTAATTAATCTGATATTGATGTTAACCTTATAATTTCTGTAGTAATATTATTTAAGGCAGAAGGTTTACAGATTTGAATTCATAACACTTAAAGCTAAGTGTGCAGTTTTATAATCACAAATTTAAATGTATAATCATAAACGTTGTTCAAATTTCAAAAACTTAGAAAAATCAATATAAATTATATAACTTCTCTCCATTCATCTCAATTTTTTGTTAGCTCGTTTTATGTTGTGGGACTTATTCCGTGCTACTCGTATATAAACTTAATAGACTTTGGGGGTAAATTTTAGTCTTTCCTCGACACAGTGTGTACAGATTTTTCACAGGGTAGTCGAATTTGGTCTCCAAATTTTTTAAATTTACAATGCTCTATGCGCTACTCAACGGAATACATGTATCGAAAAAATTATTTGTTCTTGTTGTAATTATGCATATTTTGCACTATATCCGGCTGATCTGCATTAAATCAATAGTTTGCTAATTTACATCGCATGGACAGCACGAAATTGACCATAATTGCCATAATTAGTAGGTGTTTTTAGTGATTCAACGAAAATGCAGAGACACACGAAAAAAAATTCGAAAGTTATAAATTTTGTGGACCAAACAAAAATTTTTTGGATTAGAAAAGCATCGCAAAATTAAATAACATTTCTTTTCCAGCAAAAACTTTGCTTTCCTGGTAAGCTAGCAGGTATAATTGGAAACAAAAATAAACTACTTATTTATTTTTGTTCAACTTGTCCACAAATTCATGTAGTTATTTTTTGACTCTAGGAGTACTCAAAAATAAGTACTTACGAAAAAAATAAAAAAAAAAACCAAAAAATTTTGCCGTCAGTGAGACTCGAACTTGGACACACACTAACCATCCGTTTTTACTGACTAACGTCTTACTCAGTACGCCATCTCGCACATAGCATCCTAAGCGACAAAAACTCTATTTCGTTTAAAATATCTTTTTAGACATTTTGTTATAAAAAACTAACAGCTCCAGAATGGGGTTGTACCAACAATCTTCTGGTTGTTAATCCGGCGCTCTAGCCAACTCATCCACGTGATTGTAGTATTACTGCGCTATTATACTATTGAGTACTTATTAATGTAATACAGAGTAGGCAAATAATAATGACGCCTCATTACCAAGAAACTACTTTAATAAGTAGTTTTTATTACGGAAAACCAAAAAGTTTTTGCTGGTTTGTAATAAACTTTAATAAAATATATTTTCGTATAATATATGGAGATATAACTTAAATACAAATCTAATTTTTGGAAAACTTCTAAAAAGCATGATTTTTAGTATAAAGAAAATTTTAATAGTTTTACTCGGAAACCCTGAAATATGCTACACTAAACCGAAGAAACATTGAAAATATCATAAAACATTATATTACGCCTAATTTTAACCAATTTTAGATATTAAAAAATATTTTACAATCTTCAAAAAGTTAAAATTAGTTTAGGGGCCACCTTTTTTTAAAGTATAGAAAAGTGGAAAATTGTGGCATTTGGGTTAATGAAGAAAATTTTAAGTTTTTCACGTACTTTTATTTTTTGTTTGTTTATATATTTTATATTATTATTATTATTATTATTATTATTTTTTTTTTTTTTTTTTTTGTGAAAATTGCCATTATTGTAATACATTTTTAAATTATATTTCTACTATAAAACCACTGATAAAACCACAAATAAAATACAATGAACAACTATTTTTAAGTGCTGATGTTTTTTGGGAATTAATCCAAATCAAGAGCATTTTTAAATCGATAAATAAAAATATTTTGCACACATTTCAATTCAAGTTGGTTTTGCTCCAAAAACATAATGATTTTTCAGATCTCACTTACCGCAAAAATTATGGAACTGGGATACGATCCCCAAATTTTGGTCATAATTAGAATACTTTATTTACGTAAAAAATAAATATCACATGTAAGTAGTTTAGTTTAGCCGTTTTAAGGTTAAATATAGCCTTTTTATTTTTCTTTTAGCTTCAGGATTTTCTTTTTAGCTTCTAGCCTTTTTCTAGTCTTTTTTGATTCTTAAAATTACCTTAAAAAAGCTAAAATATTAGTATTTAAACAAAGGAGAAAATAGTTCCTTATTATATTTAAATGTTCATTTGCGGCGCTTTATTTCCTAATCAAAAAAAAAAAAAAAAAAAGCCTTTACTAATTTTACGAACCTACTTAAGAGACTATTATAATTATTTTTTAATATAAATCATTAGAAACCATAAAAACTATTTATTAAAAAAAAAATAATAATAAATAAAAAAAAAAACACTTTTGAAAGTAAAAAATCACCAAAATATTTGTCAATGCTTAATGAAAAAGGAATTATAGTTAAAAAATCACAAGAAGTCTCCTCAAAACATTGGGTCATTTCTTATACGAAATATATTTGGGTAATTTTGCTGGCAGCGGTTCCATGTTTTATTTATAAATTTATCACAATATCTTTAAAAAATATCAAAAACTAATTTAAAAAAAATAAATTAAAAAAAAATCGTTATCTTTTTTCTGGCTTTATTTTTTGGAGTTTTTTTTTCACTTTCTTTAAAGTTCGGTTTAGCTTCTTTTTTTCACCTCATGTAAGGTTTTTGGGGACGCTGGTTAAGATTTTGTAATAAAAAAATTCAAAATTTAAAATAACTTATCCAATGTTGCGTGCAACTTTTTTTATTATTTAACGAAATTTTGAATATTTGGTAGTTTTGTGGTCCCTAAATACGAATATAGTTTTAGATTTTTCGGATTTGGAAAGGTGGAAGCAATATAACGGATCAAAGTTTTGGTCACAATTGGAGTACTTGTTGTACGTAAAAAGACGCTGGTTAACAAAAAATCAAAATAACGAATCCATATGGCGCCCAAAAATTTATTTTTGTATTTTTTAATGAAGTATTCAATAATTACATTTGACAAATTTGTGGTCCCTGAACATGAATTCGTTTTTTTTTTTTTTTTTTTGGTTTTCCCACCACGAAATAGACCACGATCCCTGAATTTGGTCATAATTAGAATAATTTTTGTACATACAATATATATATATCAAATATAAGATTTTTGCGGGAGCTGATCACGATTCAGCAATAAAAAAATAGTAAATTCAAAATGGCGGATTCAATGTAATGGTAAACAAATTTATTTTATACCTTGACAAAATTTTAAATAATTGCATTTGAGATATTTATTGTCAGTGAATACAAATTTGTATTTCGATTTTCCGAATTCGGAAAGCGGAAGCAATACGACGGATTATCTATTTAAATGTAAACAAAAAATATGTTTATATAGTTTTTATATTAGTACAAATGTAATAACAAATTTACTGTAAATTAAAAGAAAATCAAAATGGCGGATTGAATGTGGCGGCCAATATTCGTAATTTATAATATTTTGCCATTAAGTAGATTTTAGTTTAATGTTTTTTAATTCACGAATATGAATAGTTTTGTACAAATTAAATATTTTTGTATTTTAATCAAAAAAATTATTTTCACATTAACCTTATATTGGATATATTGAATTCGCCAATTTTTATTATTAAAATTTTATGTAAAAAATAGTAATAAAGATTTTATAAATTTACTGTACATTAAAATAAAAATATACAAAAATTTCCTTTTGTTTCTTGATCTGAAGTCATTAAATATTAACATCATAATCAGTTTTTTTTTATTCTCTTAAAATCTATGAAACAAATATTTAAAAATTTTTTATAGTATAAATGAACTTTTTTAGTTAAAAGACTATAGCTTACGAATTTATAAACGATCGAAAAACCTTTGGCAGAAAACACCTCGAGGAATATACCAGTATTATTACTATGAATATATCCCTTGGCACGGCTTGACACTACACGCAGAGAAAAAATATAGTTGTAGTGACCATAATCTAAGAGAAATATTTTATGATTGGAATATTTGGTCACATTTAAAAATAGATGTGATTATAAATAACAATTGTTATGATTCCATTTTAATATATTGTTTCCGATTTTCTGGTTCACTTTTCCATGTTATTATACGAGTTTTTCATATTATTATACCATATTACTATGTTATTATTCCAATAATCCCTTCTTATCATATTATTACCCAATTTTATCATATTATGATTCCATTTCATGATATTATTTCCTCCTATCATATATTAAAATATAAAACATTATTTAGAAATTATTTTTAAAAATTCTTTATTGAGTCATATATTGTAAGAATTATAATGAATGTGGAAAACAAACGTTAAAAACAAATATATTCAAAAACAAACAAGTTATGAATTTTTCACCCACATTAGTAAAAACTATATTTACAAATATTTTATTGTTATGAAAATAATAATATTAATATGGTTTGAAAACGAAATATGGTTTATGGTTGTAGAAGTAATTATATTTTTTATATTAATAAAATTTTGTTTCTGGTCAAAATATTCAGAAACATGCAATTTTTGTAGTCAACTATAACAAAATCTTAATTGAATGTAAACACTGAATAATAAAACTGAAACAAAAACATTTCTATCATAAACACAGTATTATTAAAATTAATAAATATTAACAATGAGAACATAATATTGTTGTGATGCCAACACCGTAAACATGATTTTTCTCTGAGTGCAGTCTCTAAAAATTAAAGATTTGGAGCAAAATCATCTTTTTGGTAAAAAAGATACCATTTTCATTAATGTTTTTCTTTTACTGGTCTTTTCCATTCCCGGAAAGTCGTGATTGATTTTTAAATTTCCCAGGAACCCGGGAATTCACGCCAAAAATATATAATTGCAAAATTTAAAAATATTTATTGAATAATTCAGTTATATGAAGGTTGAAAACCATTAAAATAAAGTAATCTATCATTCTAAATGTACATATAAAACTAATTTAGTTCTCTTTTTATGTAATGAAAATAATTTTTTTGTACATAGAATTTTAACAACCATGACGTGATTCAAACTCAAAGTTATTGCTTAATATGTTGCACCAACAATACAATTGTAAAATAGAGAACAAAAATATTATTGCTACAACAAAATTGTTTTTTAAATAAAATTAATTTAACAATAACGTTTGTTTGCGATGACAATATATTATTGCGGTGAAAATAATATTGTTGGGGCAACCCAATTGCAAAATGCTTTTTCTCTGCATGTCCAAATTAATTGACATTCATTCGAAAGTCTTTAGATTACAAATTTTTAAAAATGCTTTCCCTCTATCTGTATTGGACTTATTGCAATTTTGCTGAAAATATAGTAAACACTTGTTTTTGTAATTGATTTAATCACTAATAAAAATACTTTTAAGGATACTTTATTTTGTTATAGATAGTCTTTCGTTATTTAATGGCGTTGTAAATCGCGAACCATGACGTAGAATACATTAAAACTATGTGTTTATGTTAGAGAAAATCCTCTTAGCAAATTTCATTAAATTTGGAATGTGTAGGATCGCTATTGGTGATTTTTCTCTATGATCACAAATGAAACAATTCCATTTAAAAGAAATGTTTTGTACTTAGTGTGACATTTTATTCTAATAACTCAAAAACTATGGTGAGTTATTTGAAACATAATTAACTTGTAATTCTTAATTACCCATTTTGTATGTGTTTTACAGAAGAGAGTTTCTGGAGAGTAATTAGACATTGAGCAGAATAAAATACGTTTTTATTGGGTAAATACCTTTAGATTCACCTAAGTAGTTTCACATTAATTTCTACATATTACTTTCGTCCTTTTATTATAATTAGATTTAAGAAAATATTTGAAACTGGGTAAGTTTCTAGGAGCAAAATGAGATTCAAGAATGAAAAGATTTTAAATAAATAAATAAATAGAAGGCACAAAGATTAATTCTTTAATGTTGGGAAGCAAAATATACAATTATATTAAACGGTATTATGTAAAAACTATAGTCTAATTTTTTTTAACCTATGTAAATATCACACATCCAGTTCCATTACTTTATTAAACATACCTACAAACAAATCTATAATTACAAATATGGGCTCTTACCAAAATTTTTTAACCTGGCTGAAACTGACTTAAATCCTTAATAAGTCTTTTGGAAAAACTATCTTAAACAAATGGGTTACATATCTGAAATGACAAGGCTTGAAACTAATAGAAAGCAAAATTTGAGCACCATTTTTAAATTACATAACTTTTTCCCATTCTTCTTTACTTTATACTTATATAAACTAATCGGACTTTGCGGATAGATTCTATACCTACTCTGTTATTGAGCAGACTTTCAGCAATTAATTTTTTTGTTTTTGGTAGAAATTCCAAAATAATAATTTAAGAAATTGGAAAAAGTAAATGTAAATAGAGTTAGTTTTATTATAATGTAAAAACGTAAAACTGTTCGCCAAAAGCGTAACAATTTAATTAATCTCCGCATTTTTCGAAAAACTCTTGCAATCTCCAATTTTCTTTCAGTTAAATTTTGGTAAACCTGAGCAGAAATTTCTAGGTTTACACAGACAAGTAGGAAAACATTTTATATTTTAACATATTGTGCCAAAAATCTAAAAACTTGAAAAAAATTAATATAAAACCAAACGCAAGCAAGTAAATGTCATATTTAAACAATATGTGTACTGTAGTCAAATTATGTTTTATAGAGGTTTAAGCAAAAATTCTTAAAATCGGTTTCAATATATTTTATTGATAATTTGACTTCGATACAACCTCAGAAAGATACTAAAAATGCTTTTTGAATTTATGCCAGAAGAAATAGATTTTTGACCAGGGTAGTAAAATTTTGATAACAAAATTTTTGAAATTTTAAAAATTTTAAACTATTTGGACGCGGTGGAATGCAAATTTTAAAACATGGATTGATACTTGTTATAATTGTGGGTATTCCGAGCTATATATCGTTGATGTTCCAGAAACAGTCAACGTAGTAGATAGTCTTAAAATTTGGAAAATAAGAGTAAAAATTTTTAAAAAAGTAAATTTTTCTCGAGGCACATTCACACACTTAATCATTTGATAAAGACAACGCAATGGAAACAGTAGAAAATGCTTCAACCAATATGTCAGAAATTAAAATTATCAGTATTTTAAGCGTATTATTAAAAATTTTTGAGAAAATATTATGTAAGCGTTTGTTATTGTATACAAAAGAAAACAATGGTATAAGAAGAGAACAGATTAGCTTTCGGAGAGATCATTCCAACGTTCATAAAATTAAAAGAGTTGTAAAAATTATTGGGTCGAATAAAAGTAGACGAAAAAGCACAGGAATTGTATTCATTAACATTGAAATAGTATTCAACACCATTCGGCACAAAGGCCTTATATATAATCTAAAATTACTTGGTTTTCCTCTATATATACAAAAATTAATCAAAAGTTTTCTTCTCCAAACGAACGTTATTTTTAAAGATGAATAATGTTTTTCCCATACGTCCGTATTATCCGTATTATCTCCAGTATTGTATTCTATATATACCTCTGATTTTACTATTGCACGCAATAACGAAGTGGCGTTTTATGCAAATGACAGTGCTTTTATAAAATCAGGAAAAGTATCTAATACAATTATAAAAATAATGGAAAAATGCATTGCAGGAAGTTCGAAATACTTAATTAAACAAATGGAAGATAAAAATAAATAATAAAAAAAACCCGAACAATCATATTTACATACAATAAATCTCCTTAGCGAATTTCGAGTAGACAGCTCAAGGCAACGTAATAGAAATTAGTGACTATCAAATATTTAGGTATCACTCTGGATAAGAAAATCACTTTCAAGAACCACATATATAATATAATCATTAAAGCTACAAATTGCGGAAGGGTGCTATATCATCTAATGAATAAAAAATCAGGTTTAAATGTAAAATATAAACTACTTTGTATAAAGTGTTGAAAAAAACCTCAAGCACTAATATTAAAAAAATTCATATTATCCAAAACAAGAATCTTAAAATCATACGTAACATTAGAAGAAGGCACTCAGCAGTTCATCTGCATGAGCATTATAATTACAAAACGACATTTATGATTATAAGAGATTTAACGCTGTCATTCGAATTACGATGCAGAATGTCTCAGTTTGATTTACTTAGAGAACAACTTCTTAATTACTTCTTCTTTAAAGAAAAATAAAATAATAAAATAAAGAAAAAATAAAAAAATAATAATATAAGTAGCCTTACTATTTTTTCCAAACTTTATAGTTTCCTTAAAGGTTTTTCTTCCAAATTTGCAATATTCTTAAGTAAAATCCCAAATATTGTTAATATATTTTATAAACATTTGAAATAAAAAAAATAATAAAATAAATAAATAAAAAAATAAAAAATATGGAATAGCATGGGTTACTGCGTGAACTTAGTTTTTTGTTATTTTATACAACAAAATCGAAGGAGCAGTAAAAGTAAATTTAATAAAAAACTTTTTGAAAATTACGGAAAAATTGCACTTTTTGTTTTTGTATTTTTATATAGCAAATTGCACTTTGTACAAATTTTGAATATATAGATATAAGCACGGTGATATATATAATTGATCGGGATCATAAATTTAAGTCAATTGTCGGTGATAGTTAAAAACGAGACATTTTTTTCAAAACAGATTTTGTTAACTCACATCACATGGACAGCATAATATTAAACATCTTTTCTTGGTAATATACTCTAACTGAGTGTTAATGTTGACAGTTAGCAAAAAAAAAGCACTTTATAATTATTGTAAATTCCACTAAGAAATTTACATATTTTTTCTTTATAAAATTAAAAATTAAAAAATTTTTATTTGGGTTTAATTTTATTTTTACATATTTTTTTATTTTATATCATTCTCATATTCATAATTGTATTTTTGTTTATAAATTGGGAGCGCTTTTATTAACGTTAAAGTTAACATGTATAATTCTACTCGTTAACTCGTAACGTATATAGATTTCAATTTTTTATAAAATTGCCTACACCCAAAGAAAAAAACATGGTTACATCATTAACACTACAAGAGTATTATGTTCTCATTGTTAATTTTCTTGAATTTTAATAACTCTGTGTTCATGACAACAATGTTTTTGTTTAAATTTTGTCATTTAATGTTTACACTCAATAAAAAATTGAATATGGTTGACTGAAACTAAACTTTATTAATATGCAAAATATCATTACTACAACCATTAAATATTTTCAGTCTTTTTCCTTGTTCTAAAACCATATTCTTTTTTACTACCTCAATGACAATAAAATGTTTTAAATAAATATAATATTTATCCTTTTCACAAACTTCCTGGAAAAATTCATAACTTGTTTATTTTTAAATATATTTTGTTTTTAATGTTTGTTTACAGACTTCATTGTAATTCTAATTTAGTTTATATATTAATAAATATAAATAGACAAGTTTTAGTTATACTCGTAGTGATTCAGGCAATATAAGATATTGGTTAAATACACGCAAAGGAAAAATATGGTTGTGGTGACCATTAATCTGAGAGCAACATGTTATGATTGGGATTGATTGCAGTAAAAAATTATAATGATTATAAATAACAATTAGAATGATTTCACGTTATAATATGATTGTGCCTTAAATTATTATTTTTTTTTTTTCATATTATAATTTGATTGCATTATACTATAATCCCATTTTATTATAATATGAGCAAAAATATAAAAAAATATGTTTCGTGTACTAAATTTGTTAAAATAAAACACATCAATTCTAAATTATTATTTTTTATTTATATATGAATTTATTTCGGTAATTTTATATTTTCTTTTGAAATACAATAAAATTTAATTTAATGAAAACCAAAAAATAAACATGATCGAGTATGTTATATATATATTATGTTATATATTACCTTAATTTTTAATGTAGTATAGAATCCCTATTTCAGATTTTATGTTTTTACCATTTTTATTTGCACTTATTTAGTTTTATTTATTTTTTTCACAAATATTTACTATTTTATCATGAATTTTTAATAAATACATAAACAAAAAGAAAAAAAATACTGATTGCATATTGACAGACTACAGAAAAATGAGTATCCAAAAAAAAAAAATAAATAAAATGAAATAAAATCAAATAAAATAAATAAAAATAAATTATATGTTTTAGAAGAAAACACTCAATAGTTATGGAAAACAAAAAATGGTGTAAAAAAAACATTCTATTTTTGAGGAAAATATAAGATTTCTAAGGACAATCATTTAACAGTTGTACAAAACAAAATATAAATAAAAATACTGGCAACACTTAATGGTTATAGAAATAACTAAATTTTTTCATGCTTATAAGTTTTTGTTTCTGCTTAAAATATTTTCCAAATATCACATTTTTGTAGTCAACCAATTATTAAATATAAGAGAAATGTTTTCAACACAGTATTATTAATATCAATAAAACATAACTACCAAAACATTATATTATTGTGGTGACCATGCCGCAACCATGCTTTTCTCTGCGAGTACCATCAAAAGGTTTAATTAAAAAAACCTTTCTTGCATTTTTATTTATATTTCGTGTAATTTTTACCAGACATTTTTAGTTTCTAAAAATTTGTATACGTTTAATTTTAAACCGCTATAACTCTCACGCACTCGACGAACTTATTATGCATGCATTCGAGTTACTTTAAGGATTTAATGAGCGACGAACACAAAAAAAAATTTTTTTGATGACATAAAATCAAAAATTTTTGACAATGGCCCATATACACGCAGAGAAAAAATATCGTTGCGGGAACTTTAATCGAAGAGAAACATATAATGGTTGGACATTATGATCACAAATAATAGTAAATATGAATATCATAATCATAAAATAATATAACTTTTCATAATATGATCCGAGTTTTCGCATTTTGTATTTAAATATTTTATAAAATTATAATCCAGTTATATTAAACTAGCCTCCGATTTTCTTATATTATGACTTAGCTTCATCAAATTATTTACCATAAAAAATTGTATAACGTATTCAAAATTACTTATAACATGTTTCATATTAATCTTAATATGATCAAGCGTTATTTGTTCATTAAATAATTTTATTTATTTTATTTGCATATGCTGTACAAGAAAATACAAGATACTTTATGTTAACTAATACTAGTTAATCAATATCTTATACTACTTGAATCACACCATATATAATAAAACCCTACTTTATTCATGAGTAAACTAAATGAGAATTATAATGTTGGAAAACAAACATTAAAAACAAAATATAATCAAAAACAAAAAATCTTTCGGGTATTTCAATATTTTTATAAAAACCATATAATAAGTATGCTTTTTACAAATTTGGTTGAAATTGTTACAGATAATTATAATACGTATGCTTTTATATTCTATTTTTATGGGTATAATAATATTAATATGGTTTAAAAACAAGATATGGTTTAAGAACAGAGAAAAATATTGGTAAAATGTTATGATTATAGAAATAATAATATTTATGGAAATTAATAAAAAAAATTTTCTGCTAAAAATATTCGAAAACGTGAGATTTTTGTAGGCAACTATATTAAAATTTTTATTGAATGTAAAGATGGAATGATAAAACTGAAACAAAAACATTATTATAATGAACACGGTGTTATTCAAATTAATGAAATGCCATAAACATGCTTTCTCTCTGCGTGTATCTTTTTATATTTGTTTTTTACCTCTTCAATTGGATTTGACAGTGAAGCAATGACACATAAGAAATGATGTGGTGAAATGTTACCCGAAATCATAATAATTTATATTTTAACCATATAGCTGAATTACAACTATATGTTTTGTTATAATGAGATATCAGCTTACACAGGAATTTTTCGTTTCTGCTAACGTGTGTTTATTTTTGAAGTTCTTTTTTTTTTTTTTTTTTGCTTATTTATCAACATATTTGTTTAGTTATTGTTTGCCTTTATCAAAAGTTACATACCTTTAACATTAAGTGACAGATGTGGCAAATTGTTTGTCATATATGAAGTGATGGGTTAGAACTTGAAAAAATATTTTTCTTCAATGAACAAAAAAAAAAAAAAAAAAAGATTTAAATAATTTAAATAAAGCATAGAGTTGAAACAATAATTTAAAATTAAAAAAATTTTTGTTATAAAACAACAAATTTAGAGTTGTATACAAATCGCTAAAATAAAAATCAAATAGTTAGTTTTTTAAGTAAACATAATCTTACGTTCCGTTTACATATACGGTAGAGTTTAATTATTTTACAATTTTTGCTACAGTTTTTTTTATTTTATTTTATTTTTTTTTTTGTAGCTGTTTGAAACTAAATCATTTTCTGCACATAATTTATAAAAAAATTCTTTTGTTGGATTGTTTAACCTTATAATAAAAAATATTTTTGTACAGTTCTTTGTCCTTTCTATTTACTCGTATCTATATTTATCTAACAAATTGGAAAAGTAAAATATTAACGTAGACTTAAAATCTCTATCTATTACTTTATTTCATATGAACTATCTAACAAGCGACAAAAGAAAACAGTCGAAGATATAAACGCGGCCAGGACAAAAAGGGGAATATAAGAAAACTAAACAAAAGTAATACAAAACTTAAAGTGGTGTGTAAAGTAGGCATTATCGGATTTGATTTCTCCGATTTTAATAAAATTCGCTGTAGATATTACCTATTGCAAGTGTTATTCAAATAACAAACTTTCAGACTGAAGGACCTTTCCGATCCAAAAATATGACGTTTTAAAAATGTAAAAACTGGCGAATTTTTTCCAAAAGTGAATATTCATTGCTCATAACTTCTAAACCATATTTGGAAGAATTCTAGTTTTTATTTCATTTAATAGAACAAGATATTAACTTTAAAATGACGTGTATGAAATTTATTTACTTCGAAAGTTCAAAGGTCAATTTAGAGCTTGCAATTTTATTGTTTTTACATAAAATGGAATACTTTAAAAATAAAATAGTAAGTTTACTAAAGACCTTCATTGCATATGAAAATGATTTGACATTAGGGGCATTGTATCCGAGGTATCAGAAGAGACATCGAGAATTTTATATTGGATTCAATAATCATCAAATTTTAAGCAGTTGTTAAACCATTAACCACGATATATCACAGTCTAAAATCATGAAAAAGAATAATTTTTGCATTTTTGCAAACTTCATTAACTATTCTTTCATTCTAAGGGGTAACTTGCATAATTTTTCTTTTTGTATGCAGATCGACCCGCTCTATTGGACACTCTTTTGGTTGGCAAAATATAGTAAAAAAGAAATTCAAAATATTTATAAAAATTTATTCCAAGGTATGCTTTTTATGAGCTCTTATTAAAAAGCAATCCCGACCATATGATACCCCACACCATTGTGCATGTCCATCACAATTCAGAGGGTCATATATAAAACATGTGAACAATTGTGGACCGATACTTTTACTAAGTGTAAAATAAAAAATACGACTACAAAATATATATGAATTTATGCAATTTAGGGTGATTCCTGAAAGTGGGCGTATATGGGAACTATGGTAAATTATGAAGCGATTCTCATAAAATTTGTCACTATAATTTCTATTTATATAAAACTTAATTGTGTCGAATGTAAATCTGATACTAACATGTGTATGTTATTAATACACGATACTTCTAATTAGACTCCCTCTATGGCGTTTCCACGGGCAAACTAGTATATTCGAATTCTAGAGCCTTCGATGTTAATGTTAGAAAATTCAATATATAGTGTTGCCATACTTACAAATAATGGTGAAAGCTTTTCATTCAATGTTGTATATTTACAGCTATGTTAATAATTTCTACAGATATGTAAGCTGCTGTTAACGTAAGTAGAAATGTTAAGAAGCATTGAGAACGTGATTTTCATTAAATTTGGTACAAAGATTCATACTTATACAAAATTTCCTTACACCGAATTTCTTTAAAATATTGCTATATTTAAAGTATTTATGATCATTAAGCCCCTATTCTGGGAGGACATTTGTATGGGGGCTAAGTGAAATAAAGGAACGATCATGACCAATTTCAATAGGCTTCGTCCTTGTGTCATGTAAGTCCTACATGCCAAATTTCATTGAATTATCTTCAAAATTGCGACCTGTACTTTGTACATGAGTAGAGTTGTATTAATATTATATAGTTTTTTAAGAATTTTAAAAATAAATCTTGGACGTATAATAGTCTAATTTTTATAAGTCTAGTTTTGACCTTTAAACTTTCGAATTAATTGAGCTTTAATGCAATATATTTATTTTTAAATTTATACTAAAATTAAAATTTTATTGTATACAGTTCCGAAGTTATTAGTAATTCTATGATATTTTCGTCCATAACTTCTAAACTAAATGAGTGTCCAACTTGAAATTTTGCACGTATACGGCAAATAGTTAAGCCAACATTATATAATTTTTTAAAAATTTTAAAAATACCGTTTTTTGAGATATAATGGTTTGATTTTTATATGTCAAAATTTTACCTTTGGACTTTTGATAAAAAAAAATGTTACATATCGTTATAAAGGTCTTTGTCTTTAGTATGAACCCAAAACTAGAGATGAAATGTTTATAAATTATTAGCAATTCAACAAGTATAGTTTTTTTTAGTGATATAAGCAAAATTATTCAACATTTCAAGCTTTCGTTATTAGGAAATCAAATCTAAATTATAATCAGAGAAAAAGTCTCTCAGTTCTATTTTAAAATAATTTTTAAACTACCCTCAAAAATTCCCTGCTCTACTTTAAAATTATTTTCTATTCTTTCTTTTTTTTTATTCATTTATTCTTAAACAAGATGTTATTTGATAAGGATTTTTATATTTGTTAGCCAAAGTACAAAGGCTAAAAAAAATAAAACTTCTAGGAAAAGAAAGCTAGAATATATAAGAAAACATATGAATGTAACTCAGGAGATACTAACAAATGTTTTATGAGTTGGTACGGAAAATTTTATAAAGGACTTTTTCTGGATAATTGTTGTAAAAGCTAAAGAAATTATAGAAAATAAAAAAAGCTGACAAAAAATAAAGAAAAAAACTATATATTACTGGCAGATAATTGGTTTTCTTTTTGCAAACTTCGTTTTGGGAAAGCAGCTTGATACAGAAATTGTGGTGAGAGAAATGTTTACAGTAATTAGTTATTAAAACATTGTATATTTATTTATTTAAGGTATTTAATTGAATGTATTGCAGTGAAACTAATAAAAAATACTGCAGTTTGTATTGCTCTTGTACAGTGTCACATTTACTCAATCTGGAAAAACAAAAGTCCAAAACAATAAGTTGTACAATCGCCTTAATTTTTTGAAATATAAAGTCTTACAGCACTCCAAATAACCTGAAAAAATGTGCAATAATGCAAATTGTTTATTTATTGAGATAAGGAAGGTCAAAGTTACGCTTTGTATTAATAAAAATTTTTTAAACGAAAATAATTCTTTAAGTACATCGATTTCAAATGGTTGTAACCATTTGTTAACATAAGTTTTTATTATTCACAAGCATACTGAAATTTAATTTACGCATATTAGTATTTATACCCTCCACCACTACATATACATATATTGTTACGGTTTTACCTTTTATAAACTGTGGTGTATTTCCTTATAAATAAACCGGATACTTTGATTGCAAATAAAAGCAGTTTAGTAGTTTAAAAGTTGTAACAACTCTTTATTTTATTTAAAAATGTACAACAATAACGGTTTAGATAGTCGCTATATGTTCTAAAACGCACACACACACCTTATACACATTAATAATGTACAAGAATATAGATCGAAGGCAGTTAATTTGTCTTTACTTAACGATGTTTCCAATTAGACTCACTCCATGGTGTTTCTACGGCCAATTTATTTACACTGCATTACCTTCTAAATGCTTCTCGAAAGCTCTATGTCTACAATGATCTTAATGGGCAAACTAGTATATTCGAATTCTAGAGCCTTCGATGTTAATGTTAGCAGCTTCAACATTTAGTGTTGCCATACTTACAAATAATGATGAAAGCTTTTCATTCAATGTTGTATATTTACAGCTATGTTAATAATATCTACAGATATGTAAGCTGCTGTCAACGTGAGTAGAAATGTTGAGAAGCATTGAGAAAGGTTGAGAAGTACTATTTAAATTTAAACCAGCCGTTAAGACCGTTATATTTGAATTCAAGTACAATATTATATATATATATATATATATATATATATATATATATACCGAAAAACATCGCTTAAAAAATAGCACAGATGTTAAAAAAAGTTTTCGATTTTTTTGAAGCCCTCTATATATAGGGATTTTTCAAAAAAAAAGAAAAAAAATAAAAAATCGAAAAATTTTTGTGTTGAAGAAATGAACTCAGTCGAGCCAATACCAACAGACCAATATCCAAGCCCTTAATAAGCTGACTTAGTTTTTATAGAGATTGAAACACAAAAGTTTTTCTGGAATTTCAGTTTTTTCATTCAACCAAGTGGGTTCGTAAACAACCGAGTTATTGGCAAATCTGTTTTTTTATTTAATGTTTGCTTCTCTTATATTTGTAGTTTCAGTGGGTACTGAAAAACAACAACAGCAATAAACTAAGGCATATTTGGTTTTTTAACTTTTTTAAGTACCTACATAGGTTAGAGACTTCGTTCTTTCACATAAGAATCTGAAATTTTCTTAGGAATTTTTGTGTTGAAAAATGGATTAAGGCCTATATAAGCTATGGACCTCGTTCTTGCATAAATCTATATAAAATTTTTTAATATCGGTTTTTTAAATCAGCTAAATCGGTCCACAAATTTCCACCACACGCTTTTATATCCATTATCAAAAAAAAAAAAAAAAATGGGGGTATGTTGGGTTTGCCATTCTGTGCGTAGCATGTCGAAAATATTATTGAAGACCCAATAAGGCATATATATTCTGGGTCCTGGTAAGATTCTGAGTAGACTTGGCTATGACCATCCGTCTGACCGTCAGTTTGTCTCTAGGTTGGCTACGTAGGGGGATGAAATTTGGCTTAATTATTTATGATATATAATGTTTGTTTGGTATTGAAAGTAGGCAAAATCGTTTCATAAACAAAAAAAGTTATAGATCTAATACCAGAAAAGCAGGGTATCCGTCGTAAATATAATTTATACTTTTTGCCCGACATCTTTCACAAAACAGCATGTACATCAACGAAATGCAAAATTAGTTCGAGGATCGATATAAAGTCTGTAGCCAAAAATGAACGTGATCCGCCCTCTTTATCGCCCACCTCCCATATAAGGTTAAACATCAACGAAATTATTTACAAACAGTTCAAGGACCAATGTAAACTCGGAAACAAAAAAATAGGAGTGTTCCACCCATCCTTACATGTATGGTGAAATTTTAAAAATCGCTTTATAAACGAAAAAGTTATGGCACACATGCTACAAACACATAGTGTATTTTTTAACTTCAGTTAGGCTGATATCTCTTAACTAAAAGGAAGAATCGATAGAAGGACGGAAACAAAAACACACTCTGGTGGTTTACCTTTACCGTCCACCTCCCATACTAAGAAACAATTTAAAAATCGGTTAATAAACAAAAAATTTATAGGCCAGATACCAGAAACACAAGGTGTCAGTTGTATTTTCAATTCATAATTTTCGGCTGACATCACATAAAGTAAAGCGTGTACGACAGCGAAACTTTGCACAGACAGTTCGAGGGTAGAAATAAACTCGGAAACCAAAAACGGGCATGTGCAGCAAATTTTACCTCCCACCTCAATAAAATTTTGTACAAATAGCTCAAGGACCAATGTAAACTCGGAAAAAATGAGCGTGGTCTGTCTAATTTAGTACCCACCTCTTATATGAGATGAAATTTTAAAAAGTTGCAGACGGTTTGGCCGAATATAATATTCTCACTTGTTCAATTTAATATTGTCTTACATTTGTAAAGTATGTTTTCTGCGCCGAAGTGATCATATCTTCGTAAAAGATATGCTAACTTTTGTAAAATTCCAACGTATTAAATTTATTATTTACAAGCTTTTACCGGTACGCTTCGCTATCCTATTTGATGGGATGATTAATATTTATTTTATATGGGAGCTACTAGTCCCACTTGACTTAACTAACGTAATCGAAATTTGATTGAAGACTACTTTTAAATCTTTTAAAGAATTTCATTGTAACAGTCCCCTAGATGAGCGAATTTGTTTTCTTTATGCGGGGGCTACCCCTTCCCATAAACCTATCCGTCCTATTTTCACTTCAATCAATCAATGCTATTTTATAATAAAATGGCTCCCACGGAAATTGAGGGCTCCCACTATAATAGTTCCTTAGATATGCCACTGCTCCAACTGAAAAATAAAATATAATATTTGAATTTAGGTACACAGGATGATGCTGTGAAAAATCAGTTCATTGCTTTTATAGCTTTAAAAAATTTGGCGTAAAATATGCGGGTGGCATCCGACTAAGATTTAGCATATGCTATAACTTTCAACTTTGTTAAAAATAACCGTAAAATGTGGGTGTGAGGCCCAACCGAAAACTAACATTAGCCTTTTTGGCTCTATATATACTGGATTAGCTTTCAAATAGATTTTTAGATTTTTCATATAAAAATCAAATTTTCATAGGAAATTTGAGTGATCACAGATTTTCATCATTTTGGCTGTATCTCTGTCGTTTAGCTTTAAAATCGATTTTTAGATTTTTGATATAAAAATCAAATTTTCATAGGAAATTTGAGTGATCACAGATTTTCATCATTTTGGCTGTATCTTTGCTGGTTAATTTTAAAATCGATTTTTAAATTTTTCATATAAAAAGCAATTTTTCATATAAAAATCAATTTTACATAGGAAATTTTAGTGACAATAGATTTTCATCATTTTGGCTCTATCTCTGCTGGTTTAGCTTTAAAATCGATTTTTAGATTTTTCATATAATTTCAATTTTTCATACGAAATTTGTGTGATCACAGATTTTCGTCCTTTTGGCTCTATCTTTGCTGGTTTAGCTTTAAAATCGATTTTTATATTTTTCATATGAAAATCAGTTCTTCATATAAAAGTCAATTTCTCATAGGAAATTGAAGTGATCACAGATTTTCATCCTTTTGGCTCGATTTTTAGATTTTTCATAAGAAATTTAAGTGATCTGTCGTCCTTTTGGCTCTATCTCTGCTGGTTTAGCTTTGAAATCGATTTTTGGATCTTTCATATAAAAATCAATTTTTCATATAAAAATCAATTTTTCATAGGAAATTTGAGTGATCACAGATTTTCATTCTTTTGGCTCTATCTCTGCTGGTTTAGCTTTAAATTCGATTTTTAGATTTTTCATATAAAAATAAATTTTTCATAGGAAATTTAAGTGATTACAGATTTTCATCTTTTTGGCTCTATAAAAATCAATTTTTCATAGGAAATTTGAGTGATCACAGATTTTCGTCTTTTTGGCTCGATTTTTAGATTTTTCATATAAAATCAATTTTTCATAGGAAATTTGCGTGATCACAGATTTTCATCTTTTTGGCTCTATCTTTGCTGGTTTAGTTTTTAAATCGATTTTTAAATTTTTCATATAGAAAGCAATTTTTCATATAAAAATCAATTTTACATAGGAAATTTTAGTGACCACAGATTTTCATCGTTTTGGCTCTATCTCTGCTGGTTTAGCTTTAAAATTGATTTTTAGATTTTTCATATAAAAATCAATTTTTCATATAAAAGTCAATTTCTCACAGGAAATTTAAGTGATCACAGATTTTCATTCTTTTGGCTCTATCTCTGCTGGTTTAGCTTTAAAGTCGATTTTTAGATTTTTCATATAAAAATAAATTTTTCATAAGAAATTTAAGTGATCTGTCGTCCTTTTGGCTCTATCTCTGCTGGTTTAGCTTTGAAATCGATTTTTTTTCATATAAAAATCAATTTTTCATATAAAAATCAATTTTTCATAGGAAATTTGAGTGATCACAGATTTTCATTCTTTTGGCTCTATCTCTGCTGGTTTAGCTTTAAAGTCGATTTTTAGATTTTTCATATAAAAATAAATTTTTCATAGGAAATGTAAGTGATTACAGATTTTCATCTTTTTGGCTCTATAAAAATCAATTTTTCATAGGAAATTTGAGTGATCACAGATTTTCATCCTTTTGGCTCTATATCTGCTGGTTTAGCTTTAAAATCGATTTTTATATTTTTCATATGAAAATCAGTTCTTCATATAAAAGTCAATTTCTCATAGGAAATTGAAGTGATCACAGATTTTCATCCTTTTGGCTCGATTTTTAGATTTTTCATATAAAAATCAATTTTTCATAAGAAATTTAAGTGATCTGTCGTCCTTTTGGCTCTATCTCTGCTGGTTTAGCTTTGAAATCGATTTTTTTTTCATATAAAAATCAATTTTTCATATAAAAATCAATTTTTCATAGGAAATTTGTGTGATCACAGATTTTCGTCCTTTTGGCTCTATCTTTGCTGGTTTAGCTTTAAAATCGATTTTTATATTTTTCATATGAAAATCAGTTCTTCATATAAAAGTCAATTTCTCATAGGAAATTGAAGTGATCACAGATTTTCATCCTTTTGGCTCGATTTTTAGATTTTTCATATAAAAATCAATTTTTCATAAGAAATTTAAGTGATCTGTCGTCCTTTTGGCTCTATCTCTGCTGGTTTAGCTTTGAAATCGATTTGTTTTCATATAAAAATCTATTTTTCATATAAAAATCAATTTTTCATAGGAAATTTGAGTAATCACAGATTTTCGTCCTTTTGGCTCTATCTTTGCTGGTTTAGCTTTAAAATCGATTTTTATATTTTTCATATGAAAATCAGTTCTTCATACAAAAGTCAATTTCTCATAGGAAATTGAAGTGATCACAGATTTTCATCCTTTTGGCTCGATTTTTAGATTTTTCATATAAAAATCAATTTTTCATAAGAAATTTAAGTGATCTGTCGTCCTTTTGGCTCTATCTCTGCTGGTTTAGCTTTGAAATCGATTTTTTTTCATATAAAAATCAATTTTTCATATAAAAATCAATTTTTCATAGGAAATTTGTGTGATCACAGATTTTCGTCCTTTTGGCTCTATCTTTGCTGGTTTAGCTTTAAAATCGATTTTTATATTTTTCATATGAAAATCAGTTCTTCATATAAAAGTCAATTTCTCATAGGAAATTGAAGTGATCACAGATTTCATCCTTTTGGCTCGATTTTTAGATTTTTCATATAAAAATCAATTTTTCATAAGAAATTTAAGTGATCTGTCGTCCTTTTGGCTCTATCTCTGCTGGTTTAGCTTTAAAATCGATTTTTTTTCATATAAAAATCAATTTTTCATATAAAAATCAATTTTTCATAGGAAATTTGAGTGATCACAGATTTTCATTCTTTTGGCTCTATCTCTGCTGGTTTAGCTTTAAAGTCGATTTTTAGATTTTTCATATAAAAATCAATTTTTCATAAGAAATTTAAGTGATCTGTCGTCCTTTTGGCTCTATCTCTGCTGGTTTAGCTTTGAAATCGATTTTTTTTCATATAAAAATCAATTTTTCATATAAAAATCAATTTTTCATAGGAAATTTGTGTGATCACAGATTTTCGTCCTTTTGGCTCTATCTTTGCTGGTTTAGCTTTAAAATCGATTTTTATATTTTTCATATGAAAATCAGATCTTCACATAAAAGTCAATTTCTCATAGGAAATTGAAGTGATCACAGATTTTCATCCTTTTGGCTCGATTTTTAGATTTTTCACATAAAAATCAATTTTTCATAAGAAATTTAAGTGATCTGTCGTCCTTTTGGCTCTATCTCTGCTGGTTTAGCTTTGAAATCGATTTTTTTTCATATAAAAATCAATTTTTCATATAAAAATCTATTTTTCATAGGAAATTTGAGTGATCACAGATTTTCATCCTTTTGGCTCTATATCTGCTGGTTTAGCTTTAAAATCGATTTTTATATTTTTCATATGAAAATCAGTTCTTCATATAAAAGTCAATTTCTCATAGGAAATTGAAGTGATCACAGATTTTCATCCTTTTGGCTCGATTTTTAGATTTTTCATATAAAAATCAATTTTTCATAAGAAATTTAAGTGATCTGTCGTCCTTTTGGCTCTACCTCTGCTGGTTTAGCTTTGAAATCGATTTTTTTTCATATAAAAATCAATTTTTCATATAAAAATCAATTTTTCATAGGAAATTTGTGTGATCACAGATTTTCGTTCTTTTGGCTCTATCTTTGCTGGTTTAGCTTTAAAATCGATTTTTATATTTTTCATATAAAAATAAATTTTTCATAGGAAATTTAAGTGATTACAGATTTTCATCTTTTTGGCTCTATAAAAATCAATTTTTCATAGGAAATTTGAGTGATCACAGATTTTCATCCTTTTGGCTCTATATCTGCTGGTTTATCTTTAAAATCGCTTTTTAGATTTTTCATATAAAAATCAATTTTTTACAGGAAATTTAAGTGAACACATCCTTTTTCTTTTGGCTCTATCTTTGCTGGTTTAGCTTTAAAATCAATATTTAGATTTCTCATATAATTTAAATTTTTCATAGGAAATTTGTGTGATCACAGATTTTCGTCCTTTTGGCTCTATCTCTGCTGGTTTAGCTTTAAAATCGCTTTTTAGATTTTTCATATAAAAATCAGTTTTTCATATAAAAATCAATTTTTCATAGGAAATTTAAGTGATCACAGATTTGCATCCTTTTGGCTCTATATCTGCCAGTTCCGCTTTAAAATCGATATTTAGATTTTTCATATAAAAATTAATTTTTCATAGGAAATTTAAGTGAACACATCCTTTTGCTTTTGGCTCTATCTCTGCTGGTTTAGCTTTAAAATCGATTTTTAGATTTTTCATATAATTTCAATTTTTCATAGGAAATTTGTGTGATCACAGATTTTCGTCCTTTTGGCTCTATCTTTGCTGGTTTAGCTTTAAAATCGATTTTTATATTTTTCATATGAAAATCAGTTCTTCATATAAAAGTCAATTTCTCATAGGAAATTGAAGTGATCACAGATTTTCATCCTTTTGGCTCGATTTTTAGATTTTTCATATAAAAATCAATTTTTCATAAGAAATTTAAGTGATCTGTCGTCCTTTTGGCTCTATCTCTGCTGGTTTAGCTTTGAAATCGATTTTTGGATCTTTCATATAAAAATCAATTTTTCATATAAAAATCTATTTTTCATAGGAAATTTGAGCGATCACAGATTTTCATTCTTTTGGCTCTATCTCTGCTGGTTTAGCTTTAAAGTCGATTTTTAGATTTTTCATATAAAAATAAATTTTTCATAGGAAATTTAAGTGATTACAGATTTTCATCTTTGTGGCTCTATCTATGCTGGTTTAGCTATAAATAGATTTTTAGATTTTTCATATAAAATCAGTTTTTCATAGGAAATTTGAGTGATCACAGATTTTCATCATTTTGGCTGTATCTTTGCTGGTTAATTTTAAAATCGATTTTTAAATTTTTCATATAAAAAGCAATTTTTCATATAAAAATCAATTTTACATAGGAAATTTTAGTGACCATAGATTTTCATCCTTTTGGCTCTATCTCTGCTGGTTTAGCTTTAAAATCGATTTTTAGATTTTTCATATAAAATCAGTTTTTCATAGGAAATTTGAGTGATCACAGATTTTCATCATTTTGGCTGTATCTTTACTGGTTAATTTTAAAATCGATTTTTAAATTTTTCATATAAAAATCAATTTTTCATACAAAAATCAATTTTTCATAGGAAATTTAAGTGATCACAGATTTTCATTTTATTGGCTTTATCTCTGCTGGTTTGGCTTTAAAATCGATTTTTAGGTTTTTCATATAAAAATCAATTTCTCATAGGAAATTTAAGTGATCACAACCTTTTCCTTTTTGCTCTATCTCTGCTGGTTTCACTTTAAAATCGATTTTTAGATTTTTCGTATAAGAAGTTGTGCCAAAACAGTCAACCGAAGTTGCTGTGCCAAAACAGGCGACCAAAGCCGCTGTGTCCGAAACAGTCTACCGAAGCCGCTGTGCATGGCATCCCCCTAACGCTCGGACTTGATCCGAGTACCAGAGGAAAAATGGATGATTTCACAATATCAAATGCCTTGGGAATAAGACAGATTATATTGTGAGATCAGCTGTCTTAGTTTTTGGCAAATTCTGTAGCGCCCGAATTGCAACTACTTCAATAAACCTTAGAATACTTATTTGAAAAATTCCATAAACTAAATGAGAATTATTAATTCTTTATAAAATTTGATAGTTGGTAGCTAAAGTAAATACGTTAATGTGTTGGTATAAACTAATGTAGTTACAGACGAGCAATCGGGTAAACTATTAGTGGGGTACAGATATGTAAAAGAACATAATAAACGTAAATATTATAGATATGTAAAAAAGTTTAAATAGCTATTACTATTAACTTTGTTACAAGATAAGTTGTCATTATTGTTAATCTATATTTTTTGCTGCTTGAATCACACCGAGTACCACCAAATTATTATATATATTTATTCATATATAAACTAAATGACAACTACAATGAAGTTGAAGAACAAACATTAAAAACAAAATATATTTAAAAACAAACAAGTATATATATATATATATATATATATATATATAGGGATAAATATATTTATTAACAATGACAACATAATATTTTTGTAGTGCAAATGCTGTAATCAAGTTTTTCTCTGCGTGCAGAATAATAACATCTTTGCTTAAAAGGATTTTTTTTTGTTTTTTTTTTTGTTTATATTTCTCAACATGTAGAATTTTTGATGTAATAAAAATAGTGTTAATCTATTAATTTGTTACAAAAAGAAAAACCTGTCAGTACGTTTTACGAAAAAAAACTAACAATAATATCATGTCCTTAATTTCATTGTTCGCCAAAATACATTCTCCCATAAAGTCCAATAGTTGGTCTACATGAACTTTGATATAGGAAACACGAATCTGCTTTCAGTTTTTTGCAAAAGATCTGGATTTTATGAGCTTGACTAATATTTCTTAAATAATAAATTAGTATGTTTTTTTTTCTTAAAAATACTTTTAAAAAGTTAAAACGCTAAAAATGTGTCTGTTATTTATCTTTAGCATAAAGCTGGTAGTGCTATGAATAAAATATCAAGTATCAAAAGTATCAAAATTGATGCACAAGTCTCGATAAGTGAAAATACACATATATATCTACAGCTAAGTTGAGATAAACTGGTGGGAAAAACAAATAATTTTATTTTCTTATTTAAACAAAAGTAGGTGGACTATATGGAATATGATTTTCTACCACATATTGATTTTTTTGCTGACTAATATAACCAAATTATTCAGCGGTCACAATTATATTACTCAAGAACAGCTTGTCTAATTTAGATAAACAAAACTCTGATAGATTTTTTTTCCTACCAGTGCACATTGGGATCGTCCTGAATAGAACTTGGCTAGAATTAAACTAGCAAGTTTTAGTGTTAGTGCTTAATATTGTCGAAAAGAGGAAGCCTTTTAAACGTGAAATTAAGGAAAAGAAGTTAGCGCTTAGTGCATTATATTGTATGAATGGGAATTTTTATAACTTATATTCTTAAGTAAAATCCCAAATATTGTTAATATATTTTATAAACATTTGAAATAAAAAAAATAATAAAATAAATAAATAAAAAAATAAAAAATATGGAATAGCATGGGTTACTGCGTGAACTTAGTTTTTTGTTATTTTATACAACAAAATCGAAGGAGCAGTAAAAGTAAATTTAATAAAAAACTTTTTGAAAATTACGGAAAAATTGCACTTTTTGTTTTTGTATTTTTATATAGCAAATTGCACTTTGTACAAATTTTGAATATATAGATATAAGCACGGTGATATATATAATTGATCGGGATCATAAATTTAAGTCAATTGTCGGTGATAGTTAAAAACGAGACATTTTTTTCAAAACAGATTTTGTTAACTCACATCACATGGACAGCATAATATTAAACATCTTTTCTTGGTAATATACTCTAACTGAGTGTTAATGTTGACAGTTAGCAAAAAAAAAGCACTTTATAATTATTGTAAATTCCACTAAGAAATTTACATATTTTTTCTTTATAAAATTAAAAATTAAAAAATTTTTATTTGGGTTTAATTTTATTTTTACATATTTTTTTATTTTATATCATTCTCATATTCATAATTGTATTTTTGTTTATAAATTGGGAGCGCTTTTATTAACGTTAAAGTTAACATGTATAATTCTACTCGTTAACTCGTAACGTATATAGATTTCAATTTTTTATAAAATTGCCTACACCCAAAGAAAAAAACATGGTTACATCATTAACACTACAAGAGTATTATGTTCTCATTGTTAATTTTCTTGAATTTTAATAACTCTGTGTTCATGACAACAATGTTTTTGTTTAAATTTTGTCATTTAATGTTTACACTCAATAAAAAATTGAATATGGTTGACTGAAACTAAACTTTATTAATATGCAAAATATCATTACTACAACCATTAAATATTTTCAGTCTTTTTCCTTGTTCTAAAACCATATTCTTTTTTACTACCTCAATGACAATAAAATGTTTTAAATAAATATAATATTTATCCTTTTCACAAACTTCCTGGAAAAATTCATAACTTGTTTATTTTTAAATATATTTTGTTTTTAATGTTTGTTTACAGACTTCATTGTAATTCTAATTTAGTTTATATATTAATAAATATAAATAGACAAGTTTTAGTTATACTCGTAGTGATTCAGGCAATATAAGATATTGGTTAAATACACGCAAAGGAAAAATATGGTTGTGGTGACCATTAATCTGAGAGCAACATGTTATGATTGGGATTGATTGCAGTAAAAAATTATAATGATTATAAATAACAATTAGAATGATTTCACGTTATAATATGATTGTGCCTTAAATTATTATTTTTTTTTTTTCATATTATAATTTGATTGCATTATACTATAATCCCATTTTATTATAATATGAGCAAAAATATAAAAAAATATGTTTCGTGTACTAAATTTGTTAAAATAAAACACATCAATTCTAAATTATTATTTTTTATTTATATATGAATTTATTTCGGTAATTTTATATTTTCTTTTGAAATACAATAAAATTTAATTTAATGAAAACCAAAAAATAAACATGATCGAGTATGTTATATATATATTATGTTATATATTACCTTAATTTTTAATGTAGTATAGAATCCCTATTTCAGATTTTATGTTTTTACCATTTTTATTTGCACTTATTTAGTTTTATTTATTTTTTTCACAAATATTTACTATTTTATCATGAATTTTTAATAAATACATAAACAAAAAGAAAAAAAATACTGATTGCATATTGACAGACTACAGAAAAATGAGTATCCAAAAAAAAAAAATAAATAAAATGAAATAAAATCAAATAAAATAAATAAAAATAAATTATATGTTTTAGAAGAAAACACTCAATAGTTATGGAAAACAAAAAAT
The DNA here is from genome assembly GCA_932274085.1 of Protocalliphora azurea. NCBI lineage: Eukaryota > Metazoa > Arthropoda > Insecta > Diptera > Calliphoridae > Protocalliphora > Protocalliphora azurea. Next base: position 118,427,284 of record OW026521.1, read on the forward strand.
GGTGTAAAAAAAACATTCTATTTTTGAGGAAAATATAAGATTTCTAAGGACAATCATTTAACAGTTGTACAAAACAAAATATAAATAAAAATACTGGCAACACTTAATGGTTATAGAAATAACTAAATTTTTTCATGCTTATAAGTTTTTGTTTCTGCTTAAAATATTTTCCAAATATCACATTTTTGTAGTCAACCAATTATTAAATATAAGAGAAATGTTTTCAACACAGTATTATTAATATCAATAAAACATAACTACCAAAACATTATATTATTGTGGTGACCATGCCGCAACCATGCTTTTCTCTGCGAGTACCATCAAAAGGTTTAATTAAAAAAACCTTTCTTGCATTTTTATTTATATTTCGTGTAATTTTTACCAGACATTTTTAGTTTCTAAAAATTTGTATACGTTTAATTTTAAACCGCTATAACTCTCACGCACTCGACGAACTTATTATGCATGCATTCGAGTTACTTTAAGGATTTAATGAGCGACGAACACAAAAAAAAATTTTTTTGATGACATAAAATCAAAAATTTTTGACAATGGCCCATATACACGCAGAGAAAAAATATCGTTGCGGGAACTTTAATCGAAGAGAAACATATAATGGTTGGACATTATGATCACAAATAATAGTAAATATGAATATCATAATCATAAAATAATATAACTTTTCATAATATGATCCGAGTTTTCGCATTTTGTATTTAAATATTTTATAAAATTATAATCCAGTTATATTAAACTAGCCTCCGATTTTCTTATATTATGACTTAGCTTCATCAAATTATTTACCATAAAAAATTGTATAACGTATTCAAAATTACTTATAACATGTTTCATATTAATCTTAATATGATCAAGCGTTATTTGTTCATTAAATAATTTTATTTATTTTATTTGCATATGCTGTACAAGAAAATACAAGATACTTTATGTTAACTAATACTAGTTAATCAATATCTTATACTACTTGAATCACACCATATATAATAAAACCCTACTTTATTCATGAGTAAACTAAATGAGAATTATAATGTTGGAAAACAAACATTAAAAACAAAATATAATCAAAAACAAAAAATCTTTCGGGTATTTCAATATTTTTATAAAAACCATATAATAAGTATGCTTTTTACAAATTTGGTTGAAATTGTTACAGATAATTATAATACGTATGCTTTTATATTCTATTTTTATGGGTATAATAATATTAATATGGTTTAAAAACAAGATATGGTTTAAGAACAGAGAAAAATATTGGTAAAATGTTATGATTATAGAAATAATAATATTTATGGAAATTAATAAAAAAAATTTTCTGCTAAAAATATTCGAAAACGTGAGATTTTTGTAGGCAACTATATTAAAATTTTTATTGAATGTAAAGATGGAATGATAAAACTGAAACAAAAACATTATTATAATGAACACGGTGTTATTCAAATTAATGAAATGCCATAAACATGCTTTCTCTCTGCGTGTATCTTTTTATATTTGTTTTTTACCTCTTCAATTGGATTTGACAGTGAAGCAATGACACATAAGAAATGATGTGGTGAAATGTTACCCGAAATCATAATAATTTATATTTTAACCATATAGCTGAATTACAACTATATGTTTTGTTATAATGAGATATCAGCTTACACAGGAATTTTTCGTTTCTGCTAACGTGTGTTTATTTTTGAAGTTCTTTTTTTTTTTTTTTTTTGCTTATTTATCAACATATTTGTTTAGTTATTGTTTGCCTTTATCAAAAGTTACATACCTTTAACATTAAGTGACAGATGTGGCAAATTGTTTGTCATATATGAAGTGATGGGTTAGAACTTGAAAAAATATTTTTCTTCAATGAACAAAAAAAAAAAAAAAAAAAGATTTAAATAATTTAAATAAAGCATAGAGTTGAAACAATAATTTAAAATTAAAAAAATTTTTGTTATAAAACAACAAATTTAGAGTTGTATACAAATCGCTAAAATAAAAATCAAATAGTTAGTTTTTTAAGTAAACATAATCTTACGTTCCGTTTACATATACGGTAGAGTTTAATTATTTTACAATTTTTGCTACAGTTTTTTTTATTTTATTTTATTTTTTTTTTTGTAGCTGTTTGAAACTAAATCATTTTCTGCACATAATTTATAAAAAAATTCTTTTGTTGGATTGTTTAACCTTATAATAAAAAATATTTTTGTACAGTTCTTTGTCCTTTCTATTTACTCGTATCTATATTTATCTAACAAATTGGAAAAGTAAAATATTAACGTAGACTTAAAATCTCTATCTATTACTTTATTTCATATGAACTATCTAACAAGCGACAAAAGAAAACAGTCGAAGATATAAACGCGGCCAGGACAAAAAGGGGAATATAAGAAAACTAAACAAAAGTAATACAAAACTTAAAGTGGTGTGTAAAGTAGGCATTATCGGATTTGATTTCTCCGATTTTAATAAAATTCGCTGTAGATATTACCTATTGCAAGTGTTATTCAAATAACAAACTTTCAGACTGAAGGACCTTTCCGATCCAAAAATATGACGTTTTAAAAATGTAAAAACTGGCGAATTTTTTCCAAAAGTGAATATTCATTGCTCATAACTTCTAAACCATATTTGGAAGAATTCTAGTTTTTATTTCATTTAATAGAACAAGATATTAACTTTAAAATGACGTGTATGAAATTTATTTACTTCGAAAGTTCAAAGGTCAATTTAGAGCTTGCAATTTTATTGTTTTTACATAAAATGGAATACTTTAAAAATAAAATAGTAAGTTTACTAAAGACCTTCATTGCATATGAAAATGATTTGACATTAGGGGCATTGTATCCGAGGTATCAGAAGAGACATCGAGAATTTTATATTGGATTCAATAATCATCAAATTTTAAGCAGTTGTTAAACCATTAACCACGATATATCACAGTCTAAAATCATGAAAAAGAATAATTTTTGCATTTTTGCAAACTTCATTAACTATTCTTTCATTCTAAGGGGTAACTTGCATAATTTTTCTTTTTGTATGCAGATCGACCCGCTCTATTGGACACTCTTTTGGTTGGCAAAATATAGTAAAAAAGAAATTCAAAATATTTATAAAAATTTATTCCAAGGTATGCTTTTTATGAGCTCTTATTAAAAAGCAATCCCGACCATATGATACCCCACACCATTGTGCATGTCCATCACAATTCAGAGGGTCATATATAAAACATGTGAACAATTGTGGACCGATACTTTTACTAAGTGTAAAATAAAAAATACGACTACAAAATATATATGAATTTATGCAATTTAGGGTGATTCCTGAAAGTGGGCGTATATGGGAACTATGGTAAATTATGAAGCGATTCTCATAAAATTTGTCACTATAATTTCTATTTATATAAAACTTAATTGTGTCGAATGTAAATCTGATACTAACATGTGTATGTTATTAATACACGATACTTCTAATTAGACTCCCTCTATGGCGTTTCCACGGGCAAACTAGTATATTCGAATTCTAGAGCCTTCGATGTTAATGTTAGAAAATTCAATATATAGTGTTGCCATACTTACAAATAATGGTGAAAGCTTTTCATTCAATGTTGTATATTTACAGCTATGTTAATAATTTCTACAGATATGTAAGCTGCTGTTAACGTAAGTAGAAATGTTAAGAAGCATTGAGAACGTGATTTTCATTAAATTTGGTACAAAGATTCATACTTATACAAAATTTCCTTACACCGAATTTCTTTAAAATATTGCTATATTTAAAGTATTTATGATCATTAAGCCCCTATTCTGGGAGGACATTTGTATGGGGGCTAAGTGAAATAAAGGAACGATCATGACCAATTTCAATAGGCTTCGTCCTTGTGTCATGTAAGTCCTACATGCCAAATTTCATTGAATTATCTTCAAAATTGCGACCTGTACTTTGTACATGAGTAGAGTTGTATTAATATTATATAGTTTTTTAAGAATTTTAAAAATAAATCTTGGACGTATAATAGTCTAATTTTTATAAGTCTAGTTTTGACCTTTAAACTTTCGAATTAATTGAGCTTTAATGCAATATATTTATTTTTAAATTTATACTAAAATTAAAATTTTATTGTATACAGTTCCGAAGTTATTAGTAATTCTATGATATTTTCGTCCATAACTTCTAAACTAAATGAGTGTCCAACTTGAAATTTTGCACGTATACGGCAAATAGTTAAGCCAACATTATATAATTTTTTAAAAATTTTAAAAATACCGTTTTTTGAGATATAATGGTTTGATTTTTATATGTCAAAATTTTACCTTTGGACTTTTGATAAAAAAAAATGTTACATATCGTTATAAAGGTCTTTGTCTTTAGTATGAACCCAAAACTAGAGATGAAATGTTTATAAATTATTAGCAATTCAACAAGTATAGTTTTTTTTAGTGATATAAGCAAAATTATTCAACATTTCAAGCTTTCGTTATTAGGAAATCAAATCTAAATTATAATCAGAGAAAAAGTCTCTCAGTTCTATTTTAAAATAATTTTTAAACTACCCTCAAAAATTCCCTGCTCTACTTTAAAATTATTTTCTATTCTTTCTTTTTTTTTATTCATTTATTCTTAAACAAGATGTTATTTGATAAGGATTTTTATATTTGTTAGCCAAAGTACAAAGGCTAAAAAAAATAAAACTTCTAGGAAAAGAAAGCTAGAATATATAAGAAAACATATGAATGTAACTCAGGAGATACTAACAAATGTTTTATGAGTTGGTACGGAAAATTTTATAAAGGACTTTTTCTGGATAATTGTTGTAAAAGCTAAAGAAATTATAGAAAATAAAAAAAGCTGACAAAAAATAAAGAAAAAAACTATATATTACTGGCAGATAATTGGTTTTCTTTTTGCAAACTTCGTTTTGGGAAAGCAGCTTGATACAGAAATTGTGGTGAGAGAAATGTTTACAGTAATTAGTTATTAAAACATTGTATATTTATTTATTTAAGGTATTTAATTGAATGTATTGCAGTGAAACTAATAAAAAATACTGCAGTTTGTATTGCTCTTGTACAGTGTCACATTTACTCAATCTGGAAAAACAAAAGTCCAAAACAATAAGTTGTACAATCGCCTTAATTTTTTGAAATATAAAGTCTTACAGCACTCCAAATAACCTGAAAAAATGTGCAATAATGCAAATTGTTTATTTATTGAGATAAGGAAGGTCAAAGTTACGCTTTGTATTAATAAAAATTTTTTAAACGAAAATAATTCTTTAAGTACATCGATTTCAAATGGTTGTAACCATTTGTTAACATAAGTTTTTATTATTCACAAGCATACTGAAATTTAATTTACGCATATTAGTATTTATACCCTCCACCACTACATATACATATATTGTTACGGTTTTACCTTTTATAAACTGTGGTGTATTTCCTTATAAATAAACCGGATACTTTGATTGCAAATAAAAGCAGTTTAGTAGTTTAAAAGTTGTAACAACTCTTTATTTTATTTAAAAATGTACAACAATAACGGTTTAGATAGTCGCTATATGTTCTAAAACGCACACACACACCTTATACACATTAATAATGTACAAGAATATAGATCGAAGGCAGTTAATTTGTCTTTACTTAACGATGTTTCCAATTAGACTCACTCCATGGTGTTTCTACGGCCAATTTATTTACACTGCATTACCTTCTAAATGCTTCTCGAAAGCTCTATGTCTACAATGATCTTAATGGGCAAACTAGTATATTCGAATTCTAGAGCCTTCGATGTTAATGTTAGCAGCTTCAACATTTAGTGTTGCCATACTTACAAATAATGATGAAAGCTTTTCATTCAATGTTGTATATTTACAGCTATGTTAATAATATCTACAGATATGTAAGCTGCTGTCAACGTGAGTAGAAATGTTGAGAAGCATTGAGAAAGGTTGAGAAGTACTATTTAAATTTAAACCAGCCGTTAAGACCGTTATATTTGAATTCAAGTACAATATTATATATATATATATATATATATATATATATATATATACCGAAAAACATCGCTTAAAAAATAGCACAGATGTTAAAAAAAGTTTTCGATTTTTTTGAAGCCCTCTATATATAGGGATTTTTCAAAAAAAAAGAAAAAAAATAAAAAATCGAAAAATTTTTGTGTTGAAGAAATGAACTCAGTCGAGCCAATACCAACAGACCAATATCCAAGCCCTTAATAAGCTGACTTAGTTTTTATAGAGATTGAAACACAAAAGTTTTTCTGGAATTTCAGTTTTTTCATTCAACCAAGTGGGTTCGTAAACAACCGAGTTATTGGCAAATCTGTTTTTTTATTTAATGTTTGCTTCTCTTATATTTGTAGTTTCAGTGGGTACTGAAAAACAACAACAGCAATAAACTAAGGCATATTTGGTTTTTTAACTTTTTTAAGTACCTACATAGGTTAGAGACTTCGTTCTTTCACATAAGAATCTGAAATTTTCTTAGGAATTTTTGTGTTGAAAAATGGATTAAGGCCTATATAAGCTATGGACCTCGTTCTTGCATAAATCTATATAAAATTTTTTAATATCGGTTTTTTAAATCAGCTAAATCGGTCCACAAATTTCCACCACACGCTTTTATATCCATTATCAAAAAAAAAAAAAAAAATGGGGGTATGTTGGGTTTGCCATTCTGTGCGTAGCATGTCGAAAATATTATTGAAGACCCAATAAGGCATATATATTCTGGGTCCTGGTAAGATTCTGAGTAGACTTGGCTATGACCATCCGTCTGACCGTCAGTTTGTCTCTAGGTTGGCTACGTAGGGGGATGAAATTTGGCTTAATTATTTATGATATATAATGTTTGTTTGGTATTGAAAGTAGGCAAAATCGTTTCATAAACAAAAAAAGTTATAGATCTAATACCAGAAAAGCAGGGTATCCGTCGTAAATATAATTTATACTTTTTGCCCGACATCTTTCACAAAACAGCATGTACATCAACGAAATGCAAAATTAGTTCGAGGATCGATATAAAGTCTGTAGCCAAAAATGAACGTGATCCGCCCTCTTTATCGCCCACCTCCCATATAAGGTTAAACATCAACGAAATTATTTACAAACAGTTCAAGGACCAATGTAAACTCGGAAACAAAAAAATAGGAGTGTTCCACCCATCCTTACATGTATGGTGAAATTTTAAAAATCGCTTTATAAACGAAAAAGTTATGGCACACATGCTACAAACACATAGTGTATTTTTTAACTTCAGTTAGGCTGATATCTCTTAACTAAAAGGAAGAATCGATAGAAGGACGGAAACAAAAACACACTCTGGTGGTTTACCTTTACCGTCCACCTCCCATACTAAGAAACAATTTAAAAATCGGTTAATAAACAAAAAATTTATAGGCCAGATACCAGAAACACAAGGTGTCAGTTGTATTTTCAATTCATAATTTTCGGCTGACATCACATAAAGTAAAGCGTGTACGACAGCGAAACTTTGCACAGACAGTTCGAGGGTAGAAATAAACTCGGAAACCAAAAACGGGCATGTGCAGCAAATTTTACCTCCCACCTCAATAAAATTTTGTACAAATAGCTCAAGGACCAATGTAAACTCGGAAAAAATGAGCGTGGTCTGTCTAATTTAGTACCCACCTCTTATATGAGATGAAATTTTAAAAAGTTGCAGACGGTTTGGCCGAATATAATATTCTCACTTGTTCAATTTAATATTGTCTTACATTTGTAAAGTATGTTTTCTGCGCCGAAGTGATCATATCTTCGTAAAAGATATGCTAACTTTTGTAAAATTCCAACGTATTAAATTTATTATTTACAAGCTTTTACCGGTACGCTTCGCTATCCTATTTGATGGGATGATTAATATTTATTTTATATGGGAGCTACTAGTCCCACTTGACTTAACTAACGTAATCGAAATTTGATTGAAGACTACTTTTAAATCTTTTAAAGAATTTCATTGTAACAGTCCCCTAGATGAGCGAATTTGTTTTCTTTATGCGGGGGCTACCCCTTCCCATAAACCTATCCGTCCTATTTTCACTTCAATCAATCAATGCTATTTTATAATAAAATGGCTCCCACGGAAATTGAGGGCTCCCACTATAATAGTTCCTTAGATATGCCACTGCTCCAACTGAAAAATAAAATATAATATTTGAATTTAGGTACACAGGATGATGCTGTGAAAAATCAGTTCATTGCTTTTATAGCTTTAAAAAATTTGGCGTAAAATATGCGGGTGGCATCCGACTAAGATTTAGCATATGCTATAACTTTCAACTTTGTTAAAAATAACCGTAAAATGTGGGTGTGAGGCCCAACCGAAAACTAACATTAGCCTTTTTGGCTCTATATATACTGGATTAGCTTTCAAATAGATTTTTAGATTTTTCATATAAAAATCAAATTTTCATAGGAAATTTGAGTGATCACAGATTTTCATCATTTTGGCTGTATCTCTGTCGTTTAGCTTTAAAATCGATTTTTAGATTTTTGATATAAAAATCAAATTTTCATAGGAAATTTGAGTGATCACAGATTTTCATCATTTTGGCTGTATCTTTGCTGGTTAATTTTAAAATCGATTTTTAAATTTTTCATATAAAAAGCAATTTTTCATATAAAAATCAATTTTACATAGGAAATTTTAGTGACAATAGATTTTCATCATTTTGGCTCTATCTCTGCTGGTTTAGCTTTAAAATCGATTTTTAGATTTTTCATATAATTTCAATTTTTCATACGAAATTTGTGTGATCACAGATTTTCGTCCTTTTGGCTCTATCTTTGCTGGTTTAGCTTTAAAATCGATTTTTATATTTTTCATATGAAAATCAGTTCTTCATATAAAAGTCAATTTCTCATAGGAAATTGAAGTGATCACAGATTTTCATCCTTTTGGCTCGATTTTTAGATTTTTCATAAGAAATTTAAGTGATCTGTCGTCCTTTTGGCTCTATCTCTGCTGGTTTAGCTTTGAAATCGATTTTTGGATCTTTCATATAAAAATCAATTTTTCATATAAAAATCAATTTTTCATAGGAAATTTGAGTGATCACAGATTTTCATTCTTTTGGCTCTATCTCTGCTGGTTTAGCTTTAAATTCGATTTTTAGATTTTTCATATAAAAATAAATTTTTCATAGGAAATTTAAGTGATTACAGATTTTCATCTTTTTGGCTCTATAAAAATCAATTTTTCATAGGAAATTTGAGTGATCACAGATTTTCGTCTTTTTGGCTCGATTTTTAGATTTTTCATATAAAATCAATTTTTCATAGGAAATTTGCGTGATCACAGATTTTCATCTTTTTGGCTCTATCTTTGCTGGTTTAGTTTTTAAATCGATTTTTAAATTTTTCATATAGAAAGCAATTTTTCATATAAAAATCAATTTTACATAGGAAATTTTAGTGACCACAGATTTTCATCGTTTTGGCTCTATCTCTGCTGGTTTAGCTTTAAAATTGATTTTTAGATTTTTCATATAAAAATCAATTTTTCATATAAAAGTCAATTTCTCACAGGAAATTTAAGTGATCACAGATTTTCATTCTTTTGGCTCTATCTCTGCTGGTTTAGCTTTAAAGTCGATTTTTAGATTTTTCATATAAAAATAAATTTTTCATAAGAAATTTAAGTGATCTGTCGTCCTTTTGGCTCTATCTCTGCTGGTTTAGCTTTGAAATCGATTTTTTTTCATATAAAAATCAATTTTTCATATAAAAATCAATTTTTCATAGGAAATTTGAGTGATCACAGATTTTCATTCTTTTGGCTCTATCTCTGCTGGTTTAGCTTTAAAGTCGATTTTTAGATTTTTCATATAAAAATAAATTTTTCATAGGAAATGTAAGTGATTACAGATTTTCATCTTTTTGGCTCTATAAAAATCAATTTTTCATAGGAAATTTGAGTGATCACAGATTTTCATCCTTTTGGCTCTATATCTGCTGGTTTAGCTTTAAAATCGATTTTTATATTTTTCATATGAAAATCAGTTCTTCATATAAAAGTCAATTTCTCATAGGAAATTGAAGTGATCACAGATTTTCATCCTTTTGGCTCGATTTTTAGATTTTTCATATAAAAATCAATTTTTCATAAGAAATTTAAGTGATCTGTCGTCCTTTTGGCTCTATCTCTGCTGGTTTAGCTTTGAAATCGATTTTTTTTTCATATAAAAATCAATTTTTCATATAAAAATCAATTTTTCATAGGAAATTTGTGTGATCACAGATTTTCGTCCTTTTGGCTCTATCTTTGCTGGTTTAGCTTTAAAATCGATTTTTATATTTTTCATATGAAAATCAGTTCTTCATATAAAAGTCAATTTCTCATAGGAAATTGAAGTGATCACAGATTTTCATCCTTTTGGCTCGATTTTTAGATTTTTCATATAAAAATCAATTTTTCATAAGAAATTTAAGTGATCTGTCGTCCTTTTGGCTCTATCTCTGCTGGTTTAGCTTTGAAATCGATTTGTTTTCATATAAAAATCTATTTTTCATATAAAAATCAATTTTTCATAGGAAATTTGAGTAATCACAGATTTTCGTCCTTTTGGCTCTATCTTTGCTGGTTTAGCTTTAAAATCGATTTTTATATTTTTCATATGAAAATCAGTTCTTCATACAAAAGTCAATTTCTCATAGGAAATTGAAGTGATCACAGATTTTCATCCTTTTGGCTCGATTTTTAGATTTTTCATATAAAAATCAATTTTTCATAAGAAATTTAAGTGATCTGTCGTCCTTTTGGCTCTATCTCTGCTGGTTTAGCTTTGAAATCGATTTTTTTTCATATAAAAATCAATTTTTCATATAAAAATCAATTTTTCATAGGAAATTTGTGTGATCACAGATTTTCGTCCTTTTGGCTCTATCTTTGCTGGTTTAGCTTTAAAATCGATTTTTATATTTTTCATATGAAAATCAGTTCTTCATATAAAAGTCAATTTCTCATAGGAAATTGAAGTGATCACAGATTTCATCCTTTTGGCTCGATTTTTAGATTTTTCATATAAAAATCAATTTTTCATAAGAAATTTAAGTGATCTGTCGTCCTTTTGGCTCTATCTCTGCTGGTTTAGCTTTAAAATCGATTTTTTTTCATATAAAAATCAATTTTTCATATAAAAATCAATTTTTCATAGGAAATTTGAGTGATCACAGATTTTCATTCTTTTGGCTCTATCTCTGCTGGTTTAGCTTTAAAGTCGATTTTTAGATTTTTCATATAAAAATCAATTTTTCATAAGAAATTTAAGTGATCTGTCGTCCTTTTGGCTCTATCTCTGCTGGTTTAGCTTTGAAATCGATTTTTTTTCATATAAAAATCAATTTTTCATATAAAAATCAATTTTTCATAGGAAATTTGTGTGATCACAGATTTTCGTCCTTTTGGCTCTATCTTTGCTGGTTTAGCTTTAAAATCGATTTTTATATTTTTCATATGAAAATCAGATCTTCACATAAAAGTCAATTTCTCATAGGAAATTGAAGTGATCACAGATTTTCATCCTTTTGGCTCGATTTTTAGATTTTTCACATAAAAATCAATTTTTCATAAGAAATTTAAGTGATCTGTCGTCCTTTTGGCTCTATCTCTGCTGGTTTAGCTTTGAAATCGATTTTTTTTCATATAAAAATCAATTTTTCATATAAAAATCTATTTTTCATAGGAAATTTGAGTGATCACAGATTTTCATCCTTTTGGCTCTATATCTGCTGGTTTAGCTTTAAAATCGATTTTTATATTTTTCATATGAAAATCAGTTCTTCATATAAAAGTCAATTTCTCATAGGAAATTGAAGTGATCACAGATTTTCATCCTTTTGGCTCGATTTTTAGATTTTTCATATAAAAATCAATTTTTCATAAGAAATTTAAGTGATCTGTCGTCCTTTTGGCTCTACCTCTGCTGGTTTAGCTTTGAAATCGATTTTTTTTCATATAAAAATCAATTTTTCATATAAAAATCAATTTTTCATAGGAAATTTGTGTGATCACAGATTTTCGTTCTTTTGGCTCTATCTTTGCTGGTTTAGCTTTAAAATCGATTTTTATATTTTTCATATAAAAATAAATTTTTCATAGGAAATTTAAGTGATTACAGATTTTCATCTTTTTGGCTCTATAAAAATCAATTTTTCATAGGAAATTTGAGTGATCACAGATTTTCATCCTTTTGGCTCTATATCTGCTGGTTTATCTTTAAAATCGCTTTTTAGATTTTTCATATAAAAATCAATTTTTTACAGGAAATTTAAGTGAACACATCCTTTTTCTTTTGGCTCTATCTTTGCTGGTTTAGCTTTAAAATCAATATTTAGATTTCTCATATAATTTAAATTTTTCATAGGAAATTTGTGTGATCACAGATTTTCGTCCTTTTGGCTCTATCTCTGCTGGTTTAGCTTTAAAATCGCTTTTTAGATTTTTCATATAAAAATCAGTTTTTCATATAAAAATCAATTTTTCATAGGAAATTTAAGTGATCACAGATTTGCATCCTTTTGGCTCTATATCTGCCAGTTCCGCTTTAAAATCGATATTTAGATTTTTCATATAAAAATTAATTTTTCATAGGAAATTTAAGTGAACACATCCTTTTGCTTTTGGCTCTATCTCTGCTGGTTTAGCTTTAAAATCGATTTTTAGATTTTTCATATAATTTCAATTTTTCATAGGAAATTTGTGTGATCACAGATTTTCGTCCTTTTGGCTCTATCTTTGCTGGTTTAGCTTTAAAATCGATTTTTATATTTTTCATATGAAAATCAGTTCTTCATATAAAAGTCAATTTCTCATAGGAAATTGAAGTGATCACAGATTTTCATCCTTTTGGCTCGATTTTTAGATTTTTCATATAAAAATCAATTTTTCATAAGAAATTTAAGTGATCTGTCGTCCTTTTGGCTCTATCTCTGCTGGTTTAGCTTTGAAATCGATTTTTGGATCTTTCATATAAAAATCAATTTTTCATATAAAAATCTATTTTTCATAGGAAATTTGAGCGATCACAGATTTTCATTCTTTTGGCTCTATCTCTGCTGGTTTAGCTTTAAAGTCGATTTTTAGATTTTTCATATAAAAATAAATTTTTCATAGGAAATTTAAGTGATTACAGATTTTCATCTTTGTGGCTCTATCTATGCTGGTTTAGCTATAAATAGATTTTTAGATTTTTCATATAAAATCAGTTTTTCATAGGAAATTTGAGTGATCACAGATTTTCATCATTTTGGCTGTATCTTTGCTGGTTAATTTTAAAAT